>CM057815.1:30002195-30492195 GCA_030067965.1 Latrodectus elegans
TTCACTAGGTCTACCAAAATCGGGAGCCACCTGTTATTTAAGTCCTAACAAAGCTCATTCCTTTCTTCGGAAACAGATGGGCATTCAAGAAGAATGTGAGAAGGATTGTCACTTCCAGAGTTGCACAGGCACACCTCACTGTTTTTAATGTGGAAAGGGTGTAGGTAGCTATTGAATTTTCCATGTCCAATGAGGAATTGCGTAATTTTAAATCAGTGTAGAACCAGTAGTTCTTAATTCTGATGGGAACTGATGGGAAAAAAGAATTTGTCCACTTACAATTAGGAGAGGAAGCAAAACCTGAGTTATATTCTGTGATAATCCTCTTTTTGGCAGTGGTTTTGAAAAAAAGACTTGGGTAAGCTGGTATCCAATTTATTTGGAAGTGAAAGAGAAGATTTAGCCAGGAATTCTGCTCTTTCATTTCCATACACACCACAATGACCCTTGACATGGGAGAAAGTGAAGGAAATATTTTTGATATCACACGTATTTACTGAAGTCTGGACTTCTACAATAAGTTTTTCAAAACTAGTTATATCTTGCAGAGCCAGTAGGGGTGGCATCGAGTCACTACAAACTAAAAAAATTTGATAAGGCTTGCTTATGTCATCTTTAACAACAAGATTAATGCAGAGTAACTCCGCTTGGAAAACACAACTCTAATCACTAACGCGGTATACCTGATGACTCATTTCAAAAACCATTCTGAAAGCATACGTATGCAAGACCTACTTTTTCATTAACTTTACTCTCATTTGTAAAGTTAATTAGATCATAGTTTTCTTCCCTAACGCTATCAAAGGCAGCAAGTGGAGCAGGAGATCTTGTTGAATATATTATGATTTAAAAATAAAATTTCTTGTATCTAAATGACAAATCAAATGACCAAAGTTATGACCTAATATTCATTTGATACTTTAAAAATAAGAGGAATAATTTTTAAATTCATAACAAATTTAGCCTCTTCACTTTACCTTGAATCCAATAAAACATTTGTCTACTAATTTTTTTTTCCTATTGGTTGAGCATTTAGCTTAATAGTGAAGTTATTTGTATACAGTCAATATTCAAATGAAGCTTACTTTGGAAATAAATATATGTATCACAAATAAATAAGTAAGTGTAATGGTGTGATAGATAATATATAACACTAAAAATTGTATAATTTTAAAACATGTGTAAATTCTTTTTTGTTAGAGTTAAAATAAGGTTAATTTAAATAATAGATAATTTAGTGATGTGCAAAAGAAAATTTTATCACACTACCTTAACAAATATTATATATTACTGATTCATATTCGCGCAGTGTGAGTAATAAGCACTTCCTTTCTGGGTTAATAATGTGCTGAATTCCTTTTCGAAGTATTATGCTTATTTTCTGAACACGATAACAATCTCATACTCAGTCATAAATTAAATTAATTCTGAAAAAACTTGAAATTAATGGTTATTAAAATATTTTCCTGCACAATCTTTTCATAAATAAAGGTTATGTATAATAAATATTTCTCACTTCTATTTACGTCACCTTAATGAGAAATGTATCCTCATAATTATTAAGTAATTCTTTTACGGAATTAATGGTATTGTTCTTAATTAAGAAAAGCTAAGTAAAGCATAATCCCTTGACAAATTGTAATCTATAAATTAACAAAAAATAGCAAAATTTTAATTAATAACACAAGAATTTCTTCTTAATTATCTGATGATTACATCCGATTAGAACAAAGTAAGAAATAAAAAGAAAATTGCATGCTTTTGAAGGTACTAGCTTTAATTTTCATCAGAAAAGGTTAGGATAAGATTGTTGAAAGAGATAATTTATATTTCAGGCCTTTTTTTGAAAAAGGTATTTCACGTCGTTAATATCAGAGTTAATTATTATTTCAGAATTTCCAATCAATCTCATTACAAAAGACATAAAATAATATCCTTGGACAAAAGAGACAAAAAGAGATCATATTAAGTTATTCTATAGATCACTAATATTAATGTATTTTTAATAGATTGTTAATAATAAGTACTTATTAATTTATTCTTATTGAGATAAAATCCCTAATGATATAAATCATCGCTTTAGGAAGATTAAAAAGTTCATTTTCCTTTAAAAGCCTCTTAAATATGCACTTATTTAAAACTAATACTCAAATATCAAATCCCACAGATAGTTTTATTTATCTTAAGGAATAATTAATAATTACCATACAGAAAATATTAAATCTCAATGCCTATTATCTGTAATTAAAAACATAATAAACTATAAAGAGGAAAAATTATAATGATTGGTAGTTTTATTTATATCATGAATTTTTTATGTTCCTTCTCAATAAAAATGTATGCATGTGTGAGCACAAGCAAATTTAGTTTGAGTTAAATATCTTGAGTGTGTAATATTTTCATTATTAAAATATATGACTAGGTTTAATTTAAGTTTTATGAATGAAATTGCTGATTTGTTTCAATTATGATTATATTTACTTATTTCAACAAATTTAAAGACTTGAATGTATTTACTTAAGTTTTGAAACTCTTGAAAGATTAAACAATAAGGTAGTTGTTGTTACTAATGACACTTGGACAAGCCAATATCGCTATGTCTCGCCTATGCGAATTTAAGTCAATTGGGGGCGTCTTTCGTTTAATCAGACACCATGAAGATGAAAGTGACACCTTTGCTCTTCAAATACTCCGATAGATGGCAGCACCAGAGGATCTACCACCTTAATTTTGGCATTTATCTGAAGGGGGAGTATATTTCTCTAGACCATTGCACCCATGGTTACTGCTCAACGACCGACCACAGGACCTTCGATTCCACAGATTTAACGAGCACGTGTATCACATGTACTTGGTGGGTCTCTAGAAGCATTGGGAATCGAACTAAGCCCTTCCAGATGGAAGCCCGATACCCTTACCGCTAGGCTACCACGGCCCCGCAATAAGCTAGTACCTTTTTTAACTGACAAATAAGACTAACAAGAAATTGGGATAATTTAATATTCATTATTTATTAATTTTTTTAACTAAGATTTTATATTTCTAATTAAGGTAAAATGTATACTCTGACCATAGAATAATAATTATTATTAATCAGCTGGTATTTAATTTAAATTTTAGCAAAAAAATTATAAAATGTAAAATTTGAAATAAAGAATAAAAATGCATATCTCTATTTAAGTTCATCCATATCTTTTTATCACTAAGTATAGTTACTACACTCAAAATATAACTAAGTCAATTTATCCTTTGAAATCCTTCATATATCCTTTATAATCCTACCATTCCTTATATCCTTTATAATATCCTTTATAATCCTACCATTCAACTCAACATTTAACATCGTGTTTTCGAAAAATATTTGGAATAATCGATTAATTTCAAGAAGCGAGTTTGCATATTAGCATTGATTTAATGAAAAAAGTATGTGCTTATTAAAACGGGATGAACAATAAATACTCTAAACAAAAAATAATATTTTGATTCGTAATATTCATTTTTAAAAATTCATAATATATAAATGAAGCAGATTTCATTTTAATATGATGAACATATTTTTATCTTGTGATAAAGAAAATTTTGAGAAACATTTATTATATTCTCCAACATTCGAAATCATTATTATTGAATGATATTGACTTGATGGAAGGAGAAAGCGCAAAAATAAAAATAAATGTCTAAAATATGTAATATCTGCAAACATGTTGATGTATATCGTATAATCAATGAATGTAGTATAAGTTTTGTTCTTAATTTTCTGTTTGATACAGATTGTGAACTTCAACAAATGTTTATTAACGTATAATCCTTCAAAAGTTGTTGACAATATAACTGTTTAAAATAGAGTAATATGCCAATTTTTGAATGGATTATTGTTACAAATAAATATAACGTTTTGCTAAAGATAATTGGATTAAGAATTTCAGCTTTATTATAGATATAGGTTTCTAATTTTATTTGATATCGTCTAAAACAAACAGGTAATTTTTCATAAGAATATTTATTGAATTAATATCAGGCTAATAATTTCAATATTTTGTTTTCCAATGGTGGATACTTGGTTGACGTACCCTAATGCTACAACAAGGCCAGAAACTGCTACTCATTTGTCGTTATCCAGCAAGCACTTGTGAACCGCGATATACCACTACAAACCAATCTATAGGGTGGGCCACATTCATACATCATCACAAAAGAAAGGACAAAGAAACACAGAGAGAACAGAGAAAGAAAATAACATCCATGCCCGATCCGGGATTCAAACCCGGGACTCAATAATTGAAATATAAAACAAATATAATTTTGGGATAAAATAAAAATAGTATATTAATAAGATTTTTAAATGTTTTTATTCTAACTCTCTTTTAAACTACGCGCGATTTTATAATATTGTGCCAAAAAAAAAAGAATCAAAATTTTTTTCTTTGAAAACTTAAACTAAAAAATACTTCCAATTATTCATACATTCAAATTACTTGAGAAAGATCAAACATACTTTTAGAAGAAAAGTAAATAAAATAGATAAATTTTAAAAAAAATTACAAGTCTTGCTATTCAATTAAAATTGAACATGGATAAAGAGAGATCACTGATCGAGTCCGAGTTTTCACTCTATGGCTTTAAAAAATATATTATCTTACACATGAATAAAACCACATGGTAAATAATTTCTAGAAAGTTTCTACATTCCGCAAAATATAAATATCGGTATTTAAAACAATATTTTGATCGTGAAAAAGTGAAATCATAAATTATTCTTGTGTCTCAGGGTCTCGCAATGATGTTTCCAGTCGGTAGAGACATCGTCAAAAATTCATTTAGTTAATTGTGCATTAATACCATAACTTATGCGGATAATTTATTCCCACATTGTAGAAAGCATATTATTTGGAGATATGCCAAATGATTCTAGTGTAATATTAAGCAAACATATCAATCGTTTAAGTAATAATACATAGGTGTCAAACTATTCTCTGAAGTTTTAATGATGTATTTCATTTGATACAAAGCTTTTTATTTTATAACAAATATAATTTCGTTTTCATGCAAATAAATTATACTATATTTTTACTTAAGCTATTTTATCAAAAATATATAATGTTAGGAATCATAAAAGAAAGATACATATATATATATATATATATATATATATATATATATATATATATATATATATATATATATATATATATAATTACACGAAAGATTCCAAGTAATATCCTTACATGAGGGTGTGTGTGTTATAAAAAATCAAAAGTTAGTGAATCACTTATCATAGAATTTTTGTCTCTTTTTGCTATTAAATATATCCATGAATAATTAATTAGTCTGAAAATAAAAATATCAAATTTAATAAAAACCGTTTATGTACTTAAATTACCAAACTCTTGATATAAAAGGAAATATATTCATTAGTATATTTCAATTTATTGCAATCCTCGAAGCTGAATGGAAAACTAAAGAACCTAAGTTTTAAATTTTCTACTGCAAAGCTCTTAATCCGTAAAAAAAAAAATATTTATACACTGTCAACAACAAAAATAAGCATAATTATGTGAGATTAAGTCTTGTTGAAAACATTTTATTTATGTAAATATGGTAATTTTTCCTTTTTTTATAACACGTTTTTTTTATTTTTGACTTTAATTCTTAATACTCAAACACTCAATGAGATAACATTTCCAACATTATTGACAAAAAAAAAAACTGTCGGATTCTCAGGTATGTTGTTTTATACATTTTATAATTTTATACATAACTTGCGTGTGATTATTTTTGACAAAACAATACAGACACTATTAACATGCTGTGGGTTTTAGGAAAAGTAATATATTCCTGCAGATATTTTTGCTTATAATGTTAACCCCTCAAGAAAAATTAATTAAATTTATTATGCCAAACTTTTATCGAAGAAAGACTAAGGGTGTTTTTATTTTTATTATTTTTAAATTTAAACTTGAATTTAATTTAAAACAAAATTTATTTGATAATATTATTAGATTCATTTCTTTGCAAAATTCTCATTATTTCAGAAATAGTGGTCCTTAACGCCAGTGAATTTATAAAAAAAGAATCGTTTAAAATTAAATAATATCCAATAAATAAAATGTTCCTGAAACATATTCTGAAAATTGTGCCTAGTAACAGAAAACTGTATCACACCATCGAAGCATTTTAAAGAATTAAGTCGACTATTTTGCTGCAGAGACATGTTTCCTGCAGAGACATGTTTCCTGCAGAAACGTTTTATTGAAATATAATATTAATCGCCATAGAATATAGTGTAGTCACTGAGAATCTTGGAGTGCTCATGAGATTTTTGTGCCTATGCCCCATTTGGTACGTTTGAAATGGATAATTATCAAACACACTTCAATACAATAAAACCTATTCAAACCTTTGAAAAATCATACTAAATTTGTATGAACACAACTTAAATTTTACTAGTCTTGTCTATAAGTAATTTGGTTGCGGTTATTGCACCAATATGCTTCTCTGTACCTAGCGCTGAGTTGGGCTCTACCAGTTAGAGGGAAGTAGCTGGGTGGAGTCTTGGTGATTTTAAAGCAGGGACCAATCAGTAGACGTCCAATACTTGGCCTGTCAACCCGAGAGGTATTATTTCTTTTGGAGGACATTGCTACCACGACCCATTTAATTTGCCCCAGACAACTTTCGTGAACACGATGAATCTTTGGTTAAGCTGGTATTCGAACTCCCTACTTTCCGATAATGAGACTGAAGCTCTAACCAACCATGCCTTTTAGTAATTTTGTGATAGACCATGCGTTTGGGGGTAATAGCTGTCAACTTTGTTCTACTCACTGCTTACCAATGGAAGTTGGTAATTCATTTCTTTTTGCTTAAGATCTTTCCAAAAATAAATACCTGAAACATCTTAGTTTTTTCTCTTATTATACTGTTGCACGAGCCAATAATTTTTTTTATATTCATCCTAAAATAAGAAGTTTTGTTTGGATTTTCGAGTGTTCTTCAAGCCCCTAGCAAATATTTTGATTAGAAATAAACTTTAGTTTTGCATAATAATTTCTAAAACCATAAAAAATACTTCAAATTTGTATTTTCCTTCTTAAAGCAGCATAATCGAATGAAAAAAAGAATTTAAATATATAAGTCTCATAAGGAATATTTGTGTGTGAGTGTGTATGTGTGTGGGTGTGTGTGTGTGCGTGCGTGCATGTGTGTGTGTGTGTCTGTGTGTGCCGGAATTAAAATGAAAAATATTGTGAGCATTAGTTCGATTCACCTTATATTGCTAATAATATCTACGCGTTTTGGCTACCAAACTTTATTTAATAGTAGTCTTATGTTTGGTTATAAATTCTAGGACCATATGCAAAATATATTTTTTACAAGTAAGTTACGTACCATTTTATTTATTTTAAATATATGATAATTTATATTCATACATACAATAATTATAAATTAAAAAAAAACATTTAGGCATAAAATTGCATTTTTTCCAAAATTTCCACTTTTTATTTTTATTGTTCAATAAATAAAACTTGTTTTATTAAAATTAAAAATACAATATCTTACACATTTATAATTTTTTGTTACATTTTATGGAAGTAAAAATCTGAAAGAAAAAAAAAGTAACACTTATTCAATAATTTAAAAAGTTTTTTCTGACATTTTTTTAATTACTTATTTTAAATTCTTCCATTAATTGAAATTTATTAAAAACTCCAGTTTTTATCATCATAAAAGTTCAGAATTTAAAGTAAATTTTGTGAATTTTAAGCAATTCACTAATTCTTTGAGTAATAAAAGCAAAATTCATCACGAAACTTTTACATTAAAATGATTGATGAGGATAAAAGTTAAGCTTAGTAAAGTGCAGAAAGTAATTTTTCGTAAAATATATATAATGAGACTAAAATTGCAATAGTTAACAACTTTAAAAGTTGTAAGCACTTAAAGCACTTCCATGTGCAATATAAATAACCATTTTTTTAAAATTTTAGTTAACTTTAAAAGAAGATTTTTTTAGATAAAGGAGTAAAAGATGCACATAAAAAAATTAGATAAAATTAAAGCCTACTCATCTTGAAACATGTTGTATTCAATGTAGGTGTTTATAAAAAACTTTAAAGAATTTATGTAGGATTATATTTCCTTCAGTAGTAATCAATTATTTTTATTTTTAATACTTTAAAATAATATATTCATAAGACGATGCTAATTCAAGATATGAATTTTTTCGTTAAATAAATATTATTTTTCTAAACACAAAGTAATTTTTATTGGATAATAAATAGCTTATATAAATGATCACAAATACAGGGATATTAGATTACTTATATGAAAAATAATTAGTGTTATTTATATACCAAATTTATTTATTCATATCATTATATATGAAGTATCATTTTGAATAATATTTAATGTAGAATTAAGGTATACCATCGCATCACAAATTTGTCATATTTATTTGCGCAGAGTTGACCAATTACTTCTGTTTAGTTTATTAAAGAAATTTTACCACGGATTAGTTTAAAAGATGCTGATATTTTGATTTCAAAAATAATTTTTGAGAAAAATAAAGATAAACTTCTATAAAATCTATTAATACTAAAATTTCAAGGAAGCGGCAATTTATAGCTATGAATATATTCACATTTAAAAATATTTAATCGTATTGTTTTTATAACAATCAAATGACTGATGAAAATATTTTTTGATTATTTTAGCATACATTAAGTAAATAAAATATGTCCTAAGACAACCAATGTGGCTTATATTAATTCCAAAAACAAGTGCTTATATTCAAGCAAATTAGTTTGCAAATAAATACTTCTCTGTTTAAAATATATAATTTATCAGTATCTTCTCTCTTTTAGAAATTATATATATATATATATATATATATATATATATATATATATATATATATATATATATATATATATATATATATATTTGTGTGGGGGGGGTGTTTGGGTGCGTCCGTGTGTTTATGAATTTTAGAAAATGAATTTCCCAGTTTATACCCCCTTTAAATTAATTAATATAATATAAAAAAGCAATGACTCTTCAAAAAAAAAAAATAAAGCAAAATATGAAATGAAGTAATTAAATGACGTGCATTTCTTTCGAGATATGCCTAAGAATTCTTAATATTTTGTTGGATATTTTGAAATCACACTCGTCTTCAAGAACTAAATATAGATATCTGTAATAAACTTACACTTAATCATAATGCTACCATTTTTGATAAAGATCGAATAAAATTTGAGTCACGAATGTGGCTTTAAATATACACATTGGCTCTCGCTGAATCTCTGACTGGACACATCCCCTGGCGCGGACCTGCCAGTTCGAATAATAATTTCGTGTCTCCAGTTACTTCCCTACAACAACTCCGGAATTGCAGCCGGATAACTAAATTAACTTTATGGGGATATTAAGGGGCGTTACCCTGGAATAAAACGGTTGCACTCTAAACGCCTCTAATATCACGAAGAGTTTGTAATCGAGTGGAGGAACTATTAAAGCCAAAGCCGAGCCTACACTTTTTGTAGTTACTCGTTTCCTGTTACTTCCTTTAGCCTGTAAAAGCCCCATTTTCACGGGTGCTTAAAGTATTAAAAGACCTCAGAATTATGCCCGGCTGTTACGAAAACCCATTCCATTTTAGGCGCGTTTTATTATTCATACTCTTGCTAGTTCCTCAAAAGTTTGGGTTCCTTTAAGCGAGAATATATTTCCTCTCCAACTTTTTGGCATTTTGTCAAGGAAAACATTTCCGTAGATGTATTCATGCCAAGATATGTCGGCAGAAAATATCAGGCGAATCTACGATAATCACTATTAAAGAAACCTGTCAATAGCAAAGATTTCGGTATTAAGAAGTATGACACCAGGTGAGTGAAAAGTACAGTTTTAACGCGTATGTAGATAATATGTTATGATACTTATTATTACACAACTATTTATATACACTATCAATACATGTACTTCGATCATGAATCTAAACTAAGATATTGAGCTATTTGCTTTAAAATATTTAAATAATTAGTTTTATTATAAACTTAAGGCAAGGGACGGGAAAAGTTCTCTCTCAATACTAATAATATGGAAATATAGTTATAGCCATACGAAGATCTATTTTCAAGCAAACATAATTTCATAAGATACTATCATAATCGATTATACAAAAGGGTACATATGACCTTAATACTTAATGAAGGTCAAATTTGTTCTTTCGAACTTATTTTGAAATTACACAAAATATCCACTTGTAATACGTATAGAAAATACATTAAGTCACGATCAACTTAACAATTATGAAATTGTTTTCTTGATAAAAAATGCTTAAGGATGATGCTTAAAAAATACGGAAACTTCACAGTTTTAAATTGTTTTCATTTGCTAGATAGTTGACAATCTCATAATTAGGCACTTTTAATTTAAAATGTACTTTTGCTTGCCTAAATAAAAATAAAGAAATAATGTCACTTGCTTAAGAAGATTTTCAACAATGTATTCATATAGTAATGTTAATTGTCAACCTGCACCCTTGTATAAATATTTATGTAGTCACGGAAAAGAAATTTAGCTAGAGATTTTTATTTAATTCATCACATTTCATACTGATTTTTTTTTGCTGTGATGTGAAAGATTTTTGTTCAATGGCACTTATTCGTCTTGAAAACGTGCATGAAATACTATAAATGCATATCTGCGATGATATAAATGGGTCAAAGCCCACTTTTCTACTGGTACTTATAAAGTCTCATCTATTATACAGGATTTATATTTCATTATTAAAATATTCCGATGATTTCTAAATGTGTTAAACATATTCCATATAACTGTAATTTTTAATTAAAGTTGATAACACTTATCTAGTTTAATAAAGTAGATATCATTTATTTACATTGAGACATAATTTAGAATTCTAACATACCACCTGATATAAACTTATCTAGTTTAATAAAGTAGATATCATTTATTTACATTGAGACATAATTTAGAATTCTAACATACCACCTGATATAAACTTATCTAGTTTAATAAAGTAGATATCATTTATTTACATTGAGACATAATTTAGAATTCTAACATACCACCTGATATAAACTTAGTTTTTATATTAATTAAACATCCCTTCAGAATTGCACAGAGTTTCATAGCATTACCAATTATTTGCATTAAAGCCTTATTATTATTATTACTCTTCATAAAAATGTCATAAATTACATTCTTACAAAAGGTAAAATCCTAAGAAAGCTCACACCCTTAGCTTCAAACTGAAAAAAAAGCGCCACGCCAGAACAGTAATTGTGGCATTTGCTCTTAAGCTGTTTCCACTCATGAGAATTATGGTTTGTCAGTGAAATTAGAACTCTCCTCTAAGTCATGCAATAAAAATTTTTGCTCAACTTTTTCTAGTCCAAGAGAACCGTATTCTCAAAACTTTTATGTCAATAATAAGATTTTAACTGCTATTTCGAGTTTTGGGAAAGGCCACGCATCAGAGGAATAATTCTCTCGAAGTTACAACCATGGATAAAAAAGATTTCTAAATATATATTTCAACAACAAAATATAAATTTGATCAAAAGACTAAGGTCGTTTGGTTGATTATGATATTCGTTCTCGTTATCTGAATGTACTGAGTTCGGATAACAGATCAATCGAAGATCCACCATGTTAGCTAATGGTTGCTGAGGCATCTTAAATATACAGTAATCAGAATGTCACCTACGGAAAAAAATGCTTACAGAGTGGCAGTTCAAATCAAGGATCCATCCACTTTCGGGACCACGATGGAACATCAACTATATATTATTTAAATCAGGCCTTATGTAAAAATAGTATTTCGTCAAAACAATTGTTACCTGTAATAAATCAATACATTAATACGGATTTATAAATAATAAAATATGAATACATATATAATATCTTTTATTTAAAATATCGAAAAACTCACACAAGCATTAAATGCCAAAGTAAATAAACCTGATTGTATGCTACATTTGGTTTTGTCATTGAATTTAATGAGTGACTGGGCCATATGGATTTGAATAGAATTCATGACAGAAAGACGGTTGTGAGTTTTGTATTAAATTTGTCAGAAATTTTCATGATAACATTAAAGAAGTGATTATTAAATAAGTGACTCTCCCATTAATTAAAGGATGATCAAATTTTAAAAATGTATCGGTTTCGTATTTCTTGTTCTGAAAGAATAGCTCTATATCATCCTTAAAATCTTGATGTAAAATGTAAAGTATGTATTTAGGCAGAAATTACAGACTTAACTTGTCTCATTTCTAATAACATTTAAATAAATGTAACTTGTTTCTAGTAATTAACATGCGAGAATTATCAGTTTTGCAATAAATAGTTTCAATACATCCTTAAATACATGCACATACTCGCAATGACATGATTAATTATTATTGAAAAAAATGTATCGGTACATGAGAAAAAACTTTAATTTGCTCTATACATTATATTGTTCATTCAATATGGTTTAATAATTAATGTGCAATTTGCGATAAAAGAGATAATTAAGGTAAACGAACAAAACAAGTTCCACTATTCAAGCATATAATGATTTATGTTGACGAAGTACTTTGAAATAGGAACCTCTAAGACCATTCTCCTCCCAGAGTCTACTCTTATTAATTTTCTGTAAATATTTAAAGTAAAGAAAAAAAATTCACACTACTTGACTTTTATAGATCTGTTTTCTTTATCCTGTTTGGCATTTGGAAAACTGGCCATTCCTCATGTTTGCATATTCTCCACTTTTGCATTGATTTTATAATTAGACTCAATGAATAATTTTCTCCTCAGAAAAGGTAGTGGAGTAGTTCCTCGATCAATTCCGAGAAACTTTTTAACTACAAGCTTCCAACTATTAATTAAGAACAAAAGAGCATAGCACTGTTTGACAGAAAGCATCGAGCCATTCATTTAAATTCAGATGCGTGCACGAGAGCTCAATATCAAATCATTTGAGAAAATGGAAAACAACTCTTTGAACGCAGCTGTTCAGCGACGGGGAGACGCCCAAACAAAACGCAGATTCCCATGGAAAGTTATCTCCATTTTATTTAATCACACAAAATTTAATTTATTGTAATCTAATGTTTGAATTACAGGAAACTAATTGTTTTATGCCGTAAATTCGATTGCCGTTTTATTTCGATGTTAATAAAATTATTCAACTTATGATTTATAAGTCACTCAATAAATACAATGGAATTTTAAAGCACTCAAATCTGTAATAATATCCTTTCAAAGATAAAGGAAACAGTAGGATTTATTTTTAAGGAAATTATTGAATAAAATAAGCAGGAAACGCTTGATGTTTTATGTTTAATATGAATAAAAGCTATTATTAAATATCTTATTCAATGAATACATCTTAACTGAACATTAGAATATTATTTTAAAAATTTTCATTTCAAGTATTTATCTTTTTTTTTTTTTTTTTTTTTTTTTTTTTTTTGAAAAGAACATTGTTTGTTAAATAATCACTTTATTTATTCTATTACTCATTTATATTTTAAATTAGTTGAAAATCATTTTTGTATTTTCGAAATATATTTCTGTAATAAATATTGGGAATGCGATACGAATGGAATATATTTATAAGTTTCATTTGACTAATATATTTACAGCACCGTTTAAATAAATTATATGCAAAAATTTTAGTTTTTATGAAATGTTGTTTTTTTAAAATTACAGAAACTGTTTTGTGGATCAATAAATTTATATATTTTAAAAAGACAGGTATGTTAACAAATTCCATTGTAATTTATTGATTTAATTTATCGAAGAGAAATTCAAATCACATCAACCTTTGTTTTTTCCACTCCCCTTGCTCAATGCAAAATGAAATTTGTTAGACAGAAGCTGTATTACATGTGTTTATTAATTTTGTATTTGAATTTTAAATTCACTGAAAAAATAATGCTAAAAAATTCAAATACTGACAAAACGCATTCCTCAGATTTATTCCTTCCTAATGCATGTATTTCAAAATCTGAAATTATGCTCCTATAGCCAGCAGGGCGATTTGATTTGTTGCTAGTGGCCTGAGCTCATGGCGATCATTAAGAAGACTGTTATCTATCACACACCATAGACGCCAACGTCTAGAATGGTGCCGGATTTGAGAGATGCGGAAAACGGTTTGGCAGAGCATAGTCTTCTCAGATGAGTCACGCTTCTGTTTCTTCAGTGGTAGTCACCGCGTATATATGTGACATCCACGTGGAGACATGTCATATCCTGCAGCAATTGTAGAACTCCGGACAACACGCCATCATGGTTTGGTGCGCCATGTGTACGATTCCAGGTAACCTCTAGGTCACATTCATGGCACTATAACAACTCAAGGTTACATGGATGATGTGCTGTAGCCGGTGCCACTCCCCTTTCTTCAGGGTGAGCTCAATGTCCTTTATCAGAAAGATAACGTTCGAATATACTTCCCTCGCATTAAGCAACATCCCCTTAAAGGTCTACAGCTTATTCCCTGTCCATTGCGTTCCCCAAGTCTCTCACCAATCATCTGTAATTGTCTCCAATAAGCAATGCACTTTAACAAAGGGTTAACAGGAAATGGATGGCCATTTCTCAAGACACCATCCGTACTCTCACTGACTCTGGGAATAGAAGTGTTGCTTCGTGTATTGCCGTCCACAGTGGTGCTACAACTTACTGACCCGACCCTGTTCTTGCTCTATGTTTTGCATATCATCACAAAATACAGATCATTTATTTTTCGTTGTTGTCTCTCTATTCTCACCTATTTAAATGAAAATGACTCTCTCTATTTTAATGAAAATGATGAGCAACCACTGAAACATCCTGGTTTAAACTTTATCAATGAAATGTCAAAAATTATACAATATAGGTAACTTTACGGAGATACTTTTGTCAGAATTTATTTTGGAGAGACAGACGAAATGTTTTGCTTAATGAAAGTCTAAAAGGTGGAATATTTCAACTGGAGTGAAGTTCATTCAAGTGGAGTCAAAGTAATAGATGCAGAATTAAATTCATATAAATTTATGAATAAAATAGAAAACTTACATCAAATCAAAAAAGTTTACAGCAAATCAAGATTTTTAAAACAATTTAAATTCCAATATTTTATTCCTTTTTATTCCATTATAATTTAGGACTCTTATGAATTATTTGAATCAGTTATGACTTATATTGGTGACTAAAATGCAGGAGAACAAAATTTCAGTTGCCACTGCTTGAAACGGTTTTTGAGATTATTGGATGAATGTCATTGATTTTCCATTCATGTTTCAATTATATTTTACATTTCAAATGAATGTATCCGAAAAGAACACTCAATAAACTTAATACAGTAATAAACTTATTAAAACCTTGTGCATGATATAAAATATTTCTGGAAAAATTCACTTCAAGAACCCCACAGGTCTGTTTTATAGACAAATGAATTCCAAGAACGCCACCTGCATGCCACAATATTTTGTTCTTAAACATTTATTTCTGGAAAAGCAAAAGAAAATTATAATCGGTTTATTAAAAGAAACGACTACTACTCACGAAGTCTCCAATAATTATGATTATTTTGTGGCTAACGGCAGGATTAAGAGCCGAATAATTTTATTTCTAACGTGCAAATTACTTTCTGGGAACCACACCCATTCTGTATGCTTCTCCTAAATCAGCCAATCGAAAGTCCTGGACATCGCAGAAGTTTTTCCTGAAAACACTTAACTGTCTTTCAGAGCCAGCCATCTGGTAGAAGTGCCGTCTCCCATAAATAGCATGGAGCTGCATTTCGGGCGTATAATTGCTGGCCTGATGTGCATTGTTATAATTGTTTTGGTAACACCTAACTATGAGTTAAATTAGTGACATCATATTGAAAGCCAAACCTCATTCGGTCTCCATATTTAACCACTGAAAATGAAATAAATTTCTTAAATTGAAGCTGAAAAATATATATTGTTAAAAGTAAGTAAATTTTATTTTAGAATTTTAAAATAAAAATAATTCTTTTCTAAAGAATTATTTTTATTAAAAAGAATTTTAAAATAAAATATGTCAGTAAAGTTCTTTAATATTTCCAAAGTATTATTATTAATCAAAACGTTGAAAAACTTAAACATTGTAATACAAAAACATAGCTTGATTTTTTGTTTTTTAAATAACATAGAAAGTTTTGAAATAATATTTAAAATTTTTAAGCAAATTAAAAAATATCTAAATACAGATTTAAATTCTATTTATGGTTTGGCTATGAATTTTTTATTTTTGTTCTATAGTCATTTCATGTAAGTGCTTATCAAATCAGCATAAACAGTTTGCAGCGAATCCAGAACAAAAAAATTTATGGAGTGAATCAAAACTATAAATTCTTGAAATCAAGAAGATAGCTCTAACCATAGTTCCGTCATATCTGAAATTATATTTATGAATTACTTTAAAATATAAACTACATATTAATTGAAACATACATTACATATTTTGCATACCGTACTGAAATAAATAAACATTTATAGAATTAAAACAATCATTTCTTACTGAAGCTCCAGTTTAAACATAAAATCTGAATTTTGACATGGAAATATTCCTATTTTGCAAACCACATTTTAAACATTGAAAATACAAGTTAAATTAATGTATTGAAACTCATACAAAAGTTTATATTTCATATTTTTATATATAATATTGAAATAAACACACACACAATGCAACAAGTGCAAAAATAATTTTTGATTGACATTTCACTTTAAAGACTTTAATATTTTTTTAAATAAAGAAGAACATAGTTCTAGTCTAACACATAATTAATAAAAATAAATTAATTAATATCTGTTAAAAGTGGATTGTTTTGAATAACCCACTGAAGTTTCACCTATAAAAAATCGAAAGCGTAGAAATCTTGGAAACTTCATTTAGTTACACAATTATTGGGCATTAAATTCGGAACTTTTTTTATCCTAGATGCAATACATTCTTACGATGTGAAGTATTCAAAATGTGAAAATTTATTTGATAAAAAGAGCAAAAAAGCACTTTTCTAAAAAGACTAAAAATGAACAAATATTGTTATTTCTTTAAAAAAATAATTTTAGTAATAGGGAACGTAGAAAGGTAGAAGATGGAATACATTATTTTAAATATTATTGATATACACACACAGCGAGTGGTAAAGCTAAGTTACAGTTTTAAATAGAGAATAACTAAAAGCATATTCTTAAAGTGAGAATTTCGGAGTTTGATTTCATATGGCTTACATTAGTAATAATAGATCGACGGGTATAAAGGCAGATTTTAATATTTAAAAGGCTATCAATTACAGTAAAAGTAACAACATATCTGAATCAGCATATAAATTCTAAAGTGTAAAAGACTACTGTTAGCATATATCTTTTTAAACAGAACATTTATGACAGAGGAACAGTTCCCAACCTACTGGACATAGATACTGATGTTAAACATCTACTGTGGTGTCCCACTCACAAAACCTGGTCAATTGATAAGTGGATAAAAGTGAATCTGACAAAGCGTTTTTTACATTTTTAAGTACAAAAGGTGGTTAAACGTTTGTAATACATTTGCTAAAGTGTATGATCGTAATTGTCTCCTTTCATCTTTCAGATATGGAAATGGATTTGCCATGATATGGATAGTCGAGTCATAGTTTTCTTCAGGACCAATCATATCCTTAAAAGGAGGGATCAATATGGAGAAGCATAGAGAAGTTTCAGCTGACACACACACACACACAGATTTGGATATCGATTTGTCATGATTTGGATAGTCGAGTCATAGTTTTCTTCAGAACCAATCATAACCTTAAAAGGAGGGATCAATATGGAGAAGCATAGAGAAGTTTCAGCTGTCACACACACACAGATTTGGATATCGATTTGTCATGATTTGGATAGTCGAGTCATAGTTTTCTTCAGAACCAATCATAACCTTAAAAGGAGGGATCAATATGGAGAAGCATAGAGAAGTTTCAGCTGACACACACACACACACACAGATTTGGATATCGATTTGTCATGATTTGGATAGTCGAGTCATAGTTTTCTTCAGAACCAATCATAACCTTAAAAGGAGGGATCAATATGGAGAAGCATAGAGAAGTTTCAGCTGACACACACACACAGATTTGGATATCGATTTGTCATGATTTGGATAGTCGAGTCATAGTTTTCTTCAGAACCAAACAAAACCTTAAGAGGATGGATTAATATTGAGAAGCATAGAGAAGTTTCAGCTGACACACACACACACACAGATTTGGAGATGGATTTGTCATGATTTGGATAGTCGTGTCATAGCTTTCTTCAGAACAAACTATAACCTTAAAAGGAAGGATCAATGTGGAGAAGTATAGAGAAGTTTCAGCTGAACAGATCCATTTTTTATTGCAAAGCTTTTTTCTTGCATAGGATTCTAGATTGATAATGACCTATGTGTGCAGCTTGACTTGTTAAATCATGGATCCATGAACACGAGGATGAAGTTAAACATATACCTTCATTCGCACTGTCAGTAGATCTCCATTTATTTAATCTGTTATGATCTGTTTTAAGGAGTCCAATACGGAATCAATATCCTTCAGTTGCATTACCTTCAAAATATTTGCAATATTTCCTTGAAGAATGGTACAATATATTCCTGTTAATGCAATTCAACAGTTATGTAAATTGGTTTCTAGGTAAATTCAAACATTATTACGTGCCACATGTGGTCTTAAGTCATACTAATAATAGATTTTTTTATTTACGCATAATGCAAAGTGTTCTCATTATTATATAACCACCTGTACCATGATTTTATAAATGTTTGTAAGGAAATCTTATTTTTTTTAAATTCAATTCAGTAATGTAAATAATTTTCAATCACATCTTTAGAAACATTTATATGCTGACTTTTAGTTTTTCAATTCTCTATATAATATGGCTATACTTTCATGAATTTATAAAATATATTAGTTATAAAGTAATGAAAAATTTTTTAAAAAAAAAAAAAAAAAAACAAGTTTGATAGGGGATAAAAAATTATACTCTTTACATTATGTGGACAAAAATTGGTTGTTGTATTTGATGATACACATATAGACTTATTTTTTGTTAATTAATAGAACATTAAAACCGAGACAAATAAATAGAAACCATAATGTTGTTAATAAACTTTAACTAATATATATATATGTACTATTGTGTAGAAAAATGTTAATGCTATTATTACGTGCCACATGTATTATAATATTAATAAAACATGAATTAATATGATGGTTTAAGTCATTTAAAATGTTTTAGATAAAGAATTCTGTATAGTGATAGAAGAGAGTAATGAACAAAACACAAATAAAAGACTTTCAAAGACTTCCAGTTCAAAAATTATCATTTAATCATATTGCAATTTTACGGATATTGCTGTAAGAATTGTCGTTGTTAATAATTAAACATTCTATTCTTCATCATTACAGCTTATACATTGGTTTTAAAATATTAATATAATCATTTCATCATAAAAATTGTCAGAATATGGTCAATATGGACAGGAAAAATTTTATGTTTAAAATTCATATTTCTTGGTGATTATTTATATAAATAGCGGACTTATTTTATGTTGAGGTTTAAATGAATTTAAATTTGTATTGTCAAATAAAGATTTACTTTTTCTGAAAACTTCAGTGATGTTTATTTTTACAGATATTATCCATTATAGGTAATATTTCTATTAAAAAATATTGTTTCGATAGGATAGGCAAGGTTTTTTGTAAAGCAATAATTTTTTCATTGGATTGACTATTGAATTGAAGACTTGAATGAGGAGTAATAAAAAATTAGATATTTAATATTACATACCTCTAATTTTACATGTAGGAAATCAATATGCCAAATTAGCGGAATGTGTTAAAATAAATAAAAAAATAATTTGTTCATTAATAAATATTGAACAAAGTTTGTTTGACAAAGTTGTCAATTCATTGAATTTCAATGAATGATTTGGTTGTATTGTTGCCTAATGATGAATTGATATTAATTTAATTTTTCGCTAAAGGTAACAAGAGATAAGAAATATTTTTTACTAAATTGAACGTCTTATTACTTATTATAAAGTGAGAGAAATCATTTTTTGTGTAAACATTCCTCTTCAAATTCAATTAAAAATGTCAAAAAATATTCTTACAGAAAGCACAAAATTTATAATTTCAGATAAATTAATTTTGAAATTTTTTGTGCAACATACTATCAACATTTTTCGAATCACATATTATTCTTACTATCAGTTGGAATCTATCTATTACTTTCCATCATTCTTACTATTAATATCCCGATTCCATTGTATCTGTAATATAAATTTGATTGTATATAATTAATGTGTTATAGATAATGAATAACATATAAATATATTATGAAATGCATTAATACATAATTTAATTCCTAATTTTCACTTCATTATATTTTCATTGATATATAAAACATCCCTTATGAACATTTTCACTTTTTTTTAATATAAACACAAAGTTTTTGTATTATGGTGTCTATATGCATAACTTTAATAAACATTGTAAGCAAAAATTTGAATTTGTTACAATGAAGTTTAATTCTTTAAAATAAAGAAGCTTTCAGATTTATATCTGACATCAAGGAGAAAAACAATATATTTATAACTAAAAAAATATAATAAATATACTTGTTATGAAAATAAAAATTTAAAAATAACTTTTAACAATAAATATTAACAAAGTTGTAAAATGTAAAATTACTTTATAAAAATAAAATCATAATTTTAATTATAGCACAACCCTTTTTTTTAATAAATGCATTTTCTAAAGTAAAGTATAAAGAGTCAACCACATGACTAACGCATTTTTAAATGAATCTTCATTATTTTTTTATTTAGATAATTCTTTGACAGCCATGAAGTAATGCTTAAAGAATCTTTTTTGAAGATTTAAGATGAAACCAAACAGGTGTTTTGGATTTTGGTAAGTAGCATCTGCCAATGCTCCCTAAAAAGTTTTACTGCATTAAGAATGCTTTTGTAGCCACTTATTTCTTACTTTTAATAGAGTTGAATGTCTATAATAGGATTTAAGTGTATTTCTCTTTTATGCAGCTTAATCTAGTTTTCTTTTCAGATATGCAAACATAATTTAATTTATAATGAATACAATTTATTCGAAGTTCTTATTTTTGATTAAAAAATAGTTACGTCACCGTAAAGTTAAGAAAATAAATTACATATATGAAATAATTTTTTAGACTGTAAAATATTATTATTGTTCAATAACTAATTTTTACAAACCGTTGTTGATAAAATATTGAAAAGTATCGTCCACGAAAAAAAATAATGCGTAATAATAATCTAAAATTTAAATTGCTTATTAAGTCATGAATTTATGTTAAATTTTTACAGCACAGCAATTAAAATATTAAATTTTTTGAAATTAAATACTAGTTTTTTATGAAAGAATATAAAATAAAATCACCAATAATAAATTGAAATTGATTAATATTTTTTTCATTTTTCAAAATTAAAAGTTAGAAAGTATTACGAAAAAATTGCATACATTTTAAGGTGAAAGAAAGCACGGATAAATAGAAATGCAGCTATTTATGTTTTCCTAAAAAGGAAAAACAGCAAAACTAACCTTTATCAAATAATAGAACTCCTGTCAAATTTAATTTACAAATCAAATAGAAAATATGTAAAAGCAATTCCAAAACTTTGCTAATCCATAAGTTTCATCCCTATCTAGCTAATTTCAAAAACGTAAAATCAAACCTTAATTTAAGAAAACGTTTTATGTAAGGCAAATTTTAACGGAACTAAGAAATTTAATTTGAAATAGAAAATTGGTCATTACTTAAATTAATTCCAATAAAAGCAACGCAAGCTTAGCATAAAAAGTACGCTTTTCAGCTTAAAACATTTTTAAAAATAATATTCAAAATTAAAGAGATTTGTTTCACAGTAATTCTTTCAGAGTGATAGAAGTGTTATAAGATTGATTTTAAAAATTATATTGAACAGAATATATTTAAAACCACACAAGAGACGAAGGTATGTTTGTATATTAATCAGAGGAGAACTTTAAATTACCTTGCAAAATATTCTTAGACTTAATGTACAGAGTACAGAATAAAACTAGTATAATATATAAATGTAACGGAGTACAGTTTAAGACTATTTACTAAAATTTTTTGAAAATGTAAGTTTTTAATTTCTAAGCATGATAACAAAAATGTACCTATATTTAATGTTTCAACATACTACATTTTAAATATTACTCATTTTAAATAAAGTTACTAATTATTCAAAATAAAATTATAAATAAAAGCATGAAAGCAATGCCAACAAAAATGTGATGAAGCTTTGTTAATTTATGTACCCTGAAAACTTCAAGTTCTTAGTTTCTGTATTCTGTACAAATTTTCTGTATAGGACTGTAAGTATTATTTAAGAAAATGAATATTTTTTTCGTTTCAGTGACATACATCATTTTTAGGTTATTCGTTTTCTCAATATACTATATTTTATTCCATAACTTTTTATCTTTAAAAGAAATTATATTATGAAATAGAGTTAATAATGACCATTTTCAGCATATCTATATTTTCTTTTATCATAAAATACTTTATAATGAGAAAATTTCATTTGAATATGTATATTTAAAGCATTTAATATTCAAAAAATTATCCCATATGCAATTTGAACATAATAGAGAAAATAATTACTAATCAAGAACAACCTTTATTTTAAGAAGATAAACGAAGTCCATTCCATTAGAGTGTTTCATTTATTAGTTATGATCTTGCTAATATAAGAATTTAAGAAGAAAGCCGGAAAAAATTAATAAAAAGTGAAGTATGTGGAAATTGAAATCTCATCTTTCCGAATTCTTAACTCACGAAATTTATAAGAGCAATTCTTTTACATGATTGCAAAGATAAATAAAAATAAATATTATTCCGTTGTTTGCACTCATTTTTTTGTAAAACACATCGCAAATTAAATTTGGAACTAGTTTTCAAAAATCTTCGTTTGCCTTAATTATCAAAAGAAGAAAATTTCATTCCTAATGCATTCAAAAGACAATTTGTTTTTTTTTAATAATTATAAAATTATCTACGCAATTATTTTTTTACATTTTAAAAGATTAAAATATTTTTAAACTACATTTATAAAGTTTAAAAATACTTTAATCTTTTAAAATGTAATAAATTAATCGCCCCTAGATCGTTTGAAAATTGAAAAAAAAGAAAAATTGCTATTTTTGAATGTGTTTAACAAAGAACAATGGACATTCATTAACGTTAAATTTAAAAGTTCCAGTTGAAATGCATGCAAAAAATTAAAATTTAGATTCATACTAAAAAGCTGCTAATAAGGTTTGCTGCTTAAGGGAAATATCTTTTAATTGTATGAGAATAATTATGTGCAGGTAATAAATGTAACATTTCCTTTTTTTAAATAAAATATAGCCACTTTCAAAATGTAATATAGTAATAAATCTGTGGAGTTTAGTAAAACTTATCTGTAAATTAATTAATCAATTTCATTCGTGTCAAATATTTCTATTTTTTTAAAAAAATAATGAATAGTACATTTTGGAAAAACATTTAACATATAGCGATAATGCTAATGAAATTATACTTAACTTGATAAAAAATCTTGAATTAAAAGAATTTTAATTCAAGAATTTTTATAAAGTGAAAATTATTTTTAAGAATATACATTGGCTGTACAATATTCATAGTATGCTCAATATTAATACTAATATGCAGAATAACAGGATTTTAAATATTCTGAAAATAGTATAATCAAATTTAAACATTAATTTTAATAAATACGTATATAAAAATTAACATGACATACTTACAAACATAAATATATTTTACTTAGAATTATCGAGGAATAATTGCAATAAGTTAAGAATTCAGCCTATTTCTAAAGTTTGTGAATTTGAAAATTACTTAAAGCAAATTAACATGCAGAAATATATTTAATGATTAAAAGAATTTATATCCTATAGTGTTTGTGTTGAGTTACTGTGATCTCATTAAAGCGGATTCATTCAAAAGGATAATTTTTGGATTGCTAAAACTTATTTGATTGGAAACAGTATTAATATTTCATAAAAAGTTCATTAGTTAGTTAAAATTAATGTTGATATAAATAACTAATTTTTTAGACCTAAAGTTATAAATTTTGATTACCGAAATTTGAAGCTTTAAAGATGAATTTTAAAATTTTTGCGATCAGTTATGTGTAATTTTGCTTAAGAACGAATGTTATTATTTAATTCATATAATGTGTAATATTTACTTAAAACTGAAGAAACTGATATTTTTCTATTTTGGCTCTAACATCAGCAATTAAAAATTAGAAAATAAATTATCTGTAAAATTTAAGCCAATCCTTAAAATATTTTATTCCATTGAACTTTCCTACCCAAGTTTATGTTTATATTATATTATATTATATTATATATATATATATATATATATATATATATATATATATATATATATATATATATATATATATATATATATACATTAACTAAAAATTACATATTATTCGTAAAAATTTATAATTTTAATGTTCTAAAATTCATCATTATATCTGTTTGTTTCTTCATAGTTGTATCAATTTAATTGAGATCTAACAATTTTGGTGAATGAATTTGCCAAAATTCTTTTTACGTGAAACTAAAAACCCTTAAGGTGACCAACAATGGACTGTTTTATAATATGCGACGAGTAAAAACACCACTTCTGAATTTAACCGTGGAAAAAAATACGTGACAATAATTCTTGCTGAAATTAGCAGAGAAGTGAACGTTTGTAGTAAAAGCACCTGGGGGAGCGGTCGAACGCAATGTTTTTGGTAGATGCAATTAATGAAGTGCGTGCAACGCTGGGTGTGTTATTTCGAATCGGCTTACTTAAGAAACAAAATCGGATCGAGGTGGTAAAATAACGCAGTTTGTTTATATAAACCCTGTAGATTGAAATATTTCTTATTTTCGAAAGCTATCTTCAAAAAAGAATTAATTCTTAATAATAATATATGAAAAACCAATGGAAAACTAAAAAATGTTTTGCTTGAAATTAGGAGAAATTCTTAAATACATTTCATCCTAATATTTACAAAAATCAATTTCTACTACGTTTTATATTTATATAAGCATAACCGTGATTGCTTCAAAACGAACTCAGATTATTTATAAAAAAAAATTAAACCTTACTTATTTTGCCTTATACTACTATTAAAAATGGAATTATAATCTTCATCAAATTTTAAAAATACATATTTATGCTTAACATTTTAATCACATTTATAAATATAAAGTTCTTAGTAAATTTAAAAATAACCTTTTTTCAATAAGTATAAATCATTAATTATTTTATAAAATTCAGCGAAATACATTTATAAATTTCAGCAACATATATGATTTCAAAGTTTGCGTGAGTTATACTTTTATATCGGTTAATTTTTTCTAATTTATCGAACACATTATTACATGTGATTTTCTACATCATATTTTCATGTCAATAAAATATAATAAATTAATTGCATTACACTAAGGATTTAATAATAGAATGATATTGATAATAATACTTACTTAATACTACTTCAGAGAATTTTAATAGAAATTTCATTGCTGAAATTAATATTTCAGTAATATTTTCATAAATAATATCATTAGAAACAATTAGCATAGAATTTTACTTGGTATATAAGAATGTTGCATTACATTAATAATAAACATAAAAAGTTTCGAAATCAATTGAATATATATTTATGAATTAATGTATATATCAAATGAATATTTTTGCCACAAGTGCCATATAACCCATGATTCCAAATTCTGAATTTTTTTGGTGATGAAAAAATGTTGCCAAGATGACGTATCGTGACGTGGGCGATGACGTAAATACTAGGGTAACCAAAATATAATTTTCTGCATAATTATTAGGTCTTCATATGTATGACATAATAAAAAAGAGGTTGCCAGATAAATAAAAAAATCCGTCAAATAAGAATTTGAAGCCCATAATTAATGTTTTGTTGAACCACCTCTTCTTATTTTCTTGACTGCTTTTATCCGCTTAAACATTTAGTTCTAATGCCTCTCTCTCTCATATATATATATATATATAACTGCATGAATTATAGAAACAATGTGTCATTTAATTGGTAGATAAAAATGTATTATCTATTACAAATGTACACATGTGCACATGCAGTAAAATATACATTAATGTAATTTTTTTTATCTTATTGTCAAAATTAATATTTATATTTATATGTTTTGTGCTAGTAATAAAAACAGACATCTATATCTTTATTTTTATTCTTCTAAGAACATATAAGGATTTACTGAATTAAGTTACAATTATTCAAGCAGAAATACTGAAATTAGAGTTTGAATTTATATTACATTCCTTAAAAATATATATAACTAAGTAATATATATTTAGCAATGATTGATATTGAGTTCATCGGTTATAACATAAAAGTTCATCAAATATTGAGTTCATCGGTTTAAAGCTGAAAATTTAACAATGTTTGCAAATATGTAATATTGTGTTAAAACCTGCCAGACATAAGATCAACATGTAAAAGTTTTTTTTCAGAATTTTGAAAATCTTATACAGACAAATAATTTTAAAAAGTATTTTATTGTCGACTACACACTGATAACAATTTATGACTGGGTTAGTGATATATTTCATAATATACTCACAAAAGTCTCTCAATTTCTGAGGAAGAAATCATTATAGTCTAAAATTATCAATAATTTACTATTTTAATTATGGGTAGAAGTAAATGAAGATTTTTCTACTCTAAAAATAAGGACATTTTACAATCTAATTACTTTTCGGTTATCTTCCCTTAGTGAGACTGGATTTTCTGCTATGTTTTTTTTAAGACAATATATAAATCTCAATTATATGTAGAAAAAGAATTGAGAATGTCTGTTTCTAATACCAAACCTTCCTTTGAAAATGTTTTCTCTTGAAGACAGGCTCAAGGAAGTCACTAATAATTATTAAATTTGCTTTCAATCTAGTAAGTTAATTTAACTTAATAAGTTAGTTATTAAATATTACGTGAAATCGTATTTTTTCGCTTGTATATATGTGTTTTCTTTTCAGTCTGTTCATCATTTTTTTTAAATAATATTTTCTATTTGGTATGCTCTCAATCTCCTAAGTGGTGCAGCATATATTGAGAATCGCTATTATAGTGTTTAAATCATTATTTTAAGTTTATTAGAAACCTTATTGGTAAATATTGATTCTACACTTTTGTATTTCTTAATGCATGTAATGAATGCATCACTCAAGTACTCACAATACATTGAAAATATTCTCAAATATTTCAAATAGTCAGATTAAAACATGATTGTATTCACATTTTTCATTATTATATTCATTATCAATGTCCAAATGTCATAAAATATTAAGAGAATTCTAAGACATTTGATGAAAGATTTTCATCATAATTTATCCGTTTAAGGAATTTTAGTGTAATAATTCAAATAAAACCAGGAAGCATTGAATGTTTACAGTTTTCTTATTCTTTCCCTAAAACTAAACGAAATATATTAAAAATTTTAATAAATCAATATTTAATTCAAATAAAAACTTAGAATAAGAAAAATATAAGAGTCCAGTAATAAATTATAAAAAAAAAATACAAAGAATATTTTAAATTCGAGATGAAAGAAAATCACACACACTGCCTGCCTGAAAAAAAGACATTAGAAGAAATGTCTCCGTGCTTAAGAACAGGAGCTCTTCGCCACTCTGATTGTATGTGTGTCGTAAGAAAATAGAATAATCCTCAACTCAAATATAATAAGTAGAAGCAAATCAAATAAAAGGAATTTCCCTCTAAAAATAAGAAAGAGGTATAAAATGAAAATAAAATTGAGTGTTTTGAATAGTTTAAATAGAAAAAGTTTGATAGAGCAAAAAAGGAGAGAGAGAAAGGATGTAAAAGAAATATCCGAAAGAATTCCCAAAGCAGAGGATTTACAGGGTTGGAAGTAGGGGGTTGTCTATGTACACATTCTAATTATGTTACATAAAATCTCGACGTGCCTTATTATGTATGCGTACTTTTACTTCTGTTCATTGAAAATGACGTTTATAAGTTTATTAAGTTCTAACTGCGATAGATTAAACTATTTTACGTGGAAATTATTTTGTGTGCGAAGTTTAAGAAAAAAATAAGAAAAGCCTGTTATCTTGTTGTTACGCGGAAGAAAAGTTGACGAGGCAACATTTCTTGATAAAAGAATGAAATATTTGAATTATCGATGAATAAAAGAGAATGAAGAATTTTCTGAGTATGAGCTAATTTTGAACTTTTAGATAAAATTATTATTGAAGATAATCTTCACATGTAAATTATCTTTTGTTTATCACAATGTTTCGTTACTTTAGGTAGTTTAATAAAACTTATGAATATCCATCAAACAGAATTCATCTCTGAAAAGGATAAATAATGAAGATTAGAGTGATTTATTGTTTTTATTCAAAGCAAATTTTGAATAAAAGTATTTTAAACTCCATGGGTATTTTAATGTAAACAGTAAAAGGATTTACAAAATGCATCTTTACATAATTAATAAAATATTTATTTTTTTTTGAATTTCCTAGTGTTTATAAAAATATTTAAAATTTTGATATTTTTTATAAATATTGGATTCGAATTTTCTATTGCTTTCAAAAATTTAAATTTAGTGTTATTTTATTCAAATTTACATTTTCTCTCTTTCAGAAATAAAAGGCTTAAGTTCCCATTGCTTATGTTTTCTTCATTTAGATTCTTCTTGACTTTATAAAGAAGTTTCGCAGTTAATATTTTACAAGAAAAGTTTCAAAATTAGTTACATGCTAATAAGTGTTATAATATAAGATTAATAAAAATTATAAATACATTTCAATGCATATCATTTAAATAAATACATAGCTATTAGTATTGCATAGTTAAAAGCATATTCTAAATCAGACATAATTATGAAAAATTTAGATCAAAATAATTAATTAGTACTGACACATTCAGGAATAAAATAATTGCTTTCGAACCACGCTTGTTCACTTCTATTGTTAAAGCAGTATTCAATAAATATTAGAATTACGTTTATTAAGCATTTCTCTCGATTCAAAGAATGTTTTGTCTATAATTGATTAATTAAGTATTTAAAACAATTAAACATTTTTGTTCCAAAATTTAATTACATAATATATTATTCTTGAATTTAATTATATTATATATTATTCTTCAATTTAATTACATAACTCTCGTATAATTTCTATTATATGAGAATATACATATTATCTACACTTTCTGTAATAGACTTTAATCTAGCCGATGGTCGCTTTAATACTCTTCCTTAAAGAAGGTAATCATGTTTTTCTATAATTTTACTCCTAACACTTGTATCATTAACAAATCCAAAATATATATTGGCTTTTCTAAAATTTGTTCGGTAAATAAAAAATAATATCACTTCTGAAATTAGAGAAAGTAGTGTTTTAACATTAAAGACACGACTATTCAGACTATTTAAAATTAATCTGAATTGTGGATGTTGGTAATTATACATTATCTTAAGTTAAAATTAAACATTTGTTAATTATATATTTCTAAAGTTAAAAGTTATGATTTCAGACTAGTCTAAATGTCTGGAGATTTAAAATTTATTCCAGATCACAGTCCCCTTCAAATAAAGTGTACTGTAATGATGCTGTGATTTGCATCAGGAACTTAAACAAAAATTAATTCAAATCAACTTTAGAATCCAGACTCTCTTAAGTTTTTCTGGAGATTTTTTTACTGATGCATATTCACAGTTTTGAGAATTCTCATTCTTATGCCCTTAATCACCCAACAAATATATCAAAACATATTAAATATATTGTAATATACTGTCATGAAGGTTTTAATATAATTACATAGTGTATCTAATTTTCTTGCTGTGTGCAGGAAAGACTAATTTGAGTATCTTTATATTAATCAACGATGATAAATTACCAAAAATCTTGTCATCACAAACCCAATTATTTGCGTTTTGATATTTACTAATTATATTGTTGTTACTTATGACACTTTGAAAATCCAAGCTCTCTATGCTTTGGTTATGCGAATTTAAGTCAATGAGAGCGTCTTTCGTTTCAATCAAAGAACCCTCAAAGATGAAAGTACGTCTTTAGTCTTTTAAATCCTCCGATAGATGGCACTACCAGAAGATCTATTTCCTTAATTTTGACATTGATCTAAAGGGTAAAAAATATTCTTCTGACCATTGCACCCATGGTAACTGCTCAAAGACCGACCAAAGGGCTTTCAATTCCACGGATTTAACGAGCATGTAAATCGCATGCACTCGGTGGATCTTTGGCGGCTTGGGAATCAAACCCCACCCTTCTGGATTTAAAGCCGATGCCCTAAGCACTAAGCTACCACTACCCCTCGCTAATTATATTAGTATGTATAAATTAACAATGAGCTATTTGTCAAAGTTGAGTTTGATTTATAACTCTTTCTGATGAGTTAAAACTGAAACATTCTCTATAAACAAGAGATACAAAATTGTTAGGAGAAGATTAAAAAATGTTTTCTTCTATTACTTATATATCATGCGAGTATTTTATTCAAATGGATTAATTTAGGAATCACCCCATTTCTACTTATGCAGCAAGGTAGTAAATAAAATATAGTAATTTAGTTATGGTAAAAAGAAAATGTATGGTAAAAAGTAATTAGTATGATAAACCATAGTAAAAATTAAAATTATTAATTTAAATTAATGCATTTGCATTTAATGTAAAATTTTCAAAGGAAAACCGTTTATTTAAAAGAATAAAAGTTGCCTACAAATTATTTTAGTGCAAGTTTGAATGACTGATAGTTTAGTCAAACTTTTTGCTGTCATATTACGATACTTTTATTTACTTTTCATTTATTCTTTTACAAAATTTATATTTTTGTATTGTTTTAAATAAAAATTTAATGGGTAAGGAAATAGAAATTATAGTATAGCTGAAAATTTGAAGCAATTACCTTTTTTATAATGTTAAAGCTGTACATGTTCTTAAAATAATGAATTTATCAAACGTTATAAAGCTGATATTATTTTCACATAATGAATTTATAAAAACTTAAAATCTGCATTCAATTCATTAATTCTAAAAAATGTATAAAAAATAGTGTAATATTTTTTATACATTACACAAATCAGAACATTTATAAAATTTTTAAAATTGCATTATATATTTTAAATTTTCACATACTGATTTCCTTCTAAAATAGTTGAGCTAGTAACTTATTAATAACTCTAAGTTTATATGCTGATAATAAAACTTTAAGATATGTTGTTTTAAAAAGAAACATAATTTTATCAATTACTATTGACAGAATAAACTGAAGTTACATTTTACCCTCAGAAATAAATACCTTTAAAATATTAATAATATTATTTATTTTATTCATATTTTTTTTTTAAAAAAAAAAAGTGAGCAGATTTTAAAATTTAGCACACAAAAAATCAGTCATTTACTTTTAAAAGCATCCAATAAAATTAAATATACTATCTATAACCAAATAACAAAAATATTGTTTATCTTATTAAAAAAATGCAATAAAATACTGTTGGTATCACTATAAGTAATACGTAAAATACAAAAAATAAACCTAAGTACTATTTACTTCGTATGAATAATTTTTTTTTCATTTATAAACTTAAGTTATTTCAGAAAATAACTGGTATCACACCAATTAAAAAAGTCGTAAAAGACGAGATGGTGAAAATTACAGGTGTCAAATTTTACTAAGACGCTCAATTAAATTTTATTTTCTGTTTTAGAAATTAAGTGCGCAACATTTCTCCAAAAGGCAAGCTACATATTCAACAAAAAATGTAGGACCGAATTATTTGCGAAAAGACATTTTTATTACTGCAAACGCTCCATAATATGCGACCATTTAAAGCTTTAGTATCAGTCAGAGAAGAATAAATTTTGATAATCTCGTTTTTTTTTTCCTTTAAAAATTGCTGCTACAAGCAAGACTGGGAGGATTTTTAAATGATTATTTGTATTTTGTGTGGTAAACCTTAAATTCCATCTAACTTCCTAAATATTTCTCCAAAAAAGATCTTCGGAGATTTGAAATTAATTTCGGAAGAGCCTGGTGGCTTTTAGAAAAGGACGGCGCTGGTGTTTAGGAAAAGTTCCTGCAAAAAAATTCAGTGGAAGTTTAAAATTGCAATTTATTTATCGCCTTTTCCTTTTTTTTTAATTTTCTAAACGACATAAAAATTCAATAGAATTCAAAATTTACGAGCGTCTTGTTGAAAAGAGGGAATTTCTTAATTCCTCGAAGAGAAAATTTTTAAGAGGAGTGGAATAAAGTTAACGGTAAAGCGAATTAATGGCCCATCGGGCTGTCGTTTATTATGAATGTTAAGGAAATGTTTACAGTGATTAGTATTTATAGATTTTTAAATTAAATCCACGAAGTTAAAAGAATTTTGTTCCAACCTTTTTGAAGTATTTGGATATTACCATAATTAAAGCATGTAATTATAAATATTATGCGTTAAATTTAGTCATTAATAATTAAAGTGTTATATAAATACTTGGTTTTTTCATTATTAATTTTATATTTTTACTTATATTGTAAAGAATTTTTTATTCTTCATGAAATTGGAAAATTTAAGAATAAAAGCTCGTTAATGCCTTACTGTTTCAATAAATTAATAATCTAAATTACGCATATTATTATTATTATAATTAAACATAGCGGATAATTCAAGTAGCTTAAATAACAGAACAACAGGCAAAATTGAGTCAGTGTTTTTTTTCATTGTCTGTCATACATATTTTAATAAAATACAAAGATCTAACCTTATTGTTTTTAAACAAAGCATCTTTATTTATATGTTGATTTGTGTTTAAATAACGCCGACAGATGAACATGTAATTCCGGGATTTATTTATAAATTATATCACTAGTGTATTGTGATTCAATTATGCAAATTCATTACAAATAAATCATTTATAAGTTTCAGGTACAGATGCAGACTATTGTTTATGAAAAAAATTAAGACTAAGGATTATTCAAAAACAATTGAGAAATTATTGGATCTGTGGACAAGTAAATTAAAATAATACTATATTTTATTTTCTACATTCACTATTAATGATATCAAAAACGTCTTTATATAATAGATTTCAGCATTAGAATAAGATATCAAAATCATGATAAGTTTCTTATGATATTCATAAGGATGTAACTCATTAATATAGTCCAACTCCAATAACATAATGAATTCACATATCTGATTTTTTTTCTCCTTAAGTGTCACATTAATTTCTCAACGCTACTTACAACTAGTGTATGTTAATCTTAATGTAAAATAATTTATTAAACGCTATTTAAAAAATAATTCATCAGATTTTTAATTTTTTAACATAATTATTTTGTTGAAATATGAATTTTATCCATATTTAAGTTTCTCACTTTCTTTTTCAATATATATTGATGTATCATTAAAATGAAAGGTTTTGATGTCACTGATAAAAACGAGATCAAATGTATGGTTAACAAAATAAAGTTCTTAGATGAAAGCCATAATATACTAATTTATAGTTAGAATATTAGTTAAATCTATAGGTTGTGTATAGTTGCTCCCATTTTCTTTGAAATGTTTGTAATGGCTACAAATAAGTTTAAAACTATTAATTTCTGTTACATTAGCACTCGTTTGCAAAAACAAACTCATAATAATTATATAAATCATAGCATAATTAGACACTTATTACAAATTTACCATCACTAATTTAAATTTTTTTTGTTTTACTCATAGAGAAAAGCAGTACTCCAGTATTTATTTACGATTTATTACAAATTAATACATTGTTTAATAATTTTAGATTAAAAAAAAACCTTAATTTATTAAGGATACAACTTCTGTAAGGAATGATACTTTTTAAAGAAATTTCTAAACTCATCAAAAACTACTAAAACTGCTTTTACTAATACTAAAAACTAGCTCTTCCTATTTACTGAATGAAGTTGTCAACTAAGACAAAAAATAATGTGAAGCTTGTTTAATAATATTGAAAAATAAAATTTCAAACATTTTATAACTTCTTTACTGTTTTTATTGTCAATTTTATAAATACTTTTGGATTAGAAAATGATCAATGTTCTACATAATTTACACAATTTTAATGCCATATTTGTTTTATAAACCCTGTAATTACTTCATAGTTAAACTGTAATTAGAATCACGCTTTTTTACCCTATTACCCAATTAACAATAGATATAGATAATACATTTTTAGTTTCTATGCAAGTGTCTGTAGAAGTAGATGGCTATAAATATTTGTATTTTCTTCATTGAATTTTCGAGGATGAGCATTTGTCAAATGAGTTAAAGGTTCCCTATATAAAGGTGCTCTACCACAGACACTTAAATAGCAATTTAGGTTGCACAATTTTAAAAAATAATTTTAAATTTCTTTTAACAATATTGTAACAGACCTATATTAACACTATTGACAGTAGATGGCGCTGCTGCCCAATATACTAACAACATCCAATGAGATGAGGCTGTAGAAGTGTGAGGAATGGAGGACGAACCATCCGGTTCCTAAATACGTTTGTTTTGTACCTCCCTGGTACTATGTAACCTTGTTTATTATTTTATAATTATTAAGTGTTTTCTTTTTGTAACTAATCTTAATTATGTGTAATGTAGTAAATGTTTGTTTTGTTTTTAACTTCTATTTTCTTACGTCGCTACAATATCACTTTTTTATTTATATAAGTCCAAACATTTGAGTAAATTGTAAAAAAGTAAATTATTTTACAAAAAAAAAGATAAAAATAGAAAAAGATGAGTAAACTTTTTATTGCATTTATTCAATATTTGGAGAATATGGCGAGAGAATGTTTTTTTCCTAAATTTTATTACTCACGTTATAAAATGAGTTTTATTAAATATTGGGTGAGTGATTAGTTTTTAATTTGCAAATTAATATTTATAGAATTTTAAAATAAGATATTTATATTGAAATTCGAATTTATGTACAGAAGTATCTTAAAATAAAATTGATGTCTGTCTTGAATATGCTATTTTTTTAAATTTTAATTTCAAAATTAACTTTTATTTTGATTTACATAACATAAAAAATCTACCTTCTTTTTTACTTTAATTATAATGGTTAATGGAACTTATTTTGCGTATAATATATATACAGTTTTCAGAATATTTGCAAAGAATTATTTTAAAAGCTACGTAATATATGCAATGGAATAGATAATCACAAACAGTATAATACTTTTCATATTTATCTTTTATTGTTGCTGCAACCGAACACGGAGTTTCTAGCTTAATTCAGTAATGAAAGGGAATATATATCATTTACTTTTGATAATTTATATTGTAAATGATAATTTTTATTTAATATTTTTTGAAAGTTTAAAAGACACACATGCCACCAAAATTTAGAACTTTAAATAAGTGCAAGTATATGAAAATATACAATTAAAAATTTCGTGTCTAAATAAAGTAAGCAATATTTTTTGTTCTGTATAATATATTCTTCAATTCGTACGATTCGATTTTTAATATGATATAATGTATAATATATCATACAACTTGCTATGTGTGTTCATATATTCCATTTATATCGTTTTTTAACTTATGCATGGAAAATACTGAAAATTTATTATAAGTTAACTATAGCGATTTCTTTAAAAACACTATTTTTTAGTTTAACTCCTATGTCATTGAAAAATAAAAGGGAAAGTAGTATAAAATTTTTTCGGTATTTTATATTAACTTATTAATTTTAAATTAAATTATTACAATAAAATAAATCTTAAAATTTAAAACTCATAAGCAAAAGCTTCAATATAATGATAGATATTCATAAATTCTTTGATTGAATAGAGACATAACCGCGTAATGTAATAATACGATTAGTCTATATACAATAATAATTCATATATTAACGCAATAAAGCATTGGATAATCACATATTTGATGAGACAATGAAATTCATTGTTATCATCAATCTGATGCGTTATAAAATAAATACCTTTTACTAGACACATGTATGAGTATATTATTCTTGATAGTTCCTAATAAAAACAGATGAAATATAAAATGCAGGGTAGAGCTTGAATTAATCAATTTCTATAGACATTTACAAGAGAATAATTGAAAATCTAAAGAATTGATGAAATAGTGGCTAAAAAAAAATAGGCTTATATTTGAAGTACTATAATCCCAAAAATACTTTGTGTATCTTGTGGGAAGATTGCTAATATACTTTAATTCCCTCAAATTTTAAATATGTGCACTATTATCTGCTAAAATATAATTTAGTGATTTTAATCTTTCTCAAATATTTAAATTTCGTTTATATAACTTATATTAATTGTTACTGCTCTTTTCACAAAGATTTATCAATCAAATAGAAGCAAAACTATCTCTTCATAAAACACAAAGGTACAATTGCGGCAAACAGGTACTTAATTTCCGCAAATGAGGTTATTGCAAACAAATCTTTTTCAAATAATTAATTAATCATATTATATACTATATATATGGGATTTATTAAAATGTTGTTAAATTTTCTTTAATCAAAATTTAAAAAAAAATTCATGACTAATATTGCTGCAAATCTATTTATTAAAATACTCATTTATTAAAATTTTGAGTTTTATTTCAATGCATTTGATAACTTTATACAAAACATTTCATAAACTACTTTACTAAATTTCTAATAGTAGCATTTAAAAGCAATATTGATATTGAATACTTTTCATAGTTTGGGAAAAACAACTAAGAATAATTATTTTCACTAGATAAAAACTAAAAGTTTAAAAAATTCAATTGTATTTCCTCCATATTTTGGTTACTATAAAGAAGAAAAAAAGGATGAAATGTCTATAAAATACACACCTAACATTTATTTTTATGCCGGTCAACTTGTCTAGTGGTCAGCGTGTCTTACTAGGGATAGGGAGGTCATGGATTGGAATCCTGGTTCAGTCAGTGATGTACTTTCTCTCTTTCTCTATCCTCTCTTTGTCCTTTCCTTGTGTGTGAATGAGGTATGAATGGTACCTACCCTATAAACGGGTCCCTATGGCATGTGTGAGGGTGCGATGGTGGCCCATCCCCTGTGATGTACCCGGAACAACGCTTCGGCGGCAAAGAGTTCGCTGATTCTGGCCTGTTCCTTGGGTATAAGGGGACAATACATCTCGATATACCCCGACAATTGGAAAAAAATATTAATTTTTATTCTAGAATACAGTGTTTCATTTCCAATTGCATTGAAGAGTTCTAAAAGTGAAATATGGCAAAAGAAGATATTTGTAGCACCAAACATTTCAAAGTATAAAAATTTTACATTTCCGCTACTAAATGTATTTTCCCTAAATGAAATTTCAAATTAATCGTTCATATTGTAGAAACAGTTAGATAAACTAAGCGTTTTAGTTTTGCCATTATAGTATTTTTAGTTTTGAAATAAACTGAGAAAAACTTATTTTATAAAAAAAATTCATATGTAGAAGCATTTAAAAGAAAAAATGAGTGATGTAAAATACTTTAAAATATGTTTAATGCTGCTTCTTTTTTAAAATACAAGAAACTAAGTACTAATTTCTATCACCATAAATAAATCTCATTACTGACAAGATAAAATTCACTCCAAAGTAATAAAATTAATAATGAAAAATTAAGGGATGGTGATTTATAGCTATTTTAACAGTAGTTTATTCCATTAGAACACTATCTCATCTCTCTCTAAGTAAATAAATGATTGTTGTCTTTTTAAATACATGTTATAGGTTTTTATTCTGATAGGCATATAGAAACGATAGAAACGAATATATATATATATATATATATATATATATTACAGGAAATTTAATCAGTGCAAATGTAGTTAAAGAGAGATAGGCCAGTATAAATTACATACAACATGAAGAACAATAAAACTATTTGAAAATCATTGACAAGAATAAAACAATACACATTACAAAGAATATTAGGAAAGTATAGGGACCACGCCTTTCATCAAGCGGTAGATGGTCAACTATGCAAATTAAACAATTTTTTTGACATACATAAAAGATACATGTCTAAAGATCTTCGAGCAATTCGCTCAATGAGTATTTGTACGAAAAGAAAGAAGCATAAAGATATTTATATCAGACATTAAAATAAACAAATATTATCAAAGCAAAATAAATAAGCCCAAAGTATAAAGAACTAAACATTGGTATTTCAAAATTTTATATTGATATTTTTCAGTATTGGTATTTGAAACTATATCTGTAAATCCCTTTACTATGGGCTTTATAAGCCTTCTTTCGTTTCGATGTAACCTATTTCAAATGAAAATATAAATAATATTCCAAATACATCAAGTAATGTATAATAAATATATATATATATATATATATAAATATATATATATATATGTATACATATATATATATATATATGTATATATATATATATATATATATATATATATATATATATATATATATATATATATATATATATATATATAAATATATTATATATACATATATATTATACATTACTTTATATATATTATATATATATATATAAAGTCTTTTCCTTTACTCTCTATATTCTTTACATATAAATTTCAAAATATTTCTTTATCAAATAATTTTTTAGCATATTTCCTCTTATTTGATTACCGGGGGAGAAATCTTGTTTTTGATATATTTTTTGATTAAAATTTATCACTGATTTTTCTTTATTTTTTTTTAAATTCATAATTTAAAATAAAAATTCATTTAATTTTGTTAATGTAATTTAATTAGTAATATTCCAAAAATATTTAACTTTATAAGAACTTAAATTTCAAATTTATATATTTTAAATTTGCTCCTCGTTTCTCACATTTTAAATTAATTTACAAATATTTTTCGTGTACAAATTCTTAAAGCCTAATTTTTTTATTTTTTTATTTATTTATTTTTTTTTTACATTTCATGTTAGTAAAATAATATAATAAAGAGAAAAATCTTTGGAATGTTCCTTAACTTTGGTTATAAATTTTGCCAAATTACCGCTAAGAAATAGATCATTAAGTATTACAAAGTTATTAGATTTGCCTTCGCACTATATAATATTTATTTATATTTTTACTCTGTTTTATAATGTCTAATTTTTCTGAGTTTTTTCCACAAATATGAGCTTCTTTCGCAGATGTATTATCAGCGACAAATTCTCAATTATTAAAATAAGACATTAAAGATATTTATAATTTTTCGCCTTTTCATATTTATTTGAAAGAAACATCTTGAAACGGTTAATTCAAAATTAAATCATTTAAATATATAATTCTATTCTTGATGAGTATCAATCTAAATTTTTTTACCAAGATTTTAAATTTTATGAGAGCCATATATTATGATTATTTTTTTTCTATTTTTGAATATTAAGTATTTATTTAACACAATTATTAATATATTATCCTGCTATTCATGACTTTATCTTCTCCAAGCAATTTGAGGCAGACATTTTTTAAATATTTCAAATCATAATAATAGTAAACTGTTATATTTTAGTTTCCTTTAAAATTCGAGTAATTATTTTAGATTTCACTTAGAAACTAAAACATGTTTTCACTGTATGTCTGTTATTTTAGAAACATTGAATCTTCTGTCAAAACAATAAAAAAGAATATGAAGCGTTTACATTATTACTCAAAAGGGATTTTATAACTGTGTCCGTTTATAATTTATTGTAAAAAAGTTGGCTAAAAATTGTTGGAGAATAAATTCTGAAGCGAAACACTCTTTACCGATATTCATGTAAGTAAAACTTTTTACTGCATTACTCAAAATTATATATATATATATATATACATACATACATACATGCATATATATATATATATATATAGATAGATAGATAGATAGAGAGAGAGAGAGAGAGAGATCCGTTTGTTTAACTCATTAAAATGTGTACAGAAATTAGTTTCAAAAATTTAACTTCCAATAAAAAAATTGCCTTGTCTTTGAAGAAGCTTCTAAATAGACTTTTCTAAATTTATTTACTTTCTAATAATAAAATTTATGCACAGAAATATCCAATAAACGAATATATCATGTAAATTTATCATAGTAAACTTCCCAGAATAAAGGTTTATAGTCACAGAATAAAGCATTTACATTACTCTTAGGAAATTCTCTAATTGTAATTACAGATAATTTATGTAAAAAAATGTACTCGTGTATAACAATATTTTAAAAAATTGTTTGAAAAATTACTTTAAAAAAATCAGAGAGTTTTTTTTTTACATTTCATGAGATTATTAATAAATATAATTTCTTAAAATTTCAAAAATTAATATTTTTATTTTTACAGAATTAAAAATAAATATTTTTCATTTTGCTTTAATTTAAATTAATGAACATAAAAGTTAATAAAATCTTTGTTGATATTTAACCAAAATATGATTACATACAGGAAAATTTATATTTCATTTTAAATATTATTACATAAAAATCTTATAAAATAGTTAAATGATATTATTTCTTTCAAGGGATTCTTCTATAAATAATATTTATTTTGTAAGTAAAGAAACATCCAATAACAGCATTCAAACAAATTTAAAAATCATCGCATGATAAATAAACTCCCCTATAACAATAACAAATGCAATATTACAAAAGTAAAATTTTTCACTAAAAGGATCAATTAAACTTTATGGCCTGCATTTGAAAATAACTGCAGACAATTTCAATGAAAACCATATAACCCATTAATGAAAAATCCTAGGACTGAAATTTTGGGGAAATCATTTTTATGACTGGAAATTCACCATAATAACATCATTGCAATGATATATCAGTCCAGAGTAAAAAAAATTCGATAAGTATTTTTCAAAAAAAAAACGTTTTGCAATCAAGGTTGGAAGAGTTTTAAATGATTATTTACATTGGAGAGTAGTAAACGTTATATTTCATTTCGCCCTCTCACTTACTGCCCAAAAAGATTTTGTGAGATTTGAAATTAATCTCAAAAAGGGCTGACGATTGCCTAAAAAGCACTTAACAGGGATTTAGGAGCAGGTGGCCATAAAATAAATGAAAAGTTTATCACTTGCAAAGTTTTAAAGTACTCTTATTTATTATATGATCAGAGCATTTCAAATTTTGATTTTTTTGTTAAATAATGCATGTATATATATATATATATATATATATATATATATATATATATATATATATATATATATATATATATATATATATATATATATATATATATACTCACCTACTTCAACAGTTTTGCCATTTTTGAAATTTGAACCAACGGTATGCATTCATTCTACAATTTAAGTTATATTTTTCTGGCTATGTAGAATCAAATAAATGTGTTTAAATATAAAAATAATAACTATAACTTATATTATGTTTTTAATATATTGTCTTCAGTTCTTTTTTTCTTTCCCTAATTCCAAAAGTGTTGCTTTTGTAGACACATATGGGATATCGAAAAGAATATTTTCATAAACATTGCTTACATATTTCATTATAATGTATACATCAATTCTACATTGTTAAGTTATCTTGAAATGTTCGTGGTAAAAAAAAACAATATTTAGAAGGATAAGTTGTCAGCCCTTATTTTATTGACAAATGTTTATTGAATTTCAAATTAGAATATCTATGTCTTGTAGAAATCAATTGGTTTCTCACGGTGAATTACAATTTTTCCATGCAGCTTTCAACACGAAAAGAAATGTTTTATGATAATGAGTACAAATGAAAAAATCCTGACAAAACATTAGTCATTCTTAAAACTAAATTGTTGCATAATAATATTTTTAATTAATTTACTAACTGTCCTCCAGCTTTTTTTATTCATTAATGGCTAAATTTGGTTTATTTTTCATATCGAACATAATGAGTTTGATTAGTAAAAACCTTAAATGATATCCCTTGTAAAAGGACTGACCGGGCTTTTTTTTAAATGCTGTTGTTAAAACATATCTACACTTTTTATATCAGATTCTGATATACACTGCTGGACATTCAAATTCAAATGGTACTTTCGAAAGCTGCAATATAATTATATAGTGATAATATTCTGCACACTGTGTGAGTGCGTGCGTGTGTGTGTGTGTGTGTGTGTGTGTGTGTGTGTGTGTGTGTGTGTGTGTGTGTGTGTGTGTGTGTGTGTGTGTGTGTGTGTGTGTGTGTGTGTGTGTGTGTGTGTGTGTGCTAATAAGTGCCATCATTCTTAGGCCATCATCTATCAACATTATTTTCATACTCATGAAATTAATACATTTATTTATGAATTAAATTATAAATTTAATTATCATGATATATATTTTGATTTCTTTAGAAAATTAATGTTTTTAGTATTACTTGATTCTTCAGAGATACATTTATTCAAAGAATTATAGATTTCAATAAATCTGAACACTTGAAGTTCAAATATCCATATTAGTCAATTGCAATATAAAACTGTTTTTGATTTTGAATTATTATTAATCATTTTTTGAATTTATATATATTCCATAAAGTGTATTGCAATTCTGTTTTCAAGTAGTTCAGTTCATATAAGCTAATAAATAATACTTTATTTAATTGAACTATTTTATCAAATTATAATTTTCTAATTTTAAATGGATATTAGAATTAAATTTTTCTCTAACAAGCACCCGATTTATGGTAGCTCTTAAAACGTTTCATAAATTAATCATTTTTCATATTTTACAAGTCTTTATAAAATAAAATAATCTAGAATTAAATTGTTAAACTCTTTTTTTATATCTGAAAATAACATTCTCCATAATATTGTACTGCAACATTAACTTAGGTGCTTATGAAATATAAATGCTAAGAATATTTTGAAAAAGAAAGCTTTTTAATCGTAATATTCAATGCATTTAATACGCTGAAAAATTTCTTACTAATGGGTGAAAAAAATCAAAATACCAGATTTATTGTAGTAGAAAACATGTATTCTAAATAAAATTTCCTGTAATAAAATACTTGTTAATTTTTACAGTCAGGAATGCACACGGAAAATTTAAAATAACTAGTTTGAAAGGCATGGGGCAAATTTTACTGCAAAACTGTACCACAAGCTGTGGTTACTGAATCTAGAATTTAAATACGGATATCATTTGTACCATTTTAATTCAATGATTCATACATCTAATTTCAGTGAAAAATATAAATATTATGCATATTCATTACACTTGCAATGCTCTCATGTAAAATTTCTCTAATACAAAATGTCCAATCAAGACTTAAATTGTGCAATATTAATTATATGAGTACTAAAAAAAATAGAAGAAATACTCAATCTGAATACATTTAACTTCGACTCTTTATTAATCAGACACGCTATTTGCCTTAATTTAAAATGAAATGAAATTACTTTAGTAAAGAGCAATAAAACTTATAAAAAATTAAAAGTAGAAGGGTATATATCCCTCAAATGGACACCTTTGTGACTTTTTTTTTCACCGAGAAAATCAAACACACTTGCCACTTACGATACATAAAACCATATTGTATGACACAAAAATGACATAAAACACGAGAAAAATCAAACATGGCAACAAAAAATTTCGATAAACAACAAAAACTCGAATTGGCAATACTATAGGGAAAACCAGTAACACAATAAACAAAAACAGTGGACGCCAGATTTGGCGAGAAATATTTTAAGGCGACTTGGCGAGATACATCACATTTTTACCGAAATATTTTTGAGCAGTGAACAATACAGAGTTTAAAATTGCATACACACCTTAATACCAATATATTTAAAATGATACTATCCATATTATTACGTACTATGATGTCATTTTCTGTTTTATTAGTCATTACCAATTAATTATTTCATATATTACCCGTTCTTATAATTAACCTGAAATGCCATTCATAAAAATATGTACACAAAAAATCAATATTATTCTTTAAAATATGGAGCATTGCCTAGAGTTAATTGTAAGAATATAAACTTTACCCATACTATAGTAACTATCAGATTACTAATAAGCACCATATTTTTTAGAATCTGGAAGAAAAATTGTATATAAAAGTTCATGAATATGTATGTCTCGTGCACGTTATTTATAATTATTTTTAGAATATATATACTAATAAGGTATTTGAAATTTATATTTTAGTATTTCAAAACAATTACAATGTACCTTAAGTAAATAGGAATATAAAGTTTCCTACCTCTAAATTAGCTGAAATTTCTCGAAATATATATTTAAAAATTTATTAAAATGATTGGTAAAAATGAAACATTGTGATCAACAGATTTTATTAGATACTTAACTAAACGTATAAAAGAGATAAAAACTTTTTCCAACATATATCTGTAAAATATAGACGAATTAGTAAGCCACAAAAATAACGTACATTTTAAAATTTTATGTATAAATTGTTATATAAGCTGAAATACAGCTTTCAATAAAATGTTCGCTATTTACTACCCGCAAAGTATTAGATAAAATAGATACAAATTACATTACAAGTTCAATAAAAGTGATATTGTTATAATTTTTGCTATTGTAATTTTCTTAAGCATTTATAAAGTACAAATAAAACTAAAAATGACTCGATAGCAGTTACATTTTATGCTGTTCTCATATTGTAGCAAAAAAAATATGGTATTTTAGCCAACTTCGATTATCGGCTCATGAAATATTTATAAGCCAATTGATTTTTCCTAATACAATTATTTTCAAACTGCTTATGTAGATTGATGTTTTATCAGTTTTCATACATTAAAAATAAGTTTTTAATCTAAGAAATCTATGTAATTTACATTTCAATATAATTTTGCGACTCAAATACTTTCTGATTTTATCGACTTGATTGTAAGATAATTAAAGAACAATTAAAAAAATTAATGATAGTAACATTGATAATCGATTATTGAATATTACAAATAAAGGTCTAATAATATATAAGCTAAATAAAGATAATGTTATAATTTAAAACTAATACTCCCTAAAATATTAATGTAAGAAAATAATAGCAAAATATTACCTCCTTTTTAGCATAAATTGCCATCACCATTCTTTACAAATGGCTTTGAAAAAATCTATTTTGTTGTATGACTTCGATTTCTAATTATGGTAAACTATTTCCTGAGAATAGAAATAGAACCAAAAAATACATTGTATTTCTTTTTCAATAGTTTTACAAAGAAAATATTTTTCTTTTTACTTAGAAATATGTTAGAAAAAAGGTAAGTATTCTAAATTATTTTAAATAAACAAAAATATGAAAATAATATGTCCCTTTTTTAAATGATTATATTAATAAATATCGAGGCAGATACATAATCATAAAATATACTTCTATTACAACTAAACAGGAAAAATGAGAATTTAGACTAAAGCATTAAAAGCAATATTTTTTCTAAACAATAATGTTAACGAAATTAAAACATAAAAAATTTATCTTTCATAACTGGTATAAGAATTACCTCTGTTTGCTAATTTGTTTTGTAACAGAATATTTTGATTTGAGAACGGATTATTTTGAAATATTATTCTTAACAAATGTCTATCATATTCCAAAGGACTTTCAACCAATGAAAAACATTACGTTTGCCCATTTTAAAATATTCACATAATAAGCATTCAAAATGAAATCAAAAATAATTTATCACAGCAAGCATTATTAAATTATTTTTATGAAAAAAATTCTTACATGAAAATTTTTCAACACTCGAAAACTGTAAAGAATGAAAAATACCAACTATTTAATCTACTTTCTTATTAAAATAAGGTGGGTCGTGTTTATTTCCATCCGAACAATGGAACTCACCATTTAAAGAGATTTGTTGGATTAATTGTTAAGAAGAAGTTTTCTTAATGTTATTTTCATTAAAGCACATAAATTTTAAGTAATTAAAAATTAAAGAACTTATTTCTAATTTAATTCTCCATAAAGAAATAATTTTAACCTCATATAAACACGCATATGCAATGCTACTCCTACAAACTCAAAATCAATTAATTAAACAGTGAGTATATAATGTCACAATCACAATTTTTATTAATTTTTAATAATATTTTGTATTAATAAAATATATTTTGTTAAACATTGATTCCAAAAATATTTTACATTAAAATGAGAAGCAAATTCTATATGTGTAATTTTATTTTGAAATTTAAAATTTCAATACAATTAAAAGAATTTTCTATTTTTTCCTTAAAAAATAAGAAATTTGGAAAAATGACTAAAAGAGAATTGTTATAATGAAAATATTCAATATTTTCTTAATATTTACTTACATTCACACAATAAAGAAAAATTTTAATTACTGATATTGATGTCTTAGTACACAAATTTTTCATTACATTTCAGAAATTAGCCATATTAAATTTAAAAAAATTTAACAATGAGATTTTACATCAATTGTTTAAACTTAATAACTTTATGTTATTAATTAAACAAATGTATATTTAATAGATATATAGGTTTGTTTTCCTCATTATTCACAAAAATACATAATATTATGTATCACGTAACAATTCAAAATATTTTTTTCCAAATAAATAGTAGAATTTAATAGCAGTTCTATCAAACTTAGACTCATACCTTTTTTTTATATTACAGCTCTTATTCACTCAGAAAGATTCAAAATTTGTTTTGTGCAATTTACGGCCAACAAATATAAGGGAGTCTTTAACATTTCTATTTAAATTATAATATATTTTTAGTTATATTCTACATGAGTTTTATGTCTTTTGTTTGATAAATATTTGATGGTGTAATTTTGCCAATATTTGTTCTTATATATGAAACACGCCATTTTACAGCCTCAAATAGACGACAAAATATTTTTCTTTTAAACAACTAAAAATTTTGCATTGTAAAGCTAAACCATTACACGAAAAAATAATAAAAAATGAATCCTAGATAATCTAAATACGAGTTATCTTGCCATGTTTTTTATTCTTTTTAAAAGACTATGTATTTAATTCCTTTATGTATGTATACACACACACACACACACACACACATATATATATATATATATATATATATATATATATATATATATATATATATATATATATATATATATATATATATATATATATATATAATACAATACAGTATAGTAGGAAATCCAGCCAGCGCAAAAGCAGCTAAAGAAAGATTTGCCAATATAAATACGATAAAACATGAAAAATATGAAATTGGAAAAACCGTGAAATATAAATAAGATCAAACATGAAAAATATGAAATTTAAAAAGCACTGAAATATATGAAACAAATGAAAAGAAGAAGAAAGCATAGGGGCCACGTCTTCATCAGGAGGGAGATGGCCAGCTATGCAAAAAGAAAGAACACTCTTTTCTGACATGCTCGAAGGACAAATGTCTAAAGATCTTCCATCAATTCCTCCAAAGAGTGTTCGTATTCAAAGAACTTAGGTTAAAACATTTTTATAAATATAAATGCAGAAAATTAGAAATACCAATAAATGAAACATAAATGCAAAAATTAGAGATACTTATATAAATGAAACATACATACATACAGTAAAAAAGTAAATACATAAAGCCAAAGTCAGCACTGCTGACTTTGGCTTTATGTATTTAGTTTCATATATTTCACTGTTTTTCCAATTTCATATTTTTCATGTTTTATCTTATATATACACACATATATATATATATATACATATATATATATATATATATACATATATATAAATATACACATAGATATATACATATATATATATACATATATATACACAATGAATAATAACTCTTAGATAGATAAAAACTCATTCATTAATTAATTAAAAGCAGTCTTAGATATTAAAAATCATATATGTAGCCACTTGATCTATTAAATACCTTAAATAGTCATCGTAAGAATGTCGGTTTGTAATTAAAAATGCAGTGGAGAATTTAGAAGAATTAACAGATCACAAAGTTTGAGAAATATTATTCACTTAATGAAGTAGTTTTCATATCATAATTGATTTGAAAAATTCATTTAATTAAACTAGCTAGTATTTAACTACAATAAAAACAATATACTAAAAATTTGTGAGGGATCATTTTCACAAAATATTAGGTAATCCTTAAACAAGAAATTTTTTTTCATGATTTATAACAATTATAGATATTCTGTCTAGGAATTGTTTTTATAAATAATATATTTGTTATGTTTTGAAAAAAAAATTATGCAGTGAGTTAATAAAAAACTAAAAATATAATTGTAAAATAATCACTTGGCATATAAAGTTTGGACGTCTTTAACTATTTAATTAAATTTTTCAGTTTTCAGTTAATCCCTCAAATTCTTCTACCATAAAAGTTTTTTATGTGATTAATTTCAAAGCATTGCTCCTAAGATAATATTGCGAAATTTCATGAATTTAAGCAGAAAAATGTCATGAATTTTAAAATATTTCAATGCTCTAATAACTCTCGTCAACAATAAATAAACTTTAAACGCAGTACAAACTTAATTAAATTAACTTCACTGTAATAAAAGATACAGAGTTTAAATGTTTAAAGGTAAAAACAAAACTTCTTCTCTGCATTCATGAATCATTGATGATATTCTATAATGGTAAGGAACTTAAGAGTTATATACATTTTTAAGTCCTTAATTTATTCATGCCAAATTAAACACTGAAAGCTCAACTATTGAAACAATTTATACTGACAAGATTAAACTCTATAACAATAATATTATTCCATGTGGGGTAACATTTTTACATAACTTGAAGAGACTCAATTGGCTTCTTATCGCCAGAAAAGCCTTCGCTTTTAATTCATCGCCAAAGAGATTACACTGGGCATTTAAAAGATGTACCTTAGAGATGAAAAATGCGACTGATATGGATTCCTTTCCTACCGAGCTTAGTCTCATTGGGCATCAATGCATTTAGAGAGTTTTCAGTGCTTCATTTAACTTTCATTCATTGTGATCGGGTGATTAAATTAGTCGCTTCTACTTGAAGACCTCACTTGGCTTAAGAGGAGGATGCCTGCTTATTATTGACTTTCGCTCAAGCGAAAGGGAAGGCAAATGGATGAGGAGCTCAATTCTCTTGAAGTTATAAATACTGCCATAGTTTGCGGTCAGCTTTTCATAATAGCATTCCCTTCCATTTAGGGAAAATTTCTTCATAACACATATTTACAATTAAGAAAGATTCTCTTTTAAAGGGAATAAAGAGTCTTATGATAACTAAGTTACATTAGAAGTAATAAATATGTTTGATTACGCATGAATATGTTGTACATTTAATTAAAGATGAAGCAGTATATATTTTAAATATCATTATCATCTTTTTCAAAATTTTTGTACTATGTAATTTTAATTTTCATATTAATAGAATGACTTAATATAAAACATTTAAATTCAGTATGGTTTCCTGTTTCAAAAAAAATTATTTTTCAAATTTAAATGCTCAACAAATTTTAAACGTTTATCAAATTTTTTTAAAAAAAATTAAAAAATTTTTAACTGATATTTAATCTTTAATGTAATATAAAAACATGAATATTAGTTCAGTTTTGCATGTTATCTAAGTATGTAATACAATTTTCGTCAAAAAAATTATTGTAAAGAACGAACAGAATTTTATACATTTAATTCTGAATAATGAAAAACAATACATCATATATATGTATATACGAAGGTTACACTGATATTTTTCAGATACGCACAGAAAAGTATTTACAAAATGAAAATAACGATTTAACTTTAAAATACAAAGTATTTTAACACAGAAGACGATTTTTACTGACTTCTTTCAACTTGTTTAGTGTAGAATAAATTTTAAACAGAAGAGAAAATGGAGTTGGCGCGAGAACATTTCGCGCTATGATTTTCTACGATTTTAAAGCAGGATTAAATCAAGAAGAATGCGTTCTACGGTTGCAATTAGCATTTGGTGATGAATCTCCATCTCGTGCTACTGTATTCAGATGGTTTAGAGAATTTAGAAGAGGTCGCAATTTTCTTCAGGATGAAGAACACACAGGAAAGCCGCCGTCGGCAGTAATCCCAGATAACGTGTCTGCAATACGAAAAATGTTAATGGATGATAATCGCTGTACCTATCAAATGATACAGAAGGAACTTCACATTGGATCTGCAGCCATACACAATATCATCATGAAGAATTACAAATGAAAAACGTAGTTTGCAGTTAGGTTCCCCATAATCTAACTGAGCACCAAAAAGAGGAGCGTGTCAGAATCAATAAAGAAACTCTTAAATTGCTAAATGATGGTGGCCACTGCATCATTTCTAAAATTGAAACAAGTTAAGAAACGTACATACCGTTTTTTGACGTTCCAACATGTCAAGAAAGCAAATTATGTGTCTTTTGAAGATGATCCCAAGCCGACAATGGTGAAAAAACAACGCGCACTGAAAAAGTGATGCATGCCGTTTTCTTCAGAAGTATGAAATAGGTCAAAGCTATCAAGTTGGAAGGACAGAAGACAGTAACAGCAAACTGGTATGCCACTAAATATCTTCCAGAAATTCTACAAGAACTGAATGTTAGGGGTCTAATGCTTCACAACGGCAATGCATCTTCACATACAGCCGGATTAACATTTGTGAGTTTCTTAAAAACTAATTAAAGTGATTGAACATCCGCCGTATTCACTTAGTCTAGCTATGTGCGACTTTTGATTATTTTTTAATCTAAAAAAGGAACTTACGTGGACGTCGTTTTCATTCAGAAGAAGAGAGTTATGTGACCAAAACTGCATTTCTTCATATATTCGAAGAAATGAATGGCTTTAAGGTATTTAATCAGTGAAAAATTAGTCTACAAAAGTGCATTGATGCTTGAGGAGTCTACTTTGAACACACCTAAAGTTTTGTAAGTATAACTTTAAAAATCTAGTTGTATCTCAAAAATTTCATAGTGGCCCTCGTATATATATATATATATATATATATATATATATATATATATATATATATATATATATATATATATATATATATATATATATATATATATATATATATATATATATATTCATACCTTTTAGTATGGTAGAATTGTTTTCTGCATAAGTGTCATTTAGTTATTAAATTATAAAAATTATTAAATAAAACAAAATTATAAGAAGATTATAATTTATAAATAAAAAAATTGTAAAAATTATGGTTATTTAATAAAAAAATTCATGTAAAATATAATTAAACGGTAGTTTAAAATATTGTATTGATTTACTTTTCATTTTTTGCAAATCAGCTTTAATTAATATATATACAAAATAATGTGTATCTGTCGCATTTAGCGACACTTTATTTAAGAAATACATATTCTTTGCACGTGAAATTCAAAATTTATTTGCTAAATATATATATGTCTATTCGATTCAGTAAATGAAATCATTAAATTAATAGATAATATGAGTTAACCAATCAAATAATTTGAAAGAAATTAAATAATAAAATTAAGTTTGAAAACGCAATAGAACAGTTCTATTTTCCAAGTGGTTTTACTCTGCATTAATCTTGCTGTTAAAGATGCCATAAGCAAGCCTAATCAAAAATTTTTAAATTGCAGTGACTCGATGTCCTCCCTACTGGCTCTGCAATATATAACTAGTTTTGAAAAACTTATTATAAATGTTCAGACTTCAATAAATACGTGTGATACCAAAAATGTTTCCTTCACTTTCTCCCAAGTCGAGGATCATAGTGGTGTGTATGGAAATGAAAGAGCAGATTTCCTGGCCAAATCTTCTCTTTCACTTCCAAATAAACTGGATACCAGCTTACCCAAGTTTTTTTTTTCAAAACCACTACCAAAAAGATTATCACAGAATGGAACTCATGTTTTGTGTCCTCTCCTAATTGTAAGTGGACAAAATCTTTCTTTTTTTCCATTAGTTCCCATCAGAATTAAGGACTACTGGTTCTACACCGACTTTAATATTACGCAATTCCTCACTGGACATGGGAAATTCAATAGCTATCTTCACCGTTTCCACATTAAAAACAGTGAGGTGTGCCTGTGCAACTCTGGGAGTGACAACCCTTCTCACATTCTTCTTGAATGTCCATCTATTTCAGAAGAAGGGAAAGATCTTTGTAAAGACTTAAATAACAGGTGGCCCTCAATTTTGGTGTACTCAGTCAAGAAAGAGAATTTTGAATTTTTTAAAAAATTTAACCATGCTGTTATCTAACTCTTTTATATTTTTATATCTCTTTTTTTCTCTCTGCCTTCCTTTATTATTATTATTATTATTATTATCATCTCATGATTTATTGTGATCTGTTAGGTAGTACATTTGTTGTACCTTCGAGCCCTGTGTGGTATTGCTTGGTGTACAGGGATTTTTTTTCCCAAATAAAAAAAAAATGCAATAGAGTTCATACATACTTTTGAGATAGGGTATTAAAGAAAGATTTCTGAGAAATATGGTTTTGTAAGTGCAAATTATTTTAAAATAATGCATCTATATATATGTATATATATATATATATATATATATATATATATGTATATATATATATATATATATATATATATATAAGAAAGAAAAATATTGCATTTATTTAACCCATGAAATTACTTTTTCATTTTGGTTTAAGCAAAATTATACATAGAGCAATATATTTGTATTTAAAATTTTATTTACATTTAAGGTATACTGAACTAATTGACAAGCATTTTCCTGGCAAATTAATGGAAAACTTTCAGTTTTACTTTATCTATATTACGCTCAATAACTTGAAAAACTGATTTAAAGGCAAACCTAAAAATTGTAACCCAAAAATATTCTTTAATTTAACAGTAATGTTTCACTCGCTTTTAATGAAATCTAGTTGGAGCATAATAGCATCAAAAATCATATTGTTATGTGGTTTATAAGTACAATTTTAACTTAAAATTGCTTGCAATTGCTTACAAACGAATAATAATACAAAAAAATAATAAGAATAATTGTTGTGCGTATTTTTGTAAGCAGAATGTGATAGATATTACACTCCCCAATTATATTAATATGACCACCACTTAATTACGACGTCAACGTTAACTAATCAATCAAAAATTGCCGGTAATAGCACAGTGCAGTTAAACGTGTAAAAACGGTGTGTGAGGGCTTCGGAAAACATTACAATCATTGGTTCAATTTTGAAACGGAGCGATTTAGCCGGCGTCTAAAAAGGGTATGGTCGCTCGCTTTCGGGACAAGGATGGAAGAATTTCCAAAACGGATAAGTTTGTGAAGTTATCCGTTTTGGAAATTCGGCGTATAAGTGTACCTTACATAGCAAAATGGCACTATCCAAAATCAGTAACGTGGTAAATGTGGTGTACCATAGACCGTAGATGACATATGAATAACAGCTGCGGCGATGCCTTCGGGTGAATAAACGTGCTACTGTTAAGCAACTAAAAGCCCAAATGAACTAAAGGGCTACCAGTAGTGTCTACCAGACTACTTTTCAGTGGACGTTGCTGTGTCTGGTCCTCCAAAGCAGCAGTTTGTTCCATGTACCCATGCCAACTGCTGTTCATCGGTTAAGAAGACTGGAATTTATACGCAAGTACCGCAACTGGGTTTCCACTTAGTAGCGACGGGTAGAGTTTTCCGTTGAATCAGGTTTTGTGCTCCATCGTATAATCACACGTTGTTGTATACGACATGAAACCTCTGAAAGTAAACACCCTGCAACCATTGCCAGAATGGACCGCGCTGGAGTCAGGATCAGTATTATTTACAGAATGTATACTTCTCCTTCGCTAGGTACACTCATCATTTTGAAATGTATGATGGATCAATACAAGTAGTCATCTTTCCTTGAAGACCATTTCCATCGATATGTGCACATTGTTTTTTGTCAGGATGATAACATCTACTAGCTTAACAATGCGAGATGCCATAGTGCTGGCAGTGTACGTGCATGATTCGAAGATTGTCAGGATGAGTTTACCTATGGGCAGCAAATTAACCAGACATAAACCTGGTGTAGTATCAGTGGGATGATTTCTATCATGTTGTAAGCGACGTGGATCCTCACTCACGCAATCAAGCGGAGCTGGCCAAGGCGTTGTAGTCGTCATGGCTCAGTATCCCAGGGAGCAGCTTTAGAAAGGCAATTTCCATTCTTCTTCTACAACTAGCAGTATTCCGCTCTGTGATAGGTGATTGTTCTAGAGTTTGACAAATGCTAACATTAATGTGAATAGATTAAATAACTGAGAAGGAAAACTTCCAAGTATCAATGTCAACAGATGTGAGCTTTCAACAATCATGAAAAAAGTTTAAAGTAAAAGTTAAATTGCTTATTTTCGGATTTAAGGAACATGTAATTAATATTCGGTCAAAGTAAATGTTGCTTTTTCTACAATGTGAAGTTATGTATCTGGGTCATTACATATTAAAAAAGATTTTATCTGATATTCATTTTATTGAATCGGAAATCCTACCTGTTGACGCAGTTTTTACTGATAAAATAGTTTCTGCCAGAATTTCTTTAACTGCTAAATATTAATTGTTGAGGATGCCAGTCTATGGCAAAGTGGTTAGTGTCAATAACTTCGAATAAGTGTGTCTCAGGTTTGAATCTCAATTTATGCATGGATGTTAACTTTTTGTGTGTTTCTCTATCCCTTCACTTTTGGGACAATGATAGCCAACTCACTGAATACCTCACCGTATAAGATGACATCACCTTCACTCCTTGTAGAGCTGACGGGATTGAATCCTAAGATCACAACCAGATATTGGAAAAGAAAAAATATATGCGTTTAGAAAGGAAAGCTTGAAGAAATATTATGGTTTGTAGAAGTGGAATTAATGATAATTCTAAATATTGAGATAATTGATTGTAATTTGATATTTTGAATAAACAAATATTCAACTTGAAAATGCGGCTAAAAATTAAACTATTATTAATGGTAAAGCAAACAAATAAATTTATTTTTAATTATTATATTTTCTTTATATATTAGAAAGAGGTAAAATTTTTGACAGATTTCCAAATAACTTCCCACTATTTAATTAACATCAATATGTAATGTAATATCTGTTAGCAAAAAACTTGTTATAAAAAAATTTCAGCATGGAAAAATGGAAAAATAAAAAGACAAGAAGCAAAACTCATTGATTTTAATTTTGTATTTTTCTAAAGATATTGCTTTAAAAGTTACTTTTAAAATAAATGACAAATTAAAAAATTAAGGTGTGTTTTAAATATTCTTATAATATACAACTGTAGGCAAAAATTTAATTACAATTTTTCACTGTAATGATTTCAGTTTTGTGACGAAGTGAGAGATAAATCAAACATATGATTTTCAATGCATTTTATTTGAATAAATTACCTAGTTTTAGTATATTCAAAACGTACTTGAGAAATATAAAATTCGTATATCTACTTTTGAATAGATAATTCTTCACCCCAAAAAAGAGACAATGCTTACATATAAAAACTAAATCCTTAATATTCGTTAATTCTGATTAATATATGTAGAAACAATATTTGAAATTTAGAAAACACTTAGAAACTCAGAAAATCTTCAATTCAAGTGAAATACTGCTTTACATTTGCCTTGACATTTTCACGTTACATTTGATTAAAGATTGATTACACAGAAAAATTCCTTACCCAAAATACTCTTGTAATTATAATTATAATATTGCTAGTATATAAAATACACGCACAAACACACACACACACACATATATATATACATATATTTATATATATGTATACATAGATATATGCATATATATATATATATATATATATATACACACACTACTGGCCATTAAAATTGCTACAACAAGAAGGTGACATACTACAGACGTGAAATTTGTACGAAAGAAAGTGTTGTGATATGCAAATTATTATTTTTCATCGCATTCAGATAAAGCAGGCATCAGTAGCGACACCTACATTGTGTTCAAATGGGGAAATTGTTTAGCCGGATCCTCATACACAAATTGCATTTCAACGTTGTTGCCCGGTGAAAATTTGTTGTGATGCCTCGTTTAAGAAGAAGAAATGGATACCAGTACGTTTCTGACTTTGATAAAGGTCGAATTGTAGCGTACCGGGATTGCGGTTTATCTTATCGCAGTATTGCTGATCGCGTCGGTCGAGATCCAATGACCGTTAGTAGAATATCGAATCCATGGTTTCAGGACGGTAATACGGAACGCCCTGCGGGACTTCAACGGCACCTATCACTATCATGCGAGAAGACAGGCATATTATCCGCATGGCTGTAATGGATCGTGCAACCACGTCACGAGCCGTGAGTCAACGAACGGGGTCGTTTGGAAAACAACAAGGGTCTGCACGAACAGTTCGACGACGTTTGCCGCAGCATGGACTCTCAGCTCGGAGACCATGGCTGCAGCTTTCCTTGACGCAGCGTCATACACAAGAGCGCCTTCAATGGTGTGATCAACGACGAACCTGGGCGCACGAATGGCGAGACGTCATCTTTTCAGATGAATCCAGGTTCTGTGTACAGCATCATGATAGTCGCATCCGTGGTTTGGCAGCATCGTGGTGAACGCACACTGGCATCGTGCATTCGTCATCGTCATACTGTCCCATCACCTCGCGTGATGGTATGGGTTGCCATTGGATACACGTCTTGGTCACCTCTTGTTCGCACTGACGGTGCTTTGAACAGTGCACGTTACATTTCTGGTGTGTTACGACCCATGGCTCTACCCTTAATTCGAGCCCTGCGAAACTCTACGTTTCAGTAGAATAATGCCCGACCACATGTTGCCGGTATTGTACGGACCTTTCTTGATACGGAACATGTTCGGTTGTTGCCCTGGCCAGCACGTTCTCCAGATCTTTCACCAATAGAAAACGTCTGGTCAATGGTTGCCGAGCGACTGACTCGTCACCAAACGCCAGTCACTGCGGTTGATGAACTGTGGCATCGTGTTGAAGCTGCTTGGGCATCTGTACCTGTGCATGCAATCCAATCTCTGTTTGACTCAATGCTTAGGTGTATAACTGCTGTTATTACTGCCAGAGGTGGTTGTTCTGGGTACTGATTTCTCAGGATCTATCCAGCCAAATTTTTTGAAAATTTAATCACTTTTTATTCCTAGTATAATATATTTGTCCAATAAATATCATTTTGTTATCTATCTGCATTTCTTCCTGGTATAGCAATTTTAACGGTCAGTAGGGCATATATATATATATATATATATGTATGTATGTATATATACATATATATATATTTATATATATATATATACATATATATATGTATATACATATATATAGATGTATGTATATATATATATATGTATATGTATGTATATATATATATATATATATATATATATATATATATATAGATATATATATATATATATATATATATATACATATATTTCATTTTAAAAGTAATGTTACTTCAAAGTCTTTATTTATATTATTTATTGTAATTAAGTTTGCTTTTTAAAAAAGTAAGTTTAATTTTCGAACTTATAAGTTAAAACTTTAAATCATAATCTTTATCTTTGTTCAAATATGAATTCGCAATTAATATATTTTCTCAGAATATTTATCGGTAAGTTCAGTTCATTTCATAATTTAAAAATGAAGGAAAGTATAATTTTTGAGTTTTACGCGTATTTTAAAATGAATATCAGTTTTACTTATTTATCATTATAAGTTTCCATAATTAACCAAATAGGGAAATAGGGAAGTTTTTATTTATTGAACAGTTTTCCTTTCTTTTGTTCATTGTATTCTGTAACATATTCAATACGGGAGAAATTTAAAACTAAATTTTCCTATTAATTTTTGTAAAATAATGAGGTTGGGAAATATTAAAACAGATATTGTTTTTACAGAATCATATGATAAAATAGTTTTCTTAGTATTTGAAATTTAAGTAATTTCAAATTATTATGTAATTCGAATGCATTATTGTCTTGAAAGAGAAATAAAAATTTTACTATTTGCAGTATTAAAAACTCATTATGTATATGTTTATCATAATGTTGCACTTAATAAGTTCTGGCTTAACATTCATTTTAAAATATAATTCTTGATGATAAATGTTTCATTTTTGTAGCCTGAAAACAATACGTTTGATAGGTATTGAAATTAAAAATGATTTTCTACTGTTTTTGTGCTTCTTATTCGTCAAATATTCTTAATTTTTTCTTGAAATGATATAGTTTCAGTAAAAAAAAAAGGAATTCACAATTTAAGTTTTATTTCCTTATTCCTTGCTTTTATCAGCCAGATTAATGTTAAACAGGAAATAATCTCTTAATTTGATATTTTCTAAAATTATCAATAATGCATAAATATTTGATTACTACATACTTTGATAAAAACACTCTAAAGCTGATGAATGCCAATGAACAATAAAAACAGATTATATTATCACTATTTCAATTCTAAATTGAAATAAGTGATTCATAAAAATTATCTTAAATAACAAAACAAATTTTCATAAAATTTGTAAAAAAAATATTATATGAAGTTCTTTTAATCGGTTTATCGGGAGAGATTCAGAAATACCCATTTTTTAATCTTAATATAAATGAATGCATGGATGGTACAAAATATTTTACGTGATAATATAAGTATTACACCACATCAAAATTAAAACTTACCATAAATTCTATACTGAAATAAAAGTCAAATTTATACTCGAAAATAATATATTTGACAAAACGCTTAGTTAAAATTGGTCGTAGTATAGTAAATAGAAAGCATTGTTTCTGGAAAAGTTAAATGATTTCTTTTCATTTCTGTTTAAACTGTGAAAGAATACAAAAAGTGAATGCCATTTTCTAACAATATGAAGCTTTTAAACAAGCAGAAATACATATATTAAGAAATGGGGAAAGTTTTAGTTGAGATTGTCTTCTTATACTTAGGGAAAGACAATTCCTTTCTCGAAATTGGATCGTAGATCCTATATATGTATACAAAGGATATTAACTTTTATTGTCAGTAAGTTTTTCGGTTTTATTTTAACAAATGAATATGGATGTGCGGTTGGATCCTAGCAGAAGCTTGGCGCGAATGATTTTGGTTGGTAATAATTGTGGCTTGTGCTATCTTGATAACCCTACTCAAATACACTAGATATAGATACAAAAACTATATCTGAAATTTCGTTCTGTCTTGTTGCTTTTTTTTTCAGCTTGTCGCCAAGGGTGTGGGCTCTACTAGGATGCGCTAATAGTACTACTGCTGTTACTTTCTAGGTCTACTTATTTATTAAAATAATAATTTATTTTAAATGTAATTGGATCAGTGGTGTTGGAACTACTTTAGTATCCAGAAAGATTAATTTGAAATGAAAGTTAATCTTTTTTCTTATGGATCTGTGTGCAGATTTAAACTTTCAAGTTAAAATTGAAGGTTTAGAAGTTGGAAGTAGCTATGTTACGTACTACTTAATTTTTTTATATTTACTGATATTCATCAATGTATTCTCACATTTACATTGATTATATAATACTTTGATTACATAAATTTAAAGTTTTGCGAAATATTCATTGCTTAATAAAATAAATGTGTGTGTGTGTGTGAAAACAGCATTTCTTTCTTTTTATAGACTACCTTACCCCCTCAGGGGGTTTACCTCCTTTAGGTAAACACGGGTGTCACAATCCCGAGGTACCCTAGTGATCCTTCCTCTTCTTTATTTTCTTCTCTCCTCTAATCTTCTGCTTTTTCTTCCTTTTCTCCCTCATTGTGTTTGCCTCGTAAGAGGTTGAGGGCTCCCCTTGAGTAGCTTTCGCCGCTCTGTTGCTATTAGCTACTCTTGAGGACTAAATCATCCACGTGTTTGCCGTGCGTGGAGACCCGTGTCCCTGGAAAGGAGGATCCTGGTAATTGAGGCCTCCTGAGACCAACACATTGCTTTGGCCTCTGCTTCAGGTAAACGGGAGGTGTGTTGTGGTCCTCAGCACATCAATCGGCTTTATGGATCAAGCGATCGGTACATCTACTGGGTGACTCGTTAAGGGTGGAGTCCACTTCAGGGATGTACCGTGAGCGTATAGGGACTGACTAGCACTGGTACAGTTAACCTGTATCCCCTTGTAGGGCTCCGTGGTGGGTGGTGCCGTCTAGTCCCTGAATTTTAACTCACTACATATGAACAAAGAAACTTTCTCCTCACTCCCTCGGGAGCAACAAATGCCTATGTGCAATGCGAAATTCTTCAGAATGAAAAGAATAGGAGGATCGTTTGAATATGTTTCTCCTTTTCTTATTGAAAAGGGACTAATATCTCATCTGGGTGCCTTTGAAATCAGTAAAGAAATTACGAACTGAAATTTACTGATTGAAACCTGTTCTGATAAACAGTCAATGATGATACAGAATATGAAAGAACTTGCTGAAATACCAGTCACTGTTGAGCCTCATACGAAATTAAACTTTGTGCAGGAGTAATTTCTGCAGAGGATTTGTACCACACGTCAACAGATGAAATTCTTGACAATTTGAAAAGTCAAAAAGTCTGCGCGGTTAAAAGAATAACAATAAAAAGGGATGGTATAATCTTAAACACCAAACACCTTATTTTGACTTCTGCAACGCCAGACTTGCCAAAATACATCAAAGTGGCTTATATGCGTTGTTCAGTGCGACCATATATACCAAATCCTCTCAGATGTTTCCATTGCCAACGTTATGGGCATTCTAAAAATGGCTTGTAGAGGAAAACCTACTTGCGCTCGCTGTTCGCAAACTGACGACCATGATAGTGTTACCTGCAAAGCCAAAGAAATGTGCGTCAACTGCAAAGGAGACCACCCCTCATATTCCAGATCTTGTCCCGTTTGGCAACAGGAAAAGGAAATTGTCACTATTAAGATCAAAAACAATGTGTCCTATATTGAAGCTCGTCGCATAGTTAGTTCCCGCACTCCAACTCCTGGTGTTAGTTACGCAGCTATGGCAAAAAGTGACCTGATCCTGCAGCACCCAAACAGATACAAACCCTGCCTCTTCAGCTAACTCTCTTCCAAAGCAAAGATCAATAGAAATATCAACACCTACAATCACCAAATCAGCTTTGGCAAAATCAAAAGCCTTGAAGGCTAGGAAATTAAAATTGGCCAAGGAAGGCCCTAGAAAGTCTTCCTTGACAACTAAAAAGCTCTTCTGTGTTTGGATGCAGACACTGTCAAGCTGCATCCATCAGATGATGATTTCAATTCTGAAGACTCATCTGAGATGACCATAAGCAACAGTGATAAAGGCTAGAATATATTCCATTCGTGACTTCCTTTGTTTCCTGGAATTGTCGCGGTTTTCGTTCTCGCTTTGATGACATCAAATCCATCATCTCTCGCTTTAACCCCGCATGTGTGGCTCTCCAGGAGATATTCCTGAAGCCCGCTGTTGTCACCAAACTGCGTGGGTTTCAGTGCTTCAGAAAGGATAATGATGGTGATGCTGCTGTGTCTGGTGGAGTTTGTATAATTACATCAAACAATTACCCCAGTACAGCACATCAGTTAAGAACTACACTCCAGGCAGTGGCTGTGAGAATCCACATCACATGTCTAATAACAGTGTGTAGTCTTTACTTACCACCAAATGATGTCATCCAAGAAGAGGAACTGAATGATTTGGTTGCTCAACTCCCAACTCCCTATTTATTGCTCGGTGATTTTAACGGACATAGTCCTCTGTGGGGTAGTGATGATACGAATTCTCGTGGTCGACAGATAGAGCAGTTCATTTCTGACCATAGCCTCTGTCTGCTAAATACCAACGAGAAAACTTATTTTCACGAACCTACACGGACATTTCACTCTCTGGACTTAGCTATATGTTCTCCATCTCTCTTGCCATTGTTGAATTTTGAAGTTGGAAATGACCTCTACAATAGTGATCATTTCCCTCTAATCGTGTCTCAGGCTGGAAGTAATAGTGTGTGTCACAAACCACCTAATTATGTGTACAGTCGAGCCGATTGGTCACTTTTCACGCATTTGGCTCTGATCAGTGAGACAAGAGTTAAGACAGATATAATAGATGATGCCGTTAAATATGTCACCGACACAATAATCAGAGCTGCGGATGTTGCTATCCCTAAAATTCAATCATTCCCCATAAACACAGGAAACCTTGGTGGAATGAAAAGTGTCAACTCTCCTATAAGAAACAAAGGAAGCAATGGAATATATTCCGAAGATACCCTACTACGGAGAATCTTGTTGCTTTTAAAAAAGCCAAAGCTGAAGCTCGAAAAGTTAGACGTCAGAGTCAAAGAGAATCTTGGATTCGCTACGTGTCGTCAATCAATTCATCGACAACAAGTCAACAATTATGGAGGAAAGTTAAAGCAGCCAATGGTATTTATCAGGATTATTCCATTCCTGTATTTAAAACCGGAGCTGCAATACACTCCTCAGCGGTAGATATTGCTAATGTCATCGGTGAAACCTTTGCTAGTGTTTCCAGCTCTGATTCATATAATCCTACTTTTCTAAGGATTAAAAGAATCGCTGAGCGGACACCTCTAATCTTTCATGATCGACATATTCTACCCTATAATTGTGATTTTGAACTGTCAGAATTGAAGTCTGATTTATCTAAACAAAACGACACTAGCCCAGGACCAGATGGAATCTCGTATCAAATGCTCCGTCATTTAAATCATGATTCTTTATTAAACATACTTTCATTGTTTAATAGAATCTGGACTGAGCATGCTTTTCCTACTTCATGGAGAGAAGCGATAGTGATTCCAATATTGAAGCCTGGAAAAGATTCATCTGACCTCTGAGTTATCGTCCAATAGCTCTTACGAGTTGCTTATGCAAAACATTTGAGCGTATGGTCAATGCTAGACTCATTTACGTCTTAGAGAAGAATAATTGCATACATCTTCATCAAAGCGGATTTCGAAGAGGACGATCCACTATAGATAAACATAGTAGATCTAGAATCCAGAATTCGAAATGCTTTCGTGAGGAGAAACCATCTCGTTGCAATTTTCTTCGACGTTGAGAAAGCATATGATCGTACATGGCGCTATGGTATTCTCCGTACTCTGCATAATCTTGGCTTTAAGGGTAATCTTCCAATATTTATCCAAAATTTTCTGGCCTCACGCGTTTTTAAAGTGCGCGTTGGAACTACAATTTCCAATACTTTTAGTCAAGCTGAGGGTGTCCCTCAAGGTAGCGTTTTAAGCGTAACCCTTTTTAACCTTTTCATCAATAACATACTTCATCAGTTACCATCTTCAGTTCATAGGAATTTATATGTTGATGACTTACAAATTTCATATCAGGGTTCAAACATGAATATAATTGAGAGACAATTGCAAACAGCTGTAAATAATTTAACCACTTGGTGTGAACGGAATGGTCTTAGTATATCTCCTAGTAAGAGTTACTGTATCCATTTCTGTAGGAAAACTAGCTACCATAATGATCCTGTGCTTCACATAAATAATAGACCCATCCCTGTAGTCAGTGAGATAAAATTCCTTGGCGTGATTTTTGACAAGAAGTTAACTTTCCTTCCGCATGTTTTACATCTGCGGAAGAAATGTGAGCGACTGCTTAACATCCTCAAAGTGCTTTCGAATACATCTTGGGGTGCAGATCGCACATCACTCCTAAGAATTTATCAGTCTGTAATTTTATCTCGAATTGACTACGGCTGTGTTGCTTATGGATCAGCTAGACTCTCCATCTTACGCAGATTGGACACTGTTCACCATACTGCTTTAAGGATATGCTGTGGAGCTTTTCGCACATCACCCGTCCAGAGTCTATATGTAATTTGCCACCAATTGCCATTAGACCTGCGACGGATGCAGCTGTCTCTTAATTATTATTCAAAAATCATGTCCTCATCTCATCATCCCTTGCATTCCACGATTCCAAGTGCTGCTCTTAAGAGATTATATAATGCTAGACCATCAAGCATTCAACCTTTTCTCTCTCGTATTAAATCCATTATTTTGCTTTCTGACCTATGTGATGTCCGAATCGAGTCTACCAACCTTTTCGCATATCCCCCTTGGTATGATCCACACATTATTGTGCTGAATCCCTTTGGAAGTAATAAAAAATCAGACACAAATACTGCTATTCTTCAACAGCTTTATTCATTGCATCGCTGTCAGTACACTATGTACACTCCAGTATTTACGGATGGATCCAAATGTCCAGGATCAGTTGGCTGTGGAGTTTATCTTGATAATACCTCCTACAGTTATAGCCTTCACAAATCCTGCTCCATCTTCACTGCTGAGGCTACGGCTATATACCGAGCACTTCAGCTGCTACAAACTAAAATTGAACGTAAATTCTGTGTGTACACTGACAGTATGAGTGTATTAGAAGCTTTGAGGAATAACAACTATAATTGCCATCCAGTTGTGTCTAAGATATTCAAATTAATTGATACTGTTACTAACAAGGGATTTGAGATACTGTTTTGTTGGGTACCAAGCCACATAGGTATAGATGGCAATGAGAAAGCTGATGCTGCCGCTAAATCTGCAGCTACTTCCATTTTGCCTTCTTTACCATCAATGGACATTAGAAAAGGATTCAAATATTTCATATATTCCCTTTGGCAGGAATCCTGGGACCTGCAAGTCAGCAACAAACTCCATTCCGTATTTTCATACATCATTCCATTATCTGTTTTATCTCCACGAAGCGCAGATGTCAGACTGACTCGCCTTCGAATTGGTCACACGCGTTTCACCCACAAACATTTGATCTTAAGCGATCTCCAACCGTGGTGTGAAAAGTGTGATGAACCATTTACAGTATATCACATTTTAATTGAGTGCCCAGATTTTAACCATCAGCATTTTAAATATTTTAATAGTGATATTTTAACATTAGAAGATCTGCTTGGGGAACCACCCCATCGCAATTTATTTGCGTTTTTAAAAGACATAGGATTTATGAATCTTATCTGATTTAGAAATATTTTATTTAAATACAAGTTTTTAATCTTATACATGTGTATATTTTATGTTTACATACTTTTACTATATATTTTAACTGTATTGCTATTTTATACCTTTTATGTACATTTTAACTATATTTCTATTTTATACTTTTAATGGATGAAAAGAAAACTGAGGTATAATATCTTGTGATTGGCGCAGCTTGTCCTTATCTGGACCTTGCGCCATAAAAACCAACCAACCAACCAACCAACCAGACTACCTTAAATTCATATCTCATCATGACCACTAAAAACCTTCAACTGTATTTTCCTCATACTACATGAATCAGTATTTGAATATTGTCACGTTTTCCGTTCTACTTTTTCCAATTTATGTAGTAATCTTTTATGAACTTATTAAAATTTCTTAAATATGTAATGGTATTTAGCATTATTGATTGCTGTAGATCACTAACTGATAAAATGATGTCAGAAATTACATTAATTTAAATTTCAAATCTACAATTGGTGCAAGCATTTATTTGTAAAGTATAATCAAGCATGTTGTTTCAAATAAAATTATTGTCACTCAAATATTAATTTGGATATGTTGAATTGAGTTCAAATTCTTGCAAATTTAATTTTTTCAAGCTAATAATGTTAAAAATAAATAAAATCATTATTTATACTAATAATATTTTCTTACATTGAAATGTAATAATTTATAACCATTGAATAGTCGGAAAAATGATTTTCAATAGAAAATGAGTTAAAAATAACTTTAAATTTCCTTTTTGTAAAAAAAAAAAGCATGCATTTCAACAGTCCTTCTTAGGCTGTTTATGCTAACAAAATACAATTTAAAATGATTGTTTTATGCAGCTTACTTTGATAGTTAAATGAACTGTTATCTCTTGTTTAGAATTTGTATTTCCTTTTTTAATTTTTTATATACCCTACTGTGCAAATTAATTGAAACAAACATACCTTTAAGGAAAAGTATTGACTTCTCGAGGATTTTCTGCTCAAACCGGTTTACACTGCATGTTTTAGCAACATGAAACTGCTCTATGCTAATCTAAGCCAATTTAACATCGTGATCATGACACGTTGTAGTTTTTCACTTCAGTTGCGGAAAGAAGAGATCAATTACATGAATGAACTGCTTCTGACGTGTATTTAAAAATGGAAATCATTCCAAAAAAGATTAAAATTGTAACTTACTCCGCATACTTATATAATTTTAAGAGATATTGCTACAACCATTCCAAAATGTGTCAAGAATTACTTAACAGCAAAAGAATTTTGCTACAGTGTTTCCAAAATGAAAAAGTAAATGTGGATGCAAACATAATACCCCACCTCACACAGATAAATTTTTTGTACAAAATAGTAAATTGCATCCTCGCAAAACAAATACAGATCTTTAGAGAGAATTACCAGCTATTAAAGTAAGCGTGGATTCATTAGCAATTTTGCGAAGGCTTATTAAAGCAGAGAGACCTGCGAAAACACCCATAAAAATAGTTTATTACCTCACCAAAATATATTTGGATTGGGCTAGAAAATATGATTCCTATATTGCACAAACAATATTCAACTGTGACGAAACTCAATTTTTTGTGCAAGGCTTTTGACGAAGATTTTCAGGCAAATTTATGGTAAACCCATCAAGGAACAGCACTTTATAAAAATAGCTTTTAAAAAAACCCTCAAGAACAGAAATTTTGAGGTTATTTTACTTCTTTATTATTACTTCTTAATTATCTATTTTACTTCTTAATTATCTGCTGCAAAGTACTGGTTGATAGGACCTGAACACAACAAAATACATGTGTATAATAGAAGTAAAAATTATACCGATGATGCAAATATTTGTTCAAGATGCTAGTATCTTTCAACAAAATCTAGATCATTAACATACTTTTAATCTACAAAGAAATGTTTTCAAGAACAGAAAATAACGGTTTTATATTGGCCTTGTAATTCTTCTGGTGTAAATCCCATTTAAAAGTTGTGGAGTATTCTAAAGAAGCGTATGAGTAAAATGGACTGAACAACAAAGAAAACAATGATTAAAAATATTATAAGCATTTGGTTTCGTGATGACGAGATTATTGATTTATGCTGTAAGTGAAATCCATGGTAAATCGTGCAAAGGAACTTATTAAAGCTGTATCATAGAACAGAACCAAATTGGTATTAGGTTGCTATTATCGTTCACATAAGTTAACTTGTACCATTTAACATTTTTGAAAGTTTTTGTGATTTTCCCAATCAGATTTCCACCCCATTAAATCATCAGTCCATTCATTAATCCATCAGTGACCCATTAAAATATATAAAAAGTGTAGATTTTAAGCTAATGGATTTTATTTTATCCTTAATACAACTCAGAAAAGAAACTCATTCTCTTAAGATCTTTGAAAACACTCCCAAAATATTCTACTAATTAAGCCTTCACTCCAGACATTTTGTTGAGATTATTTTATCTCTGAATCGTTAAACCTTAAAATTTGGCACATATTAGATATCAATAATATATTCCATTAATATTTTTAACTATTGTTATTAACTGCAATCGTAGATTGATTGATTGATTATGTAATGTTTACTGATGCAAGGTCCAATATTGGACATTTCTGCACCGTACAATATTTAAAACTGAAGGTGAAAATTCTGTGTTAAGAGACTAGTCATATGCATATAATGGAATATGTAAAAAGTTTAAGAAAAGCATATGTAAAGATTATGGATAAAAAATCTTAAATGGAATTCAGGAAATCTATTGCACGTAAAAATGCTAACAAATTTCTATGTGGTTTAAAGCCAATCAAGTCGGATAAAATTAAATTTGTGGTATTAAAAAATACAATGCGTAAATCATTGAAATTAGGACAGACAATTAAAATGTGATGTACCGTATATGATACATTACACATGTCACAGATTGGAGCACTCCGAGACAAGAATAAGTGCTTGTGTGTAAATCTAGTATGTCCAATACGAAGCCGTGTGAGTTTTACATCAACTCTTCGCATGGGAGCAACTGGGAATGGAAGGATGTGAGAGGATATACTATATAATTTATTGTTTTTCTGCAAGTCCCATGTTTTTTGCCAGTGGGAGAAAATGAAATCTTTGATAATTTGCTTAGTGTCAAATAATGTTAATGGAGTATGCAAAATGTCAGAGGCATTTTTAGCAGCATTATCAGCAAGTTCATTCCCAGCAATACCAACATGACTTGGAACCCAACAAAACAAGATGTCAAATCCTTTATTCTTCAATATATTTAATATATCCAATATTTCCATAATAATTGGATGACACTTATCATTAAAATGATCTAACTGCATGACCACACTCATGTTGTCTGTATAGATACAGTATTTTCGATACGGGCTAGAATGTATTATTTTTTAGAGCACGTTTAATAGCAACAGCTTCGGCTGTATACACAGAATATGATGCATGCAGTTTATAGCTGTAAACTGTATTTCCAACAACAATACCACAACCAACATGACTACTTGATTTTGAGCCATCTGTATATACAGAGATGTGGGAGGAATAATGAGAATGAATGTGTGAAAATAATTGTTGCAAAATAAGGGGAGATGTAGCTGATTTATTGTATCCAGTAAAGGGTTTGATTATATTGACAACAGGAATATTCCAAGGAGGAAATCCTAGAGCATCTGTAGCTGAAACATGTAAATCAGGAAACTCGGATGAAAACAGGAATGAATTTGTACGTTCATAAAATGGTAATATGTTATGTGGTCGTGCATTATATAGCCTTCTTAAAGAAGGACAAGTAACCATTGATCTCAAAGGGTATTGCGATACTGATAGCATTTTAAAATAGTAATGTAGAGAGAGTTGCTTATGTCTCAGATCAAGAGGTAACTGGTTGCAAATTACATAAAGGCTATGGACAGGAGATGTCCGGAATGCTACAGAGCAGATTCGTAAAGCTGAGTGATGAACAGGGTCTAATTTGCGCAAAACTGATGATCTGGCTGATCCATAAACTACGCTACCATATTCAATTCGCGATAGAATAACTGACTTATACACTCGGAGTAATGCTTTACGATCTGCACCCCAAGAGGTATTATAGAGAACTTTCAGAATATTTAGTGATTTTTCGCATCTTTTGCGCAAATCTAAGATATGTGGTAGGAAGGTTAACTTTTTATCAAATATAAGCCCAAGAAATGATACCTGATTATCTACTGGAATAGTTGTGCCTGATATCTTAATTTCTGGATCAGGATGAGGCCCAGTTTTTCTGCAAAAATGGATACATTTGCTTTTACAAGGGGACAAAGTATGCCCATTTTCAATACACCAAGCAACTAGATTATTGACAGCAGTTTGTAATTGCCGTTCAATCAGTCGCATATTGGAACCTTGGCAAGAAATTTGGAGGTCGTCAACATATAAAGTTCCATGGACAGATGGTTGCAAAACATGAAGAATGTTGCTGTTGAAAATATTAAAAACAGTAACACTTAAAACACTTCCCTGAGGAACCCCCTCACATTGGATAAATGGATTAGATAAAACAGATCCTATACGGACATTAAAAATGCGAGAATTTAAAAAGCTTTGAATAAAAATGGGTAAATTTCCTCTGAAATTAAAATTATACAAAGTTTGAAGAATTCCATAACGCCATGTCTTATCATAAGCTTTTTCTATGTCAAAAATTATAGACACCAAATGATGTCTCCGTACAAAAGCATTCCTAATTTGTGTTTCTAGGTATGCAATATTGTCCACAGTAGATCGACCTTTCCGGAAACCACTTTGATAAAGTGATATGTACTGATTGTCTTCAATTGTATAAACAAGACGAGCATTGACCATACGCTCCAAAGTTTTAGCAAGGCAACTTGTAAGAGCAATTGGACGATAGTTTTGAGGGTTAGCTGGATCTTTCCCAGGTTTAAGAATTGGAATAATAATTGCTTTGCACCAGAGACTGGGATAGACATGTTCATTCCATATTCTATTGAATAGAAAAAGAATGTTCATTAAAGATTCATGATTAAGATGACAAAGCATCTTATATGAGATACCATCTGGTCCAGGACTAGTATTTTTAGTCTGGGACAGGGCTCTCTGCAATTCCAGCAAAGAGAAATTGCAATTATATGGATGTATGGCTTTATCATGAAACTTTATAGGTTTCTTTTCAGCTTGCTCTTTGATTCTGGAGAAATTTAGGATTATAAGAGTCTGAACTAGATACCTTTGCAAAAGTTTCACCTAAAAGATTGGCGATATCATATTGAGAAGAAATTGTGTCAGCTCCTGTGCGTAGTATTGGGATAGAGAAGTCCCTATATAAACCACTGGAAGCTTTAACTTTCTTCCATAACTCTTTGCTGGAAGTTGATGATGTGATGGAGGAAACATATCTTATCCAAGATTCTTTTGACTATTTCGCCGTATTCGACGAGCAAAAGCTTTAGCTTTTTTGAAAGCCATGAGGTTTTCCATGGTAGGGCACCTGCGGAAAATTGCCCACAACTTCTTTTGTTTTTTGTATGATACTTGGCACTCACGGTTCCACCATGGTTTATGATATTTGCGTGGAATTGGGGAGCGCTTAGGAATTGTGTTTTTGGCAGCATCTAGAAGTGTATTAGTTACTTTTTGCACAGCATCATTGCTATTATCACTTCTAACCATGCTGTCAGTAATAGCTGCTAAATGAGTGTAGAGAGACCAGTCTGCACGATGATAAGAATAAGAGGAGTGGAAGAGTTGTGGTCTGCTTATACCAGTTTGATTTATAATTAAAGGAAAATGATCACTGTTATATAAATCCTTATCAACATTAAGATTTAATGAAGGTAGAATTGATGGAGAACAAATAGCTAAATCTAATGAATGAAAAGTTCTTGATGGTTGATGGAAATAGGTTATTTCTGTGGAATTTAGAAGGCAGATATTGTTATTAGAAATGAACTGTTCAATTATACTGCCACGAGGATTCATATTATCACTTCCCCATAAGGTGTTATGACCATTGAAGTCACCAAGTAGAATAAAGGGTGCAAGTAGTTGATTCAGCAAATTGTTTAAATCGCTTTCATGGATGATCGCATGGGGAGGTAAGTAAATGCTACAAATAGTAATGAGAGATGTAGAGTGTATGCGTACTGCAACAGCCTGTAATGAAGTGTTAAGGGAATGTATAGTGCTAGGAATATTACAAGATACAAGAATGCATACACCTCCAGAAGTTGAATTATGATTAACATCTTTCCTCACACAATTATATCCAAGCAATTTTAAACTGTACTGAGGTTTCAAAAATGTTTCTTCGATGGCAAAACAAATTGGATTATACAGATTTATAATTGTTTTTATATCTTCTATATGAGTGCGAAAGCCTCGACAATTCCAAGAAACGAAGGTTCCCATTAAGCTCAGCTGAATGCTCCGGCATTGGAGCACGCCATCTGTGATTCAGATGAATCTCCACTTAGGAGTGTTTCATCATCTGATGGGTCTACATTCTTTATATCTGTCTTGGAGGCATTTGAGTTTCTTTTACTCTTTAAATATGATTTATGAAGCCCTTCTTTTGCATTCTTTAACTTTAGGTATCTTTGAGACTTAGATTTTGCGAAAGACAGTGAAGAAATTTCTTTTGGAATTGGTGAGACATTTATGTTAGAAATATTTGAGGATAAGTTTGAAAAATTTAAGAAATCTGTTTGGGTACTGCAAGATTTCATGACTTTTTTAACTGCGTGTGAATAGCTAATACCTTGATTAGGGGTATGGGATGACACTGTTCGCCTGGCTTCAGGGTAAGATAAGTTTTGTTTTATTTTCACAGTAATAATTTCCTTTTTTAATATCCAGGTTGGGCATGATCGGGAGTATGAAGGATGTTCACCACTGCAGTTGACATTTTTGGAATAATAATTGTTGACATTTTTCTTGTAATTGACACTGACTACTGTCATGTCCTACAGATGCACATCGAGCACAAGTCAAATGTCCCCTACAAGTAGTTTTTGCATGGCCAAATCGCTGACATTTAAAGCCACGTAATGGATTTGGTATGAAGGGGCGAACACTACAATTTAGATAGCCAGCTTTAATAGATTGAGGTAATATAGGAGTAGCAAACGTGAGTATAAGGTGTTTAGTTCTTATAATTTTACCCTCTCTTCTGATTGTAATGCGCTGCACACGTTGTACTTTTTGGTCAACAAGATTATCCAAAATTTCCTCCTCTGAAATATTATATAGATCATCTGCTGAAATTACTCCCCGTGTAGAATTTAGCCTACTATGAGGACATACCATAACATCTATATTACCAAGGCATTTTAGTTTTAGGGTGGCTTTGGCCTGTTCAGTTGATAAAACTTCAACTAAGAGATCACCAGATTTCATCTTGCGAACATTTTTTACATTTCCAACAGTACCAATAAGACACTTATTAATTAAGAAAGGAGAGACATTGTCAAAATTGCCTTCAGTTCTTTTAATAACAAAATATTTCTGATCCTGTATCATTTGTTGCTCCATAGGGAGTATAGAATTAGAAGTACATTCCATAGAAATAGGTTAATTTCTTCAAGGCCTGACTGCACCACCCACCATCGAGCCCAACAAGGGGATGCAGTTTCCCTTCATCAGTGCTAGCCAGACCTTATACGCTTTCGATATATCCCTGACGTGGCCTCCACCCTTATCGAGTCACACAGCAGATATATGATCGCTTGATCCATGGAAGCCGATTGGCATGTTGAGGACCACAACACACCTCCCGTTTACCTGAAGCAGAGGCCAAAGTGATGTGTTGGTCTCTGAGAGCCTCAATCACCAGGATCCTCCTTTCCAGGGACACGGGTCTCCACGCACGGCAAACACGCGGGTGATTTAGTCCGCAAAAGAAGCTAATAGCAACAGTGCGGCAATAGCTACTCAAGGGGAGCCCTCAACCTCTTTCGAGGCAACCACACTGAGGGAGAAAAGGAAGAAAAAGCAGCAGAGTAAAGGAGAGAAGAAAATAAAGCTGAGGAAAGATCACTAGGGTACCTCGGGATTGTGACACCCGTGTTTACCTAAAGAAGGTAAACCCCCTGAGGGGAACTGCAATCGTAATAATCAACTTTAATTACAAAAATGTTTATTTAATCAATAAAAATACCGAATTAATGTAGAGATTTATTATTTAGGATATTTTGTATTTATGCTATGATTACGATTTATACACAGTTTTCATATTAATCTCATTAAGTAAATATACATACAAAAAATTTTCATTAAATAAATAACTAATAATAGTAGTAAATTTATAATAAATTTGAATGGAAATTTAATTTCCTGAACTGTTTGCAAAAAATTCAAAATATTCATTTTTTTAAAACCGTATGCCAAGTTCTCCAAATATTTTGTCCCTTTGGCTTTAAATAGAACAACAATCAGTGTATGTTTCTTGTCTGAATTTCTCAAATCTTTAAAACGATGGTAATGATAAATATCTTGGTTAATATTTAGAAATTTATTGATATTTATAAAGGAGGGGAAATTAAGAATAGTAAGATTTCATTAGATTTAAATTTTAAAAAAAATTGCATAAAAATTTTTTGCTTAGTTCTGTCATCGAAACAACGGCATTCAAAACCATTTACTGTTTAATTAATTTTGATTTTAATCTAAAAATAACTTAAAAATACATATTATTCTGAACATTTGTTCTATTTGAGCATCATTCAAAATTACTTATCTCTCTAAGGGAAAAAAAAATAGAATAGCACATCGAAATACTACTTCTGAAATATTAATATGTTTATTGTTAGAGTCGCATTGATAAAAAATTATGAAAAAAAATTCCTATTTGAATATTACATTTAGCATTGAATCTTAAGCTGTGAGAGTATTCAAAATGTTTCCCAACAAAAGAAAATCGTAAAGTATCAAGCAGTAAAATATTTACAAAATGGCATTCTTAATACCACAAATTTTCTTCAATGAGCAAACATTTAAGATTTTAGTACCAGCTTAGGAAAGAATAAGTTATACCATAACCCTTCATGTCACTTCTCCAGATATTGTCAAAATGTTTAATATGATTATTTACATTACACAATAAAATTTAAATTCCACATAGCATCAAATATTTCATTACAAAAAATGTTTTTCCATATTTTAAATTAGTTTCGTAATATCTTATTCCTTTTGGAAATGAAAGTTATTAGCATTTCTGAAATGACAGTAAAACAAAACTTCTTTGAAAATGTTAAAATCATACTTTATACTTTTATCACTTTAACAGTTATTTTACTTTCAAAGGCGCGTCCTCGGAATTATTCAGAATTTATGATTCGCATACCGAATAAGTAAAATTCCTTGGCGTGGGAATATTTTATTTTACGTAAAGATTAACGATGTTAAATGGATTCAATTCTTTACATTTCTATTTTCTTTGACTATAAAAACCCTCTAATGTAAATCTGCAAATAACAATCATTCAATCATTTTTGTTTAAATTACCTTTCGCATAAATCGCATTTGAGTTGTAAAATATAATGCAAGATCTGTTGTTACTTACGAGGAAAATGTTTTACATACACTCCTCATAATTTATATATTTTGGTTACGTATAACAAATATATGAAGGAAAATAATTAAGGATTCAGTATTTGATATTACAGTGGGAAATATTTTCTGTGAGGTCTGAGCTTATATATATATATATATATATATATATATATATATATATATATATATATATATATATATATATATATATATATATATATATATATATATATATATATATATATATATATATATATATATATATATATATATATATATATATATATATATATATATATATATATATATATATATATATATATATATATATATATATATATATATATATAAATTGTGTTGTAGTAGTATATAATTTTTAACTTTCACATTCATCAAATTTGATTTTGTTAGTCTATCCTTATCACATATTAAAGTTCCTGATTTCCAATCATAATTGAGAATTGTTTATGGATATTTCAGATCATTTACTGAAAGAATAATAAGCTTTGATACTTCATTGATTAAATTATTACGGATTTAACTACTGTGTGTATAATGTAATACATTTTTCTATCATCCCATATATATCATAAATTTGGCATTTTTAAATGAATACTCTCTTTAACAAATTTCGTGCAATTAAATTCCGATGCAGATATCTTGCCAATTGAATAGCATTATCACTGGATATATATTCAGGACTTTGAAGATAACTTTATATCTCAGTTGTAATTTAAAACTACATAACGATTGGCTGTTATTAGCGACATAGGTCAGAAACAGCAAGTAATTGTAAATGTATCACAGCACCTGATGTATTTGTTCAAATTGTTTATCATTTATACAAAAATAGTAAAATTCTTTTTGCAGTCATATTTCTATTTTCATTTAGCAAAATGAATACAAACTAGTTAATTTTAAAAAAGTGGTACGTTCGATTTTTTTACTACTTTTAGATGGATTTTTTACTACTTTAAAATTTACAGTTTTCGAATTCCTTGTTGATAAAATTTAATCACAGCCACCGATGCATTACTTCTCACGCAGTCACAAAGAAGTATACAAGTGGCAGATTGCACTAATTCTGAGAAAACGGATGTGCTTCTGACATATGAGATTTCTGTTTATAATGGTCAAGTTACTCAGAGCTTTATCTGTTGAGGTGAACTAGCATCCACTTTATCAGTATAAGCCACTCCCTCCAGTAAATATGTGATAGTAATTCTTTTCATAATACTAACATGGTGCAATTGTTTTCGAAAGACGCATATGTTTGTTCATGAGGAAAGTGAGACTATAGAATCATTAAGGTTACAAAACATATTCAGTAATAGTAAAATATGTGCTAGAAGGTTATGCATTACTTACAGCCTATTTAATTACCAAAAGGAGATTAAAGTTAGCTGTATTCTTACACTGATATTTAATAAAATCCCTGTCCTCTTACCACGAGCTGTTGGTGTCGTTTGTTTCCGGGGGATAACTGGACATGACTATCTACTAAGACATCTGCATCGAATAGGTGAAATGGACTCTGCTCGCTGTTCATTGTATAATCATGATGATATTAATGCTGTTCACCTTAAGAACTGCCCTGAAGTTTTAAAGTTTATGACTGACAACTCATTTGAGGCTACTAAAGACTTTATATTTTTATACTTGTTCATCTTTTTATTGGGCTGCTCGTCATTAATGATAGAGATGTCAAACACGGGCGTAGGATAAAATTAAAAAAAAAAATATTTATATAAATTAGATCCACATTTCTTAATACTGTACGTTGTTCACCAATGTGTCACAAAAAAAGGAACTTCAATATTTTTGTAAGAAAATAAAAAGGTAACTAAGCAATATTAGTTATTTCAGATAAAAAAATATAGAATAATTAATATTTTTTAAATCACAATTATGCAATTCGAAGAGGGCAGTGGTAGCCTAGTGGTTAGGGTATCAGCCTTCCATCCGGAAGAGTGGGGTACGATTTCCAATGCCGCTAAAGACCCACAGAGTACATGCGATATACGAGCTCCTTAAATCTGTGAAATCGAAAGTCCTGATGTCGGTCATTGAGCAGTTACCATGGGTACTAGAAGAGTGGGGTACGATTTCCGATGCCGCTAAAGACCCACAGAGTACATGCGATATACGAGCTCCTTAAATCTGTGAAATCGAAAGTCCTGATGTCGGTCATTGAGCAGTTACCATGAATGCTATGGTCCGGAGAATATTTCCTCCCCCTCCAGGTCATTGTCAAAATTAAAAGTGTAGATTCTCTGGTGGTGCCATCTATCGGAGAATTAAAAAAATTACTAGGACATACTTTCACCTTTGCAGTGCTGTGATTAAAACCGGAGACGCTCCCTATTGACTTAAATTTGCATAGCCAAGGCATAGCGAGCTTGGCTTGTCCAAGTGTCATAAGTAACAATAACAATTCAAAAAGAGTGTCTAAAAACGATAATATATATTTGACGAAATGTTTTGCTCTGACAACTAACTGAATTGATAACTGATTTGACTTTTTATAATTTTATTTATATGTGATTAGCGCTACTCAGCTTCATGCGTTTTATCATTGAAAAATTATTAAGAATACTTCCAATTTTTATTTGTACTGGAATTTTATTTGAGGACTTCAGTAATCTATTAAACATCTTTTGTAGAAAATGTTTCACATCGACTAAAGTTCATTTGGGCATCTGTTCAAATTTACCACTTTAAGTCTGTAATATTTAACAACAAAATTTCAAATTATTTAAAACATAAAACATTTCCATGACATATATATATAAGTTCAATAAAATTTCATATAAATGTTCTTAACTTTAAAATATCTGATGAAATTTCATATTTTATACATTTAATTCCATTAATATTTTCAAAAGTAACAAAATTTATATATGGTGAAAAAAAATTTTTTTTGAGAATATATATATATATATATAGATAGATTCTCAAATTACGCAAATTATTGATATTTCTATCACAATAATATTTTTATTATCTATCGTGTTTGTGATAATAACTTTAGGACACGTAAATATATAATCCACACTGTAATCTAAGTGATATATTTTAAGTAACTTTCTTCTAAAACAATCGACTAAAAAACAAGCATCATTTTAACAGAAAAATACAGTAATATATCCTCTTATACTAAGCTTTAACTTTGAAAATTTTTAAGCACACACGTAATTCCTTTAAACATCATTAATAAAATATTTAAAAATTTTAATTACTCGGAAAACGAATTGATGCTATTTTGAATTATAAGCAGCAAAACAAATACACCTTAATAACAATAAATTAAAATTGTATGGCCAGAGTGACTTTCTACTTCTCACGCACCTTTTAAACTAATCTTTTAAAATTTAATCCGTTTTCCATAATTACTTGAGTGGATGGACATGAAAAAGAAAGACATCTTTTTAAATTGGCAATCCAATTGGTATCCATTTAAATGAGCACAAATTTAATTTCGGTAACTTTTTAGTACTTTTAAGTACCAATTTAACTTCCATTCATTGTGTTTCGAAGATTAAACTAATCATCATACTGCGTGGCGACTTTACTCTGGTTGAAAGGAAAATGTCAGCTTATATCTGGATTTCATTTAAGCAATGGGTAATTGTAATTTTTATTCCGTTAACTTTCGTGAATTTAAATTTAAAAGGTCTCATTAATGTGAGGTTTTAAGCTTTTCTCTGATCAAGTGTTTCTTGATAAAATTATTATCTCCTCTCTTGAAAATATATAGTTTCCAAATTGGCAAGCAATTTTCTCCTCTTCAGAAAATTTGATAAAGTATAATGCGCAAATTTCTAATAAAACAAAAGTTAAATGTAAATTATACAAAATCAAACATAATTTTCTCAATTTTAACCTGTTTGATATGTTGTTGTGTGTCAGCTAGGCTGGAATTATGGGGTGCGCTGCTCCTCTTTTCCAAGTGATTTATATTTTGGTGTGGAGTCCGATTTCCTCAGTACCTCAGTACACACATGCCATAGGAATCCGTTTATTGGGAAGGAAACCTTCAAAACCTATTCATACAAGGAAAGGACAAAGACAGGATAGATAGAGAGAGAAATTACATCTATGCCCTTATAAGTACCGATTCGAATCCAGAACCTCCCTATCCGCAATCAGGCACGCTGACCACTAGACAAGTTAGGCGGCATTTTTTTTATATAATTATGCATCATATAAATTTGGCTTCAATCGGATTTATAAGATTAAGATTAATAACTCTAAGGAGTTATCAATATTGAATTGAGTAATAATAATCATTTAGTCATTTTTTTTTTCCTTTCAATGTTTTGATCAATAGATAAGCTGAATCTAATATCTTTTAATAGAAAATAACTTAAAAAAAATAATTTGTTTGTTGGGCATAATTATTTTGATACGTTTAAATGTTAATTTAAAAGATTCAAAATAATATTCTAATATAAAATTTCATTATAATTTAAGAGCAAAGATGATATAGATATTATTCCACAAAATAAACATTTTCAGAATATTTATTTAATTATGCATTCAATAAACATTGAAATAATAATGCATTTCACTTTCTTCTTCAACTGTAATTTTTTTTTTGATTACGGTGTATTTCACTTTTCTCGCTCATGATCAAAGTTTTTCTAAATTCAGTACAAAGATAGAAAATATTGTAAATTTAGCTTAAAACAGCAAGTTTTACTGCTGTGCTGAGTTGTTATAGTACTGCTATGCTCAGATGCACATTATTAATTGCGTGTAAGCAACGAACGACAGAATGTTTTGATTGGTTGCCAAGAACTAAATTTCATGGTAAGCTGCGTTCTATACTTGTTTCAAAGTGAATGTATTTTGCCATGAAATAACAAATCTCCAAATCTTACATTTGAATACCTATTGCATGTTTTAAGAGAAAACGGTCGAAGAAATGCATTAAAAATATCAAATAAGTCATTACAGATTTTTAAAATAATTTATTAATAATCATTATCTAAAATATTGACAGAATACTTTTAATTAGAAAAATATAAATATTAATTTTAATTGAGAAATAGTTATAATTAACTTACACTGAATTTTCAATACATTAACTAGAAATATATGTCTTTTCCATTTTCTTGCATTATTACAGTTACAGTTAAATTATTACTGTTAATTTCAAAATTTTAAATAATTGGAAATCAACTTAAGTTCAATGACTTTTTTAATAAAAACCTTCTAAAGGCACGGAAATCTTTAGTATTTTAGAGAAATAAGAGCTAACTGCATTTTAAATTTAGTTTCATCTTTATTCTGTATAATAATTTCATCTGTATAATAATTCAAAGAAATATGAAAGCATATTTTTGTTAACGGTAATCAAATACATTCAGCAGAGTTTCTAATAATAAATAAAACATTCACATAATACATTGGAAACAGAAATAAATTAACAACATCTTAATGCGATCAAACATCGAAAAAAGAACATAGGAGCAGAAAATTTGCATTTTTCAGAAGTTTCTTTTCCTTCACTGCCACAATAATAAAATTCAAAATTTTTGGACTTTGATTTCAGAAAAATGTTCTTAATGCCACGACAACATAACTTTTTTGATTCTGTGACAGCTGAATTTCGAAAGAATTTATATAGGAATAAACAAACAGAAATATAAGTTATGTTGTTATAATTTTAAAGCTATAGTATTGATGAATCAGTGTATTAATGTTGGTTATGTTATATTTAAAGTCTGCATAATATATACCGTTAACAATTCTTAGAGCCTCAACTGCCAATATTGTTCTGTAGCGTAGATCTTCCTTTCGACAACAGGACCTACAGTCTCAAATCAAAGAATCTGATGCCAAGTTCACAAAAAGAATCTCTTTGTTCATAAACTAATGTTGTAGTATCTCTTGCTTAGAAGATACAAAATTATCTAAAGGCGATTTCAGCTAATCTAAAGTAATTGCAAAATTATACCCTCAAATGAGATCAAACAACGAAATTCAAGTGTAATTTGGTGTTTGATACGTGGAAATAAAAGAAATAAGCGGTAAAGCTTCGCCAGGGAAGTATTATATTTTAAATATTAGTTGATATAAAGAGTTGTAAGAAGTATAATTAAACTTATAAACCGAAGATAATTCAAAACATCAATTTGATCGTTGTTGTTGTGTGACAAGTACAAAAAGAAACGGTGAAAAAGACAAATCATATGGGACCAAAGGCATGAAGCACTGCCCTGGCCACATCTTAACAGCTTTTTCTTTATAAAGGGTGTCACGGCAGCAGTTGGGGTCGATGTTGAAAAGGGACGGAGCAATAGAGACGCATTTTAAGAGATGCCTCGAATCCAGCGGAATTCCTATGCAGTGCCTGCATTCTGCGTAGGTTCTAGATCCGTCATCCATGATTTTCATACCCTTCATGTGCTAGTTCACATTCTGCTGATGATAGAGGTAATACCACTGTCAGGATTAAGCTCCGATAGGCACCATTTTTTCTGTTGTCCCCCGCAGAGCTGATGCCTTGCGACGGCGTTTGCATCGAAGCAAGTGGAAGACGTGGGAGGGGGATTGATATTCCTAACTGGTGAAGTAGTCCTCCCGTTTTTTGATGTCGTAAAACATGGATATAAAATACCGGTGCTTGATATCGTAAATTCAATGTCGTTGATGATTCCTTTATTTTAATGCATGATATTTTCCTCAAACTCAATGCTAATTGTGATGAAAATGATGTAAGCTGAAACAGTGCATTGACTGATTTTATATTCTAATGAAAATTTGATTATTGATGCTTCAGATATACTTCAACAAAGCATTGTTATTGTATCAAGTCCCTCTTATAAAAAGAAAGTCTTCAAGGCTGCATTTTTTTCTGTTAGAAATGATACTCTGCTAAATACCAACGATTACCCTATCACACCATGTTAAACTTTATATAGAAGTATTATTCGTTGAAAAAAAGACTACAGACCATAACGTTATCCTCTCCATGCATTCATTAATAATGCGTTTCAAAGAACAAGAGTAAATTCTTATTTCTAATCTGAAACATGTTTTTATGGTTCAAAATGCGAAAGCTCCCACAATTCTTTTGCATTCCGTTTTGTCAGTTTATGGTCATTCTTTCGTTAGAAGCATACGCAACTTTTTAAATGTGAGTTCAAACTATTTAATATTTCAAATGAAGAGAAATAAAAGTTCTATTTATTTTGTAACTCTACATCTGAAAACCAAAAAAAAAAATTACTTAAGGTGATAGCAAAAAATCAAAATACTATGGAAAGCTGCAATTATTTTGCTAAAAGTGATATATATGCCACGAAAACGTTATAAGGCTTACACTTTCAGAAATTTGTAAAAAAGTAAAATGAATAAAAAAATCAAAATACTAAAGTTACCAATTAGTTAAGAATAATTATTACTCAATAAAAGTAATATAATTCCCTTTCAGACAACTCATTAATCTTCTTTAAAGATGATTGAAAATCCAAAAAAGAAGGCAAACTTCTGTAAAGGAGAAAAACATTTAATTTTATAATACAATTGATCCATTGCAACCATATTTTATTTACCACAGGAAATGAGAAAATTTAATAATAATCTAATTGTGCGATAAATTAAAAAAAATTGAACGTATGTATTTGCACATGCACATATATAAGATGATTATTTTAGCGTCTACGGCTTTCTACTTTACTGAAAAACTTTTACATAAATTTATATTACATATAGCAAGTAAATTATATTGAATATAGAAATAAAAAATATTTAAAATAGCTCAAAATCAAAAATAAGTGTTTGATTCTTATAAAAATCCTTTTTGTGCATCTGAAAATTTTTCATTAGTTCCATTATTTAATATTGCCTATTTGAAAGAGTTCTGTTTTTTTATCATGTTATTTCATGGTTGGCTAAATACTGTATTCGTTGAAAAGTCTGTAAAAATATAATAGGAGGACACATTTGGAAACATAAGCGTTTCTGAAATTCCCATTTAAAATGCAATATTATCATCCATACCTTGGTAGTGCAAGACTAAATTTTATGATTAAATTTCTTTTGAAAACAATATTTATATTAGAAATGTATTGATTATAATTTGATTTATAATATATTCTCTCCCATTATGTAAGGCCAAGGTAGTCTGGCTGGTTATGGTGTTGCTTTCATTGACGGAAGATCGTAAGTTCGAATACCAGTTTAACGAAGATCAGACGTGTTCGTTGGAGGTGTCTGGGGCATGTTAAAACTGGGAGTGGTTGAAATGTCCTCCAAGTTAAATGATAACACTGCAGGTGGCAGACAAAGTGTTGGGGGTATTCTGCTTGCTCAGTGCTTCAAAATCATGAAGACTCTACCCGTCTGCTTCTATCCAACTGGTATAGCTCAGATCATGGCTAAGTAGAAGGAAGCAAACTGCTGCAATAAATCTCTCATTACGTATATGTCATATTATAAAAAAAATACTGAAAAAGTACTAAGCTCACAATTTCAGATTATTATTATTTGCCTGAAAGAATACTAAAATATATAAAGACATGAAATTATTTTCTACTAAAATAAGCTTTTAAATTATAAGTCACTAATAGCAAACTTTGTAAAATTTGTAAAACATTTTACTACCAAATCGAAATATCATTTTAACCAGCTTTGCTCCATGGAATCTCTACAAGTAATAAATTACTTGAATTTTAATGTCAATTAGAGATGTTTTTGAAATGATCATGTTTAAAGGCATTTTAATAATTACTGTTTTGAATTCCTGATTAATTACATTTTCCAAGATAAATCCAAAATTGTTTTAACAATTATTTCCAAAAAACAGGATCTTTAAAAATCAATTTTGAAAATTTTTATACACATTTCTGGAAGTAACCGATTTTATCAACAAAAAATGCAAATAAATTCCATGAAATCAATATTTCTTTATTTACTTCATTTTACATTAATACCACTTGAACACAAATTGGAGTTAAGAAATTAATTTGTTGTTTTTAAAAAGGAATATGTGCTTAATTACTTTCTCCAAAAAAAGCTGTCTAACGAATTATTATTAATTTCAAAGCAATTAAGTTTAATGAATGTGAAAATTTTGGTCAATAATTTATGACAGATTATGATTCATTAAATGATGTCCAAAAATATTTTTTCATCAAGCTTTGCTTTGAACAAATTTAAAAAGTTCGTATCTAATGAAAATAATGTCTTGTAAATTAATATTATATTTCTTTTATTATTATCGTTATAAACTGCATTTTTAAATACGGATAAATTTTATTAATTTTGTAGTTTCTTTTTCAAAAAATAGATAGTTCACATTATGACTATTTGAAATCAATATTTTTAAAAATGTTTGGTAATTTAAATATTGTTTTAAAATAAGTTTTTTACATATTTTTTAAATTAAGCAACAAAATTTTAGTTTATATTTATTCCTCAAAAGCTTAAACGAATGTTCAAATTTCTTATGATAATTTATTTTTAAGCATTAATGTAATCTAAATATTAATACTGGAACTAATATATTGCAGTTATTATAAATATGAAAGATACGCATTATTAATTATTAATTCTGCATGAAATGTATTTATTGCTCATGTAAATTTGGTTAAAATTGGAAAAACCTAAAAAAATTTCAATTTACAGAAATATATTTATAACTGAAAACAATAATATTTTATAAAATTAAATAATGCAAAGTGAATACTTTCGTGACAAGGACACGGAAACGATTTAATATTTATAATTTAATTCGATTTAAATTTCTTTTTTACATAAATAATTATTCATTTCACAATATATTCATTGTTATAAAAATATAAATAAGATTAAATTCAAAAATTCATTTCACATTCATTTAAATTTTTTAAGGATAGACTTTCATTGAAATGAGGACAATATGATGATACACATTCTTTAGACTTTAAAGATTGATTTTATCATTTCTTATAAATTATAATCGAAATGAAAACAATAAAAATTATCTAAATTTAAGTTGAAAATATTGTAAGATTTTGGTTTTTTAGTACATTTATAGCAGCCAGAAGTTTTTTAATAGCAATAGAAATGGAGTTTCAAAACATTAAGAAAAGAAATAGCTAACGATAAAGTACTGAGCTTATACTGACTATTGAAAATTACTAAATAAAATTTTTTATGTTTATATTCCAAATAATTCTAAGTTCATTAAAGAGATATCGTATCGTAGGTTAATATATAACTTGTAGTTTAATATATCCACATGTGAATGTTCTTGCAACAATATTTACAAATGTATTACCAAAAATCACTGTCCAGCTCTAGAGAATCCATAAATTATTTTTTAAATTGTATGCACTCGTCAGAGAAATTTCCTTTGCATGTAGAATATGTCAAAAATAAACAAATAGCCGAAAATTCGTGTTATATTGTTGTTAATTATGAAATATTAGCATTATATAAGTATTTATATTTTTAGTAAATTATTTAAAACTCATGTAGCATAATCTCACATGTTCTTTATTTTCTGCAAAAGTATTAAATATCAAAATTATTCATTGTAATAATTAATCTTATACTAATACCATTATACGTTTTTTTTTCAAACTAATAGAATATTTTATGATAAGTTTTAAATGTTTATCAGTTTTTTTTTCTTTTTTTTAAAGCAAATTTTGTAACTAATTAAATTGATTTTATAAAAATTATAAAAATATGCAAGTTGCATGTTAAATATTCAATTTGTCATAAATTTAACAAGACATATTACTATTTTCTTCTTAATTTTAATTAATTAAGAAAATACAAGAGATTTTTTAATCTACATTAGGTTATTTTTAAAATATAATACAGAATGGAAATTAAGTGTTGTACTTTGAAATTTCTTTACCAGTTGCGCATATTTTTAAGTATGAAATATTTTTAATGCAAAAATGTATTAAATTTAATTTTGTAAAATAATAATCTCAGTTTTCACTAATCAATTTTGTATTATGCAGATATATGGAAACTTATGCTCTTCAATTGATATTTCATAAACAAAAAACTAACTTTCGTGATTTGGTGTATTTCTCTTAATTTGGGTTGCACTCATGTGAACGGATATTACACAGTTGAGAGAGAAATGATACACGAAATTATGAATATTTTGAAACGAAATCAATAAGAATAAGAAATCTGTTTATTCAAAATTGGATGAAACCTTTCAAAATCTTAGGTAAACGCATTCCGTGCGTCACAATTTGTCAACACATTATTCCGAAGTTAGAATAGTAAAGTTCATTATCATTTATTATATCTTAATCACGATACATGTGCTTATTGAATCTTCGTTAGAGTTCAGTCCCATAAATAAAAGATAATACTCTCTGCATATATTTTTGGGGTAAGAAATTGGTATAAATGTGTAGACTCTGTCACAATATTTGAATCTAAAATGTCCGGGAATATTTGCCCTCATGAGAATGGGATTACTTTACGATTACATGGAAAGAAATGTCTTAAATACTTCATAATGTACATCATAATAATAAAATTTAGAAACAAATTGAACTAATTGGTAAATATTATTTTACCCATTAAGAAATTTGGAATAAATTAGTATCTTTCAAAGGTAACGTTCTTTAAATGGCAAAAAAAAACTAATTTATTTCCTAAATTGAAAATTAAACTAGAAGCAGATAAAAGTAGTTAGCAAACTGTAACTCTAATTAAACAATAAGAAAAACCTTATTGATATAATTATCCTGTCTTTTATGACATCCTCTTGAATTTTTTTAAAATTTAAATAATAATATTAGCTGAAAATTTGAGCTTCAAATGTAATCCATGAGAAAAATTATAGTCATGATCGCTGCATATCCTCCTTTTAGGTGATTTTTATATTTTTAATATTTATTGATTTCAGATATTTTCTCTTTCATAAGATTCGCACATTTTTTTCTAAAAAAAAATTTGTCTTCTTTAACATGAATTATCAAAGGATCATCTTTGTAGCTTTCTAGTAAGATTTTTATAATTTTTTAATAATTACTAACTACTTGTAATAACACTAAAAGCGGTTGAATATGTTAAATAAGTTGTGATAATAGCATGATTTCGACCTAGTACAAGGAAAAAGGCTCCTTCCCTGTACCTAGATCAAAATCGTGCCACTATTACGACTTACTTAACATGCTCAACCCCTCTTTTTTCACCACCACATGCCTTGTCATAGAATAAAGGAGGCTCTTGATGGATAACCATCTACACGGCTTGTATATATTGCCAAAATTTATCAGGTGTTGTTGCGGGTAGTGTATTCCCTATAATTTGATTTGCAACAACATTGACCACATTTTTTTCTATTTGTGAAAGATGGAGATAAAAACATACTAAAAAGCCATCGGCTACAGCCTCTTAAGCAGTGGTTATCATTATGTCTGGGCAATATTCTGTAGGAATATTGCAGAAGGCAAGCACAAGTATATGAGAAAAGGGTTATGAATTGAGCATCTTGGAAATGTTGCACTAGCAATTCAATGTCCCGGCAATACATGCAAAAGTGATGCGAAAATAAAATTCAATATCACCCAAAATCTGAATTCCGGAAGAAAGACCATTTTTCAATACGTAGCGCAACAGTTCAATAGTCTCTTACCACGATTTCTTTATATTCGAATTCGACTATGTTGTTCTATACCATTGTCATTTTCCGTCGTTCATTACACCATTGCCGGCTCAAACGCCTGTGGTTTTGAGTGAAGGGTAAATAAATTTATAGATACCCTGCGAACATTTCACTCATTGCAAACGATGTTCAGATACCTCTCAGCTAAGCAAATGATATCAAATGAACGAGCGGACACTGAATGATGAGTAGCAGATTGAATCTATCGCGTTATAGTTCTTGATATTGCTGAACAATCTATCACTGATATGTACACAATATGCTTGTTATGACGTTAAATGTGTATCGAAATGAATATGGTCGGCTTTTTCGGTCTATCATTCTCTTCTGCACCCATATATAATAAAATAGAGTTATTTAATGCTGTTGTTACTTATCTCATAGATTCAGCAGAACTAAACAAGGTCCATGAACTTATTCATTCTCAAAAAGTCCAAAATCAAGATTGGGTTTCTATACAGATCTAGTCTGGAAAGCCCCAAACAATCCAAAATATAATCAGAAGTCCTTTGTTCTCTGTGACACGTCCCGCATATAGGAAAAATCTTTTTCCTGTTTCTGTATCACTGAGATTTTAAATGCCCACTTTTAAATCTTGCAATGGCTGTTTGATCGCTTCCGCTTCACTGGAGGGACAAAACCCCTCCAGACCTCATACTCCGATATCAGTGGTGCACTGGAGCATTTTTTCCCATCTTCTTTTCACCTGTCCTATGACAACAAATCAATATTAGTTAGGTTTTATCAACGAAATATTTATGAATCAGTATTAATTAGAAAAGCAGCAATCATGGTACATCGGAAAAATCAATCGCTTAATAAAAAAAATAATAAATATTTATAATTACATTTATAATAATTATTAATGAGCTATCGTTTGTGTGCAAAACATTTTAAAATCTCCAAAAATTTCATAATTAAATTACATTCTTAAATTCTATTTACATATATACAGTAGCTACATTTAAAGTATATTAATACAACTTTTAGATAAAAACATTGTAATGTAAAAATTTGAAGATAAGTCAGAATTGCCTAAATATGAATACATTTTTATCTCCGTTTTGGCATATTTCGAGATTTTGAAAAATAATTACAAAATGCAATCAAACTTTTCGAAGATTCCAGAAATTTTTCAACAAATCATAAATAATAATTTAATTAATATGTGGTACATAATCAATATAATTAATATGAACATGCATAATCATAATTAATATGTGGATTTATTAAAATATTGAAATTCATAATTGAGAATGATACATTTGTTGGTCAACCGGCCTACTTGTCTTGTGGTCAGCGTGCCTGACAACGGATAGGGAGGTCCTGGGTTCGAATATCGGTTCAGGCATGGATGTATTTTCTCTCTCTCTATCCTGTCTTTGTCCTTTCCTTGTGTGTGTGAATGAAGTATGAATGATGACTACCCTATAAACGGGTCCCTATGGAATGTGTGAGGGTGCGATGGTGGCCCACCCCATGTGGTGTACCCGGAGCAATGTCTCGACGGCTAAGAGGTTGCTGTGTCTGGCCGGTTCTTTGGTATCAGGGAACAATAGATTAATAGACTCTGTTGCAGTTGTAACTGTCTACAATCTGCCATTGAAAAAAAAAAAACATTTGTTGGTCATGTTATTAAAAATAATAGGTTATGAAATTATTTCAAGATTTGAATTTAAATTTTCTACTTTTCTAATGCATTTACGGTATGTGTTGCACTGTTTTCTTCATTGGAATTTTATTTAATAAACATTAAATGTCATTATGATCACAACAGCTAGAATATTGCACATAAAATTCAGGAGAATTTTATTGGTTGTAGATCCTAAAAATTGCAGATGAAATTCCGTTAATCGAAATATCAAAACTTTACTACTCACAGATATTTTCATTTTTCATTACTCTTTCATTAAACTTATTATATATAATATGTATGAATGTTAAATTTGAATTTAATTACATCTGCATCTAAATGTAATATATGATTTCTTATCAAGGATTATAAATTCAAATTTTAAAATTGCTTCAATATTTAAAGTAATAATAAATGGATATTACAATGGAATTATAGTGTTACGAACACATCTCCTTTTTAATTTTTGACTTCTAATTCAAAATTTTCGCTTCACTAAACTCCAAACTTTTATACATTCAAGAAAAATTAGTTTACAGGGCTAGAAAAGGGGGAAAATCCTAACCTTTTATATTCTTTCTATAAGTATCATCTTAATTGAGTATCAATGCAAGTGGATGCTTTTTTTTTAAGCATAATTTATCTCTAAATCATTCAGCACGGATGAGCAAATTAGTCACTTCCACTCGAGGCCAGACTTGACTTAATCAGTTGATGTCAAAGCATCTATGACATTATTAAAATGAAGGAAAGTTGTGATTTTAATACTCATATTTGAGATTTCTCGTCACAAAAAAAAAACTGAAAATAAATTTATGGATTTATTATTTCATAGTGGGTATTCAAGATGGAAGAGATATCCCACATGAATTTATTACTAATTTACGAAATGTTGACCTAATCGTGAATTTAAGCCAATAGAAGCTTTGAAAAATGAGACAGTTATTTGGAAACACTTTTCAAAAATAACCAAAAGATATTCAGAAAATGAAATCTATTATTTAAATGGAATTATAATTATTTCAAAATATTTAGATCTAAGTAGACTGTCCACTCTTTTTTAAAGTTATGAATGAAACTTGAAAATTAACGCATATACATTTACAATTTCTTAACATACACTTTTGAGATTTATGAAGAAAAAATGCTACATTTGTAATCACAATCTCTTATTAACAATATACTTTAAGTTTATTAATTAAGAAGACATATGGTTTTAGAGAGATTTTCACACAGATTTATCATTTTCATTATGGAAAGAAGTATTTTGGTTAGATGAAATTTCAATTAAGTAGTGAAATAATTTCTATTAGTACTGCATATTTTTTGTGTTTATTTAGACAGTTTATCTTAATACATAAAAGTGTGCTTAATGATTGCACACAATGTATGAGTTCGATTGAGTGATTGGGATAAATTGAATAGTGCAATTTCCTTTTTGAAATTGTGCTCTTATTACGTGTTTTATTTTTCACTTTTGAGCAATTCAATATATTTTTAAGCCAATGTTAACATTTAAAATAAATAAAAATAAAAATAATACTTTTTTTAAAATAAAAATAATTTTTAAAAGCCTAAATTATTTTAAGAATTTTATCCTTGAAAAAATCTACAATGAAACACAAAAAGTAAAGCAATAAAGTTTTCCATATATAATAGAAATATATATATATTTAACAAACATTACCCATTACTTTTAGTTATACACATTTCCTTAGCATGAAAGTTAAAATAAAATGAGCTAGAGAGAAATTATTCTATAGATGAATGCATATGCATAATATTTTTCACTCCCTATTCAAAAAGTCATAATATTTACAAAGCATACAAATCATATTAAAAATTACCTTAATTAATCATATTTTAAACTAGAAAATTCATTAAATATATATCAACAGTAAGAAGATTGAAAGATTAAGTATACAGGAAAGCATTTTCTTTTATAATACATCGATAAATGCATACTGCAAATCCCACAATCCCACTTGTGTCACATCATCCATAAATGTTTTATCGTGTTCTTTGAAATATATTACAAATTTTATAAATGTCAAAAAAATGAAAGCGAATTATTTAAACTTTTCTGTTTGGAGCAAAATGTTCACAAAAGAATTAAGGCTCATACGATAATATTAATTTTTTATTCTCTTCGGGGTATTTCAGCTGTTAAATATACATAAAAATTGCAATTGTTTGTTCATAAATAATAAATGTTTTATAAGTACTTACAAAAATTATCTTTTTACATCATTTATTATTAAGTAAAATTGATTTATTGTAGAATATAGTAATACAATGTTTTTAAACTTATTATGAATTTATACTTGTTTATAATATATTTTTGTCCATTTTTTTAATTACTCATATATAAGAAAACCTTAATCCTTACAACTAATGGAATAAACCTAATACTATTTGTTATACAGCTCATACCACAGTTTTTTTTTTATTTTTATTACTTCGACAAAATGTTTCTACTGAAACAAATTATTTAATTAAAATAAAATATCGAAACTAATTAGACTTCAAGCGAATGAATCAAAGATTTATTTTGACTACAGAGCATTCTGCCATAATTAAGAAAAATCATGAAAATTATGAATGACAGTAATTATTAATTAGTTGATTATCCTTGCTCTTACGGAAATCTTAATATTAATTAATACAAAATTTTTCCCAAGCATTAATATTTAAAAAAAAAATATTTATTTTACATTTGTTATCAAAAACAATATTCTTAAGAACACAATGAATTTAACATATCCTTACTTGAAATGAAATTACCTCATGTGAGAATGAAATAAAAAAATAAACGTTTAAAAACTTTTAAGCATAAATTAAGTTAAAAATACTGATATTCTATAGAAATCAAAAATATTAGATTAAAAAATAAGATGAATAATGAAATCATATTTACTCTGGACATGTAATATAATGATAATGAAAATCTTGATCAAATTGCAGTAACTTTGTAGCAGTCTTTGAATTCATGAATATATAACAACTAAGTGAGTTATTTAACTAGGCATTAACTGCAATTGCTCAATGAATTGGTCAAGGAGTCAAAGGCACTGGTGTGACATTTTGTAAGATATTCAATATATTGAGAGCAGATTACACATACGAAAAGCCGTTTCTACAGCAACTGTTCACTAATGGAAACTTCGAACACAATTTGATCACATAAAAAAAAAATCTATGCATTAAAAAGGTAATCCTGAATAGAGCTACTAAAATTTTTTGCTAGATAAATTATTTTAGATCTTTTCTTTAGATGTTAAAAATGAGAGAAAATCGTAATCCATAAATTTCCTGTTTTGTAATAAGCTGGACATTTAAGTATTTTAAATCACACTATTAGAAACTGATTTTTTTTCCATTTCATTTTAAATTTAACTGCAAATCTATCAAATTTGTGATATCGATACTTTACATTAAATCATTCTCTTTGAAGAATGGTATAGTTTACTGATGTCCAAATTATTTATCAAACGTTATAATATCAGGTTTTAACAATTTGTTTTTATTTTTGGCATCTAATACAACAAATAAGAATAATAATCCCTTACTTTGGGTTTTTTTAAGCAATTTTAAAATCTAAGTTTCCTTTTTGACTATAAAATTTATCTTTCCTTATTCTGAATCACATAAAAATTCATAGTTCCAAAACACTCTAAAAAATAACAGGAATGCCTTGACATAGACATTTGAAATTTAAGTACGCAGAAAATTGAAAAATTTTGACATATAAATGAAAAATAAATTATAGTTACAATTCTACCCAGCAGATGGCACTATTTAGTAATTTATTGAAGACAATTTTTACAAGTATTTTGGTTCTACTTCTCGTTATTTAAAAATTGCAAATTTAATTGTATAATTTACCTCAAACAGCTCTCCAGAACTAGTCGAAAATCATTTGCCTACACGCAAAGTTTGTTCGTAATGCTGTAATAGACTTTTACTTTTTAGATATGAATTTTGGATGTTATTTGTTATTAAGTGTATAAAATTTAAAATATTAACTCAAAATTCTGCAATTTTATCTGAATTGAAATTTCCAATGTACTATTCCCAATGTCATCTCAGTATACAACCTTTAATAATTTATGATCGCTTTAGAAATCAATGAGCAATCTTGGATGTAGATTTATTGCATTAAACATCAGTTATTTTTTTTAACCTTGTAACATGCAAGCAAATATCTGATATTGAAATTTATCATTTCGCATGCATCATAATTTTACTTCGAAAATTTACATTTATTAGTTATTCTTGCTTGGAATTCTTTTTTTTCCAGAATGTAATTCTTATTCATTATTCTTTAAGGGAAATGGACTTTTTCCATATTTAAAGAATAATTTGTTGTGTAAGTAATAAAGTTTAAAGTCATAAATTTTTTACTAATAAATTCTGGAATAAAATTTCCTAGGTATATTATTAGTGACTTATAAAATTATCATCCAAATCATTAAAATAAGTCTATACTGCAATACAACCAATGTATTATTATTCATAATTTAATATATTGATCGACTTAGATTTTTGCGGTCAATATCTTTAGTAAATATCTTAATGATCTGCAATAATATAAATCCTAATTACTTGGTATGAATTTAACTCTTTTGTCTTCTCAAAAATATTTATTTATTTTTTTTTTAGTCTCATACATGTTTAACAAATATATGCCTTAATATTTCTCTTAAATACCTATTATTGAACTTTTAATCATAAATTTTTAATCCTTAATTGAATTATTCCACGTTGATTATATTTGTTTCTTGCCTATGGAATAAAATATTAATCCCTTTAGAACAATTAGTTAAAATATTTGTCTAAGGTAAAGTTTCCTGAAAAACTATTATTTAGTGTAAATAATAGACAATAATTAAAAACTGCACATTAAAACTTAATTTTTTGAATAGCAACAAAATTTAAACCATCAGTATTATTAGTTTGAAAATAACATGAGTTAGGAAAACAATTATATTTAACTATAATAACAAATAATAATAAATTTTAAAGAAACTTTCAAAGAAATGTAGTTTGATATAGAATAATCTAACTTTATTTCACAAGATTAACATTATTTTTATAGAATAGCTTTAACATAAAAAAATTATTGGTCTTAATTCATTAAAAATTGATGCACTTTTAGGGTAGCAAAAGCTCATGTTGTCTCTATATATGCCCCGTGTGTTGTATCTTTACAAAGTGCATGGAATTCTATCTATCAATACACTCACATTTCAACATGAATTCTATATCTATCTCAAGGTAAATTTTGAAAATGATTTTTGATGCGAAAATAAATTAATTTTCCCATTTCGTCTTATTTCGAGCTTAAAATCAATAAATTTTTAAATATCTTTCCAAAATGGAATATTCTATCAAAAAGCACCTAGAGAAGTATGGAATTACAATTTTGTTTCAAAATGAAATTATAGAAGAACTGGCAAAATGTTGATAACATTATAGCTAACTATGCTTCACATAGGAAAAATACTAATTTTAAATAATTTGATATTTTCAAGAGTTGAATATAAATAATATATCGCAGAATAAAAACTTTTTTAATTAATTTGCACAATACATATACATATACATAGAATATACACACGCATTCAGACATCAATAAGCTATATTAATAGACACAAATAAACTATATTTAATTGACATTTCAGCAATTATGCTGTTAAATAATCTTCTAAAAATAGCTAACAACTTGAATTATATTTTCTGAATGTTTTGTACAAACTCTGTTTGTGAATTAAATATAAACTTTGCTTTCACAGTTTGCGTATTCTCTTTAGATATGAAATTGAAATAAATTAACTGCACACAGTACAAATAAACTAGAACCTGTGATCAATATTTTTAGACGAAAAACAACAGTTATTTGTTTAAGGATTAAATCTATATTTTTCTATAGGGAATTTATAACCGTGGTGAATACCAATTACTGAGTACGCAACTTCTTAGATCTTTAAAAATTTTAGGAAGAGGAGCGCGTTTGTCAGATGCACTCTTACACCATATTATGCAACTCATTTTCCTTGGGATTAAGATACGGGCTTTACTATGTCTAGGGAAGATGTTAGATGAAGATGAAGATATTAGAAGAATAGTCAGCGTGCTGTTAGAGAACCAATTTTAAGCATTTTTGGCAGGATGTATGGTAATATTATCATCCATTAAATATCCATAATTATTGGAGAACATTACAGAGTGCACTTTATCTGCCATTATATCAAGTGTATCATAGTTGCTTAGCTGCCTTTCTTAGAATTCCAAGGCACCACCACCATGCCTCCAGAACATGCTTCATATCATGATAATCTCACCAGACTTTTCCACAGTGCTAATAAAGCAAGATGGATTCTCAACTCCTTGGAACTCTCTACAAATTCTACCTATCTCCTCGAAGCGGAATAATGCGATTCCTTCAACCGCATTACCTGTTTCTAATCCTAAGGTGCCCAGTGTCTTCTATCGAAGTAAATTTTGTACATTTGGGCAAAAATGAGTGGATTTTTCAGACACTCCAGTATGTATGGGGTGTAATCTACTCTGGAAATTCTTTTCACATAAAACTTTGACGGTTTTTGTCGTTAAAATCACATCAATTTCTCTAATCTTCCATACAATTCGTTTTATCCCACGCCGATATAACGTATAGTAGACGACAACAGTTTAGTCTCACTCTTGGAAAACAGTGCTCGAATGACAGTAACACCATCTAGACAAGGCCTGTGTGAGGATTCTGATTCCAACTTCGTAAAAACTTTGACATGACTGTTTTTGAGAATCCTATTAGATTTGCTGGCTTTGAAATCGAGGTTTGCGTTAATCGAACAATAACAGTAAGCTTTTTTTTAAAATAGTTAAAAATTAGTCATTTTTTAAAATTTATTTCCTTTATTATGAACTTCATTTTATGTATGCTATCTTTCCAAAGACGTGTAACACCCACATTGTAAAAAAATTGCATGCTTTGGCTTTAACACATATCTAAATGAAAATTTCAAAAGTTTCTAATTCACTGATCAGTGTGTGTTACGTAAAAATAAATTTAAATAATGTAAAATGAAGCAAAAGTTTCCTTAAACCAAGCACTTTTGATTCTGAAAAATGCCACTTATTTTGAATAAGTAAAAACTGTCTGAAATATTTTTTATAATCATGAAAGAATTATTACTTATCAACTGCGTAAAAAAATATAAAAATATGCAGATTATTTCCTTTTTGTAAAAAAAAAAATCAATATCCTAAATAAGCAAACTGTAGCAATCTTAAGCAATATAATTCACACGCATCATAAGAACCAACACTTCTAAAAATATTCAAGGATTATTTCTTGTACTGTCGGCGATTTTTGTAAATTTTACAGAAGCCTTATATGTTTTTGAAAACAAAATCAGGGAACTTTAAAACCAGCATTTACATTTAAAATAGTATTTCTATATAAAACTAAAACTTACCGCACACTTCACAAACGCTGTCTTTAGAGAGATTTGAAATTAATTTCCGTAACTGTTAACATTTTGGAAGAAAGAAAATACAGATATTTAAGAAACATTGAGAAATTAGGAGAAAGATTAAAATCAGAATTTATTAATTTTTTCCATTATTTTTATTTCTTAAATATTATAAATTTAGATGAAATGAATATTTTACAGGAATTCCTTTAAAAAGTGAATTAGTTTAAAAAAATGTTCTCTTCAATTATAGGATGAAAATATAATCAAGCATACGATAAGTGACTTCATCTTTCTATTTATTTTTCTAATATTAATATATTGTTTACTGAAATAATCTGGAAAAGTATACAGTTATGATCATATTTTTTAAGTAAGCATGCAGTTTTACCATTTTAAAATAATTATTTATGGAAAGTAAGACAAATATTTAAAGTTAAATATCAAGTTATGATAATAATAGTCATTTCAAGCTCAAAAATTTCTAACTTACTGTATGTTTTCTCAGCAATATAAATTGACATAATACTGACTTCATATAATTTGAAGAGAGTAGTTTTACCACACAAATCACATTTAAAATTAAAAATAAAATAAAATGTTTATGTATAAGAGCAGCCTGAAAACTATGTAACATTAAAGTGTATGTTAATGGTCAATTTATATTATTATATTTGCTTAAAATATTTATTCAAAATCTTGAAAGCTAATTAGTAAGACAAGATAATTTTAATGTGCAATTTTAGACCCGTATGACTAGGTAATACCTTCATAAGTATGTAAATATTACTTCGATTATAAATATATATGAAATAAAATTAGAAAATGATGCTAAAGTAAATATTCCCACACACATATTTCTGGCTTCAAAATTTCGCCGTAATTTAGAATTTGTTTACTGTCTGGGATGTTAAACTTTCAACTTTTCTCCTAGATAAAGTTCTATTATGATTACTTTGTAATACTTTATATACTCTATGAAACAAATTATTTATTTAAATAATCTATCCTGGAAAGGCACTTATGTTCCTCAGATTTTGTTCTAAGACAGAATTTTGATTTTTCATATTAATCAAAGTGTAGACCACAGGATGAAAAAAAAATTGAACTTAATAGAGTTGAAAAGACAAATTGATTATTAATACTTTCATACAAAGTTATATTTCTTGTCATTTGTAATATTAAAATTGATAAATTGAAAACTATTTAGATTAATCTAATTTAATAATCTTATTTGCTTTCTTGATTTTACTAATTATGTTTGTTATCTTAAACAAAGTATATAATAAAATAAATAGAACAGTTTGATTATAATTTTGAAACAATCGTATTTTTTCCATGCATATTTATTATATCTATTTATTAATTTTAAAAATTGAAGTAAAATCCATTATAAATGAGCCAACATTTTATTTATTTTAATATTTAAGAAAAGGATTTTTCCAGAATTCTACATTTCTGATAATATTATTTAAAAACAAATATTTTAAAACAAAATTTCTATGTGAAATAATTTTTATGATTCCAATTTATATTTACGAGTTTTAATGTTTTCTGATTAGCTTTTGAGCCTTAATGTCTCTTGTTTATTAAGGGAGTTCTAGTGATTTCTAATAATCCAAAAATATACTTCAAAATATTTATTTTGAGATTCAGACAATTTAAAAAAGTAACTAAGTTTCAATTCATCACACTTATGCAGTTAGAGCTTTACTAAATTATTCTCATAGTTTTGCTTTTAACAATAATAAGTAAGTTTTTTGTCTTGTGCCAGCTAGGCTGACAAATATGGGGTGCGCTGCTCCACTTTTTCATAATGAACCATATTTGATGTGAAGTTCCACTACTTCAGTACACACATACTATAGGGACTCGTTTATAGGGTAGGCAACCATGCACACCTTATTCATACGCAGAAAGAACAAAGACAGGATAAATAGAGAGGGAAAGTACATCCATGTCCATACCGGGATTCGAACCCAAGACCTCCCTATTAACAGTCCGGCATTCTATCCGCTAGACAGGGCGGTCGGCTTCTTAATAAGTCACTTGCTTAGATAAGAGTAAATATATACCATTTTATTGTTGCTAATACATTTACCAATTAATTTTAAGAAAATATAATCTTATGCCCCATCATATAAAATAACTACGTTTTTTTTTTTCTTTTTTTTTTTGAAGAATAAGACATTTTTATTGTTTAATATTATTTAAAAAAAACATTTTGTGAAAAACTTATAATTGACATACAATGTTATTAGTTAAATTTTCTTAAAAACAATGATAATCATATACGAATTTATATTGAGCTTTGATTATGACTTAGAAATTTTAGGAATTACTTTAACTAGAATCGTATAATTTGAAGACTAACGCGGAAGATTATAAATGCAACAGATAACTGATTATCTATTTGTGTTTTTACATGGTTCTATAATTAAATGTGATAGTTTTCGATCAATCATTACTATCTAACAACTTATATCATTTGTAACGCCTTGAAAGTTTTTCTTAATTTTGAATTATAGTCTAAAAATGAATCAATTTCTGAGCTAATTTACTCTAGTGAAAACTAACACTTTATATTAGTGTATGAATGTTATAATATGCAAATTAATTTAATATTAATTTATCATGACCTTAAATAACAATAGGGTATTTGACAAGTTTCGAAAATATAGTAAAGAGAAAAATAATATAACCCCCTTAAATAACACGCTGGTATTTGACTATTTCTGAAAATAATTTAAAGAGCATAACATTTCTACTTTAAAAGTAAAATAACTAATGGGCTTTTGAGAGATATAATGAAAAATATGTATGATTAATTAATATCCTCAACTATATGATCTTTAAGTAAACATTTTTAAAGTACATCAAAAAAGTAAACAAATTATAGATAATTTTTATTATTTTTTTGTCTCACCCGTTTTAAAATTAACTAATTAATTATTTAGTTTTGAGAAAAAATCTTCGTAAATAACTTTAATGATCTTAAATGAAAGGATTGCAAATACTAATTTTGTCAATAATTTTTCAATCAGATTTTGAAAAAATCATTTTATGTGCACCAGATTTGTTAAAGAAAATAGAAATCCCAAATTAACTGTTTTATCACATTCTAAAAATGCAATTAATTTCGTTTGCAAATCAACTGCTTGTATCACAGACTTTAAAGTAATATTAAGATATTAATGTCATTCGGCAACTTGCTGAAACATAGCACTTCGGAAAAGAAATTATTTTTTTTGCATAACTAATCTTCTATTTTAAAGAGCAAAAGACATCATTTTAAATTTTTTAATTTTCTTAATTCATAATTATGAAATGCCCAATTTTGAAGATAAAATTGAAAATTAAAACAAAATTTACATTATCGAAATGAGGAAATAAAAATTTTATTTCTTGTTTTAAATTTTAATGCATAAATGAATAAAATTCAAAATTAAAGTGAACGTAAATGTGTAAAAATGAAAACTTATGAGTATTTTAGTATCAAAAATGTAAAATACTCACTAAATGTTTCTCTAATGTAATTTATCAAACTTAAAATTTTTATGAATTTCAAAATGTGTTTTTAAAAGATTAATTTATTAAATTTTTCATTATTCTCATAAACTACTTAATATGGATTGTACAAGATAAGTCTGATTAAATTTTACAAAAATGCTTTTAAAATCGCAGCATAAAAATGTAAATTTTTAAATATAAAACGATAATATAATAGTCTTAAGATTTTAAACTGCCCTTACTTTTATTTTGTTTTATATTAGAACAAATATTAAACATCACATAATTCAGTTTTCCTCTCAAAAATACGGCGGCTTAAAATGTTACTCATTCTTTCAAATAAAAGTAACATTTTAAGCCGCCTAACCATTTTCTATGTAAGAATTTTAAGAAGAAAGTATTTTGATTTATTTCTAAATTAAAGATGAAATAACATTTAAAGGAAATTTGCATTACTTTTATCTAAACTTAATTTTCAAGAGAAACATTTTATTTTTATTAATCAAGCAGACGTGAAAAATATTCACTTCATTGTTTTTCAAGGCCGCAATGAAAGTAATTAGAATTACACAAATTGCAAAGCAAAAATATAGTCCTTTTATAACAAATTCTTCTATATCATAAAAAATTATCTTTTGATGTAACAAAATGAAGTTTTGTAATCCAAAACTAAATATTTTGAAAAATAATTCAAAACTATAGAGCAGCAAACACCTTAGAAGACTTAAAATTTTCAGATTTATGAAGCAGTAAGCCACTCCTAACAGTTTATAATAATTAAAATGTTTTAATAATTTTTAATATTAAAATAGAAAGCAATATTTATTTAAATGTTCCATTTAAAAGATATGAACATATTTATAAATTAATATATACATGAAAATATCAAGTTATATTCTGAACTTATTTGGAAGCACTACTTCTTTGAACTTATTTGGAAACAAACATTACGTGCCTCCAAACATAACGAAGAAAGATATTAATCAGAAATAAAAATGTACACCCGAATTTATTTAAGTTATTGGTAATTAAAACTTTTAATATTATACAATTTAATATATTAAGTTGATAAAATCTCGCATCTTATTAGGATTTTCAAAGAAAATATAAAAGGGACTAGTAGGTTCTTGACAAACACTTGTGAATCGTAATAGAGGATGACTAGAGGTATCATCTTTTCATTACTTTCAAAGTTTTCAAGAATATTATCCAGTATAAATATATTTTTTGCTATGTATTGAATTATATTGATTTTGTAAAGGAAATTCCTTTTATTTTTTACTTGTAAAGGTAATTATCAAAAAATAATAAAATCACATTAAATTTATAAAGAATCTTTTATTTAGATGGTCTAGGACGACTTTAGAATATAATACATCTTGGATTGACGTTGGATTTAAGACATAACAGCAGTGAATATTATTTAGATGAATACTGCTCCATTATTCATGGAGATTTGGGAAAATTTTAGTTAAGATATTGATGAAGATACTGATTCCGCATTGAACGCTACAAAAGACAGCTTAATGATATAATGAGTTTGAGTGTGACTGTGCGAAGCAAACTAGATGTTAAACTTTTCCCCTGTGTTTTCATTAAACCATGACTAAGCAAGTTCCACTACCTGGATATCGTCATCATTCGATACCTGCATTATCATCTAAAAAATCTCATCTTCTGCAGGCAATGAAGCTTGTATCATAGGATCTACAAGGCCAGAAAAAAATTTCAATACTAGTCTCTAGAGATTGTTATTTTCAGGGATACGTTTGGCTTAGCAGAAAAGCGGGACAGCGCTGTCAATATCATTTCAAATTTATCTCATTGCTTGACCATTTGAAAAATAAAATCACGATCATATGCTTGTGTAGGTGTCCATCAAATGTTCTTCCAGTCTATTATAAGGAAACTACGAAAGGACAATTGTCATATCATATTATTTTTTTCCACTCATCAATTGACAAGATATTGTGAGTGTGACACCACTGTAGACGATGTTTGACTTTAAAATAAATGGCATCAAGGGTTTTGGAAATTTCAGCTTTTTCTTAAATGTTCTGTTTCAGAAGGTGCTTTCAAACTATAATCTCTGAGGCTGGAGAATTCAGAAGCTGATTGCTATCGCTTCTGCTACAATTGTTCAATTTTAGACATTGCAATCAATTTTAATAACCATCAGTCCTTTCAGCTGAGCTTCTCTTTTCTTCACTAGTTTGCTTTGTCGAGCTGCTCTTGCCTTGCTGTGAACATGTTGTCATAATTTCAGACACCCTAATTCTGTAGAGGCCTAAAAGTTTACATGTTTTAGTCACAATTTCTACACTCAAAGGGTATCTCACATTTTGTTCTCTTTAAAACTTTTGATAGAATACAAGATTTACAGAACTTTATCAAAACTACTATACATTACAAAATATATTCATTTCTATTTACTAAAATGTAGTAGATTAACAAAGATGTGCAAGTTAATATTGAATAAAAAACGTGAATCAAGTGAATCCAAAAAAGTTAATCAATGAATGAGTATTAAACAGCATTAATAAGGAGAAACAATTAGCAAAGTTTAAATTCAAATGCAAAAGGACAATTGTCTCAAAAATAAATGTAATGAGGACGAAAAAAGTTAAGACCAAATTTAACAATAATCTTTGAAGGAAATTGGAACATGAGAAAAATAGTTTCCAATGTAACTAAACAAAATCTAATAAACAAATTAACTCATCTATGCAAAGGCTTCAAAGACGACTTAAATATTGAAAAAAATCGAAAATTCGAAAACAAAAATGGAAGTAGTAATAGCAGATGAGACTTGCTGTACATTACACAAATATTATGGAAGTACATAAAATATATTATTTATTTTAAAAGAATAGAAAGCTTAAGAAGAACATAAATTGGATTTATAAAAACATAATTAAATTCAACAATATCTTTTAAAAATTCACAATAACAAGAGAAAATTTAAAAATATTTCAAAAGAACTTCTGGGATTTATAATTATAAATTATAGTTTCTATAACCCTAAAATACTTAATAAAGAGAAATAAATAGCATGGGAAAAAGTAGTTTTATGATTTGATTATACCAGTTTTTCATTTGTTTCAAAGAGCTGAAATTTATGCAAAAAATAAATAGTTTAATTTTAAAATTTAATCTCTGGCTTTCTAAAAGTACTTTTGTGCAAAATTTAGCAAGAAAATAGAGATATGTAGTACTAATGCTTAACGTTTAAACAGTTTAATGCCACTCAGTTTAATTTTAAAAACTAAGTAGCATTTAAAATCAACTTTAAAATTAAAAACATATAATTTAAATATTGGGTTAAAAATAATATTTACCAATAATCTCTATGAAGTACTTTAGATCTAATTAATAATTCCAATTACGATAAATAAATATTTTGCTATTACAAAAGATTAATGTTCATTAAATATTATTCATTTTGATATTGAAATTTAAAGAATTAATATTAATAATAATAATTAATTTTTATAATTTTTGATGAGTTTAATATAGGTACGTGTCAAACATATATGAATAGTTAATGAAAAGTTAAGTACATATAGCATATAAAGTTATTATATATATATATATATATATATATATATATATATATATGATTTATATATATGATTTTTAGAAAATAATTTCTAAAAATCATATTTCAGCAATTTTTGATAAATATAAATTATATCACAAATATATACAGATGAGACTCTTTTAACAACAATTATTTCATTATTTTAATTATATAATATACTAGTTAAATAATTAACTAAAATATGTCACATTTGTATAAAAAAATTAAGCAAATTGTTTTGAATTAAAAAAAGAATTCTGTATAGAACCACATTGTTAAAATTACATTAATTTTGAATAGTTAAAAATTCTCTAAAATAATTTTTTTAATTTCAATAAGAGTTTATCGTTTACTAAGCAGACATTTTTATATTATTTAGATTGTTATATAGTTGGTGAACATGAATTAATGTCAAAAATGTGATTCAACGTGAATTAATATTCTTCAATATGCATTAACGTCAAAACGAATTCTTTATAAAATGAACTTTTACAATTCATTTAGTTAATCACATTAAATTTTCGTAATTCTTTTAGACTTTAGTTCAAACATCATGCTAAGAATATAATTAATTTTCTTCAATTAATAGAATTACTAAATTGATTAATAATGCTTCAACCTATAGGATTTTATTCTTCCATTTTTGAGTTGTTTATTAACATTATAATTAGAGATAATTACTGGTTTTATATTTAATTTTTTAAAATTTTCTTTAATTGTAATTTTATTTAAAATTAATTGATAAATATTATTCATATGAACTAATTTTCTAAAATGAGCAACACTCATTACAAGAAAGAATTTTCATATTTTCACTATACATGCTGAAATATCCTAACATGAAAATAAATTGTAGGTTAATATATTTTATTTTATAAGAATCTTTGGTCTTTAAATTATTTACTTAGAATGAACACCATTCATTAAAAGATCTATTTGCATTCCATCTACATATTCACAAATCAAATCTTCAGAGAAATCTTTTGGTGATTCTATAATAATTAATAGCTTCCGTAATTATTTAAATGATTTTTATAAATTTGGTTTGGGATGAAGCTGAGATTTTCAGCTTAATAGTTCTTAAGTCATCTAATGTTTTATATTTATGTTAATACTTTAATTTTTATGTAAAGCAACTTTTAATGAAATATGCAAATATATGTTGCGTTTCGTTTATCTGTCTGTTCTCAGGATATGAGATATCTTTAAATTTCCATATTGTGACACGAAAATCAAAACATTATCCATGTAATGCCTTCAAAGATAGTTGTACGTTATGAGAAAAATCATAAATTGTTAAGCAATATTGAACTCCTAGTCTATTGACTGAAAGTTGTAGCTGATTATAAATTAAAAAAAGAATTTTTTTAACTGTATATTTAAAAACTCTTTCAAGATAAACATTTAAAAGTGGATAAACATCAAATTGTGAAACTTTGTTACTGAATATAAGGTCAAATATGAAAAATTTACTTAATAATTTAGACGCCCAACTTGTCTAGTGGTTAGCGTATCTGACTGCGGATAGGGAGGTCCTGGGTTCGAATCCCAGTTATGGCATGGATGTACTTACTCTCTCTATCTATCCTATCTTTGTCCTTTCCTTGAATGAATGCGTTATGAAAGGTTGCCTAACTTATAAACGGGTTCCTATAGCATGTGTGTACTGAGGAAGTCGGACTCCTCACCAAAATATTGTTCAGGTGGAAAAGTGCAGCTGTGCACCACATAATGCCAGCCCAGATGGCACACGACAAACATCTTAAAAATGTATTGATTGCAAAATGTTATGTATCTAATATACTTTGCCTGCCTGTTATGTACTCTAGTACATTACTTTCGCCTGCTTCTAGGTTACAATTAATATAATATCGAATTGGTACTACATTTAAATAATCAGTAAATCTTCCTACGCCATATTTTACACGCAATGAGAACCATTATATTATGTACGATATTGCATTACTTTTAAAATACATGTTGATTTTTTATATTAATTACGATACATATTTTACATCTACTCAATTTAGACAAACCATCCATTACTATTGAAGTAAATCACGAAAATAACAATGTTTGTAAAACTCTCTTATCCAACGAGACAATTTCATTACAAATATATTAAATTATACAAAAATATTACAAAAATCTCTTGGGATATTGGGTATAATGTATTGCAGATTAGTTTCGATTCTTTTGAAGTAAACTAAATAAAAAATTATTAGAAAAACTTAACTAGGCAAGTATTTTATGTGTCACTATTAGTTATAAAATAAATATGATCTTTCACTAGTGAATGTAGTATGATAAAATTTTAATTTTTATATATTCTAAGTTTTTGAATGCTTTTATAGTAGGAATACATTTTTAAGCAGTTTATTTTAAATTTTTTAATTCTACAAAACAAATTTATATGTAAATATATACATATATACATACATACACACACACACATATATATATATATATATATATATATATTATAGAAATTAATTTATTTTATATAGAGCTTCTTAAAAAGAGCCTTCAGTTTATTATTTTTTCAATCTGTTTCGAAATACAGGACTCGACTCTGATTTAATCACTTAAAAAGCAGTCCTAAACTATATATTCGTATGTAAAAAGTAATTTTCTGCTTAATGAAAAAAGAAATATTATGAAAAATACTTCCCAAAAATAATTATAATCCGTTAAGGATTATAAAATGACTGAGAGGGAAATGAAATACTAGACTTCACTAGATTTAATGGAAAACAAGGACGTCGTAATTTTAAATCTTAATGAATTGGAAGGTAAGTACAATAACAAAAGAATTTATCAGAACTGCGAGTATATTTAGATCTAATTGACAAATATTTTTTCTGCATATGCTCAAAATCATTTCCATGATAAATTCTTAAGAAATTTTAGACTCAACATATATATATATATATATATATATATATATATATATATATATATATATATATATATATATATATATATATATATATCTTCACAATCCTTTGATTTTTAGTATTTTATTAATAAAGAAAAAAGACAAAAATTATGCTTTCATTGCCCTGAATACTGATAAATTCTGATAATATACTTTTTTTTTTTGGAAAATTTATGCGTTACTAAGAGTTACTGTACTTACATTTCACACAGAATTTTATTTTAATAAAAGCAAGCTTATATTTCTTAATATTCTGAGTATTTTAAATTAAAATTTTTCAGTAATCAAAGTTTCCATTTGATATTTTATGAATTTTATCCTATTCATTTTTTTTTACCTTCTCCGCTATAAGACATTTTTATTTTCATAATAAAGGTTTCATTTTACAACTCACAAAGTTTTGGAAGACTAATTTTTTTCAATTACAAGTCATAGTGTCACTGGAAGTGATAATTTTAACACTTCTTAAATTTCCGTTTGTACCTTTCAAATGAAAATGACTTCTTAGGCTTAAAAATGCACATACAGATTTATTCACACTTATATATTTTTGTTATATATTAATATTTCAAAAAAATTAAAATCATTTTTTTTTTTCGGGATTGAAAATAAACTAAAGTCATTTTATAAGTTATCTACCTTGTCTTAAATTTTGTATAAAAATGTATCAGTTTTCATTATTTTTCCACATGTTGGATTATTTATCATTTAAGTTTAAAACCAATTATTTTCCACATCCAACAATTATTTATCATAAAACAAGATTTAAGAAAAATTATTTTTTGCAACTTTTAGTTAAATACAAATTAATAAATAATTTTATAATGGTTTTTAATATAGATTTTTAATTACAATTTAAAAATTACAGAATAATAAAAAAGATAAAAAAAAATAGACCTTAACATATTTTGTTTTGTAAACAGAAAACATCAGACCTGAATCAGAATCATAAAATCCTCCCCCCCCCCATATATTTTATACTTAGATATTATTATTTAGATTGTACTCTGATTCAAATATTATATAATAAATTCAAGTTTAAATAATTATAAATCCATATATCGTGTAACTTATAGTAAAAAATATTCATGTATTTATTTAATATTTTATTTCAAAATCTGGAAAAAACATTTTTTTGTTTTTGAGCTTTATCAACACTAATTACTTTAGCAATTTTAGTTTCTGTATAAAATTATTTCAATGTAATTCATATGTATTTTTAATATTTAATCTAATTAAATAATTCCGAAAGAGTGCAGAAACAAATTTTTCTTGAATTAAATTTTCTCGACTAAAGCAAATACTACAAAGATTTAACGAAGGAATTTAAAGACAGTCATTATCAACGTGCTCCCCATTCTGCACGTAATAGAAAATTCCCTTCCCTCAAGGTGTTTATTCGCGCCAGAGAGCAATAAGTAATCTACACGAGTAAAAGTTTGGCGAGTCTCTGCGTCACACCTGTCGCCAAATCTTGGAAGAATAGCTTTTAGCAGCTGCTCAAAGTGGCTCCCACAAGCCAAAGCGATTCGCTTGTTATGCACGATTGAAACCGTGACTTTCACAATTTTGGTAACTTTTAGTGATAGACAAAATAAAATTCCCGACTCAAACCGTGTGAATTTGGCGATTAAGGCAATCAACTGTGCAGACGTATTCAGCTTCGACCTTTGTTCTACCCCACTGCTCTTTCGAGTGGTTATGTGATAATTGAACAAGTTTCCCACCCTAATACCCTCCCTAAACCAACATCTGGTATCCCCTGTGATAGCCCTTTTATCCTAGTCCAACCGAAGTCTATTTTGTCACGTATACTCGAGTCCAAGCCTAAAGGACCTGGATTTTATCTTATCGTGGACTTTCTCCTTTTTCCAAGAGCTGAGGAACCTGTTAACCGCCAAAGTTCTGGGGTCGGTCAGTTACCCGTGCAAATAATAGAAAGATAAAAAAAAATGGTGATACTGTTATCAAAGTAGGATATATATCTAAAAGAAAAGAATTACATACTGTTACTTAAGAAAAATATTCCGTTAAAGAATACTCTAAGCAAATTCTGTATCTATATATCTATATCTATACACACACACACACACATATATATATACACACAAAATATATATATATATATATATATAAAATTTGATCTAATATTTCACATAAAGTAATGGATAAAATAAAATTTAAAAAAATAAAAGAAAAATTATTTATTATATAGTAAGGAATTGCTGAAAAATGATTCATTTGTTTCTGTTAATGAAAACAAATATTCTTAATGATATCAATGTTGTGAAAGGTTAACAGAATGAGAGTTCATGCATTGATTTAGTTTTCATAGTATTAACTTCGTATAATTTAGCATAATATATTGATTTTATATTTTGGATAACTCCATTTTATATTTTCCATCGGTTAATTTTGAATGCTGGTAATGTCGGTTTCACATAAAGTAATGAATAAAATAAAATTTAAAAAAATAAAAGAAAAATTATTTATTTTATTGTAAGGAATTGCTGAAAAATGATTCATTTGTTTCTGTTAGTGAAAACAAATATTCTTAATGATTTCAATGTTGTGAAAGGTTAACAGAATGAGAGTTCATACATTCATTTAGTTTTCGTAGTATTAACTTCGTATAATTTAGCATAATATATTGATTTTATATTTTGGATAACTCCATTTTATATTTTCCATCGGTTAATTTTGAATTCTCGTAAAGTCGGTCTTTAACCAAAAGGTCACTCTTTCCACTAACATATCTGGCGAATATGTTTTTGAAATTTGCTGTCAGCCATAACCACTGATCGATCTAGTTTTCGTGAGTAAAGAAATGATAGTAGAATGACAATCATAGCTCTTATTTCTTAATTTATATTCCATTAATTGCCATTTTTTGATTTTTTTTGTCAAATTATAGAATGGATTTTGTTGTCAGAAAATAATATTTTTTTTCAGAATCATTAGAGTGCTCTGGTTATTTAAAAGCTGAACAAGGCAAAAAATGATTTTTTATATTAAAATATTGAAAAAACATGTCTTTGATATATATTTTTGCGATTTTCATTCTTATTAGTAGTTCATTATTTATAACATTTTTCTTGCCTAATCAACACTGGTGTATTTTTCTATTTTTTAAGAAAAATGCAGAGGTGTTCCCTTATGGTTATTCTTATAGTTACAGTTAATATCTGAATCACTAAAATTTGATCGTTTTTTTATTAAATATTTAAAACAAGTTTATTATTTTCTTATATTTTTTTCTGAAAACAATGCTAGGAAATATTGTCTGCTAGAAAGAGCATGCAATTAAATTTGCTTACATTGGAAATTTTTCGATTCAATAAGATTGATAAATCTGAGTTTTTTACTGAAAAATAAAAAATCTACATGAAAAATCAATATCTTTTGAATCATGTAAATGTATAGTTATATAATGAATAAATCATTTAGTTATAAATATAATGTATTTAATACAGTACTAAATTACTGAATATTTTTTCGTTTTATTTATAAACTAAATTTCATTTTATTTATACTTGACAGAAAATTCAAGCAGCTGTTAATATTAAAACATTTTTATATTTTGATCAATCTCATGTATTTTATGTAAAGGATATTCAATGCAAAATTATAAAGTGGCTGACCTCCAACCATGGAGAGGTTCGCATCTACATTAAAAAAGGACAACTGCAAATGTTCATTAGGTTAAATGTTTTTCTGTCATATTATTTGCCTTTTATTGTTTCTCCCTAAACTGAAACTGCTTGTTGTAAATTATTAATCGTAGTGCCACCTTCAAGTGCTACATAAAGGCAAAGGCACTCATTTCCTATATGAAACACGATAATTGTAACTGTAGTTAATAGGATTTGCGCATTTATCAGAAAAATCACTGATCATGTTGGACAAAATAAAATAACAGAAGTGGGTATTTGTAATCACTAGTATCAAAAGGGATGGATCGTATCCACCTTTTTACACCAACGCACGTCATGATAGATTCATGGTGGTCATGGCAGGGATGAATTTCTCAGTCACATTAAGAACCATAGCACGACATATTAAGTTAGTTATGCATTATTCAGTGCCCATTCGTAAATTCGACATCGTTTTAGCTTAATGTAATGTATGGAAAGACTCCATTGCTCCGTTTACCTTAGATACGAAATTTGAGACATTCGCTCCGCCAATGATAATGTGAACGATGGACATGAACAACAGAAGGGAACAATATTTTCTTTGGAGATGAATCTTTCCTTTGCTTACGACAACGAATATTTTATTCATGTCAAAAGGCACTTGAAAGAAAAAAAGGCGGCGAGCTATTGCGTGCGTTATGAATATCCATAATGGTCCTGCATACTTATCATATTTTGAGTGTTATTGAATTTCTGTTGCATAGAAAAGTCAGCTCAGTATCTCTTAGGTGATGGTGGCCGTGATCCAACAAATTTAACTCTTACCATCAGTCATATTCAAGTAGAATAATGCGCTACCCCACGAGATATGCAGTGTTCAAGAGTTCTGTAGAATGAATTGTTTTCTTGACTTGTTTATTCTCAGAATCTATCGCTAATTGAAAACCTATGCATCATACTTGCACAACTGGCCTTTGATGCCCTACTACAGCACCAGGTCAACTCTAGCAATTTGTTCAAACCGCAAATGGATTGCTATATCCCAAAGATATATCCAAGTCCTCTTTGATTCTGTGTCGAGTAGTGTGACAGCAGTTATAGACAACATTTGGTACTGCTCTAAGTACTGATTTTATGATGAGATCGCGGTGGACTGGTTGGTTAAGGGGTCATTTTAATTATCAAAAGGCAGTGAGATTGAACCCTGGCTTAACCGAAGATCCGTCGTGTTTGCTAAAGAAAGCTGTGTCATGTTAAAACTGGATGTGATCACAATGTCTTCTAAGTGAAATGATACCTCTGGGGTTGACAGACCAAGTATTAGGGATCTTCTGCTTAGTCCCTGCTTCAAAATAAAGTAGACTCCATATTGCTGCTTCTGTCTAACTGGTAGTGTCTAACTCAATTCTAGGTACCGTAAGCATGCTGGTGCAACAGCAGCAGCTATTTATTTTATCATCATTCGCACACCACAAAATTTTTAATTTCATTCATTTAAGGTTTCTATAACGTGTCAGAAAATTATTTAATTGTAGTTTAAGACCTGGCACATATGCTATACAAATGAGTTTTACACATTTTAAATAATTATGCAATTTTCTGAAGTCATCCACGCTGATTAGGAGACCACAAATAATTCTTTAAGTGAACAATTTAAATTTTTTTGTGTGAATTACTTAAAAATATTTAAGTGATTAGATTTTATTTTTAAAGATGTATACTATGTTAAATATATTATAATTTACAAAAAATATTTTAAGAAGTGTAAAATTAAATTAATTTTTTAAAGTTTATATTGAAAAAAAATTTACCAATCCACTGGTGTTCATCAAATTCCTCTTGATTGAAAATTTACTTTTTTCCAAACTGATATTCAATTAAATAACAGAATTCAATGCACATTTAGATATACATGGAAAAAATTTCTCAGTACGTTACTTCTAAACTAAACACAGTGACACGACTGCCCGTATGAGGTTCCAAGGACTACATTTTTATACCTGTTTTTAAGACTGAAAGCCCTGGCGTGAAAAGCATAAGTTAGGTGGTCTGCCTAACTCTAAGACCTCAGTGTTTAACTCCCAAGATTGCTTGGTACTCAGCTTATCGACCAACTGAAAGGATAAAAGGCTGAGTCAACCTTCCTCAGCCTGAGTATAGAACCGTACGTTACTTCTAAACTAAACACAGTGACACGACTGCCCGTATGAGGTTCCAAGGACTACATTTTTTATACCTGTTTTTAAGACTGAAAGCCCTGGCGTGAAAAGCATAAGTTAGGTGGTCTGCCTAACTCTAAGACCTCAGTGTTTAACTCCCAAGATTGCTTGGTACTCAGCTTATCGACCAACTGAAAGGATAAAGGCTGAGTCAACCTTCCTCAGCCTGAGTATAGAACCGTACGTTACTTCTAAACTAAACACAGTGACACGACTGCCCGTATGAGGTTCCAAGGACTACATTTTTTATACCTGTTTTTAAGACTGAAAGCCCTGGCGTGAAAAGCATAAGTTAGGTGGTCTGCCTAACTCTAAAACCTCAGTGTTTAATTCCCAAGATTTCTTGGTACTCAGCTTATCGACCAACTGAAAGGATAAAAGGCTGAGTCAACCTTCCGCAGCCTGAGTATAGAACCTCGGATATATGCCTTAAGAACACGAAGAGCTACCTTATAGTACTTGTAATTATTTGAAAATTAATTACAAGTACTTGTAATTAATTGTAATTTTTGAAATTAAAATTTTAAGCATTGAAAAATAAAGTTGAGTTATCAACAGTACCCTGCAAAAATCACATTATAATACAATAATTCACAATATTTAAAATATTTTGATGGATAGAGAATCAATAATATTTTATTTAAATACGTAAAATCATAAAAATTAAAAACCTAAAAAGGATTTTTAAAGGTATGGTGTTCTCAGGACATTCCGTATGGGATTACCAGGACCACATTTTTCCTATCTGTTGTTATGACTGAGGGCCCTGTGTTTAAAAGCATGGGTCCCAGTTAGGTGGTCTGCCTAACTCTAAAACCTCAGTGTTTAATTCCTAAGCTTGCTTGGTTCATAGTTTATTGACCCACTGAAGGGAGGAAAGGATGAATCAACCTTCCACAACCTGAGTATAGAACCGCGGATCAGTGCCTTGGGAACATTAAGAGCTACCTTATAATACTTGTAATTTTTTTTTAAATTAAAATTTGGTGCATTGAAAAATAAAGTTGAATTATCAACAGTTTCCTAAAGTGTATTAGTAAAATCGCATTACAATACAAGAATTCAAAAAATTTAAAAGATATTGAGATGCAATAGAATCAGTAATATTTTATTTAAATATAAAGAATCCTAAAAATTTAGAAACATAAAAATGTTTTTATGGTTATTCCTCTATGAAAATAGTGCCTGATGTTACAGAAAGAGAAACTAAATGTCATTGAATTATTTCAGTCTGGTCTTGAAAATCAATTATGTTAAAGAAAATCAATTTTTAGTTCCTTTTGATATCAGCACTATTATAATGTTTCGTCATTGATATGTAAATAAAAACTTCAATTGATTTTTCATTTAATAATATACTTGATATTAATTCAACATGATATAAAAGCATAATGTGTCATTATAGTATTTATATAGCCAAATATAGGTTTATCTTTTCCTACAAAATTTTACTCTTATAATGGCATTCTTCTAATGCATTTATTCTTAAATTCCTAACAAAATCGTAAGATGGCTAGTAACTTTTAACATATATTCAAGTCTACTATTTTGTATTTATTAAAAAAGTGCTATTAGCTCACTTTTGCCTCATATACTCACTATTTTTAATAGCATCTTTCTATTTTCTGTTATTAAAAATATTTGAATAATGCAATTTAATATTTTTCCATGCTTTTTCTTATAACTATTCATCAGATTAATGAATAACAATGTGTGTGTGTGTCGACATTTTCAATTCTTAATTTATGTAACATGCATTAATGTGTTTCAATTTGTCTCAAAAAGAAAACATAGGAGAAAGAGTTTTAATGCATTTCATACTGTTTAGATGCTAAGCGGATTATAGATGGATGTAAGTTCTTCGAATATTTCCTATATTATAAATTAAAATTTACAAATAATTCCAATAAAATAGAATATAAATTCTTAATAAGAATGTTTATTGATAGATGAGAATTGTCTGAAAAGTAAAAAATTTTTTAGTTACTACAGTGCATTAAAATATTAAAGCTAAAAATCAATAACATTTTTGATTTATCTTAATCATTGCATGTAATTTTAGCTTAAGTTCTTGAAAAAATTTTATTTTAAGAAGTACTTTTGGGATAATAAATTGCAATGAATAATCTACATTTTGTTCTAATAATATATTTTAATAGAACGTTATCTTGCAGTATTTTAATTTTCAAAATCTTCATTGCGTTAACGAGAAAAGTTGCATTTGAGACATATTTGAGTTTAAAAATTCTGCTTCCCTTCATTGGTAAATAGGAAATGTTTATGAATTTAAAATACCAAAATCTACTTCAAAACTAGTGTACTATAGTCATATAGATGAGTTTTGCATTTTTTTGTCAAAACTTTTACACGTTACTGATAAATTTTTCGGATATTAAGACATTTCCATTTAATGTTCTTCCATTGGTGTAGTGTTTTTATTGTGAGGGTGGTAGAACAAAACATAAGTAGATCACATTTATAAATAAGATCCCAATAGAACAATCCCAGAGGCCCTAGGAATGTATATTTCACTAAGAATGCTGATAAATCTAGTGGGCTCCTCAATCCCAGGTCTGCCCTGGAATACGATAGAGAATGGAGACTTCAGTCTCTCACAAGATATCCGTCACTAGTTAGCTGAAATTTTTCACCTGAAAAAAAGCTGCACGTTCCAGGAGATACCTGCACGTGTTGGTATTGATGACAATCAGGAAGTATATAGGCTGGCAAAGGAGGCGAGGGACTATAACTCGAAAACACCCATTACCGTAACTTCAAGAGATGCTAATTCAATTGATAGAAACCGAAAGAAAAATACATCAAAATGGAACATCGATTGCATGTTATCAATGCTTGCAGGATTATTACCAGGACTATTTCCAGATTTAGAACTCAACACTACTGTTGTACAACTGCACCATAAACACAGACAGCACCAGAACTTACAAATTATGCAGGAACTGCCCGTATATATATATATATATATATATATATATATATATATCATATAAAAAACCAATTTTTCATCATATAAAAAACCAATTTCATATAAAAAACCAATTTTTAGATAATTGCAAAAATAATTAAAGTTGTAATTCTTTTTTACTACCAAGAGAAATTTTTCTCCTCTGCATGGAAAAATGTCTTTACCAATAACATTTTCATAAAATGTTATCATCTGTAAGGTGAATTTTATTTAAATATTTAGTAAGGTTGTCAAATAACACATTAAGAAATTGTAAACAAATTTCTCAAAAATGGTACTAGGCTTAAGATAATGAACGAGTCCTAAGTAAATAATTCATATCAGATTTAAGATACTAAATCAAAAATTTTCTTTCTAATATATGTTAATATATACATCAAAATTTTTTAATATATTCTTAACATTATTTAAATGAATACACGTATTATTTATTAGTTCCTGTTTGCAGTTTTTTAATGTAAATATGAATGGAATCTTAGTTCATGCAGAGTTCGTTTAGTTGTGAATCGAAAACAGTGCTAGGCCTATTTTACATGAAATTAAACAATACATCTCCTACCAAATATTGACAGTTTACTTAAATAACTTCTGTTGTTATTCTTATCAAAATATAAAAGATTGCTTCGTGAGAAAATAAATAAAACTTAACTCATAAATATTTATTCTAACTAGGTGCAATAGCTATTCAAAAGTGAAAATTATTTAAAATTTAAAAGGATATACTTTATTTCTAAAACGAAATATTTTATAAAAATATTTACAAGTAAATTAGAACCTGGAAAATAACTTTTTTAAAAATAGTTTATTTGCGTAATTTCTTGCAAAATATATACAAGAAAATATAACGTTTATTTGTACATTATTCTACATAAAACTCAATATTTGTATTTAAATTAAATTAATAAGTTTGACTGATAATGTCTTTCTATCATTAAACAATCATCATCTATCATTTGTATCATCAAATATAAATTATATCATTAGAGAAATTGTATAAAATTATTATTCAGAATGAACTTAAAAAGGAAACATTGTAATACAACATAGTTCTAATTTTACAAAAGAAAAATTTATAAATAATTTCGAAGATTTAGTATCAATATTTGTTGGATTTTTAAAAATAAAAAAATGAGGAAAATTTTTAAATTTTTACTCCATGTTATATGCAGTTTTCATATTAAGTGTACATACATACATACATACATATATATATATATATATATATATATATATATATATATATATATATATATATATATATATTAGAAATATATAAATATTTATATTTATATATATATATATATATATATATATATATATATATATATATATATATATATATATATATATATATATATATATATATATATATATATATATATATATATATATATATATATATATATATATATATATATATATATATATATATATATATATATATATATATATATATATATATATATATATATATATATATATATATATATATATATATATATATATATATATATATATATATATATATATATATATATATATATATATATATATATATATATATATATATATCTTAGTAAACTAAATAAATTATGCTTTTTAAATTTAAAACTTACTACGCAAAGAAAAATCGAAACCAAGCCAAAGTAAAATTCCATGTGATAAGAATTTTTTTTTAGTTTTGTTGAATTCAATTAAGAAAACTGTTTTTTCAAGACGCAACTCATAACTTACAAGCAAATAAATGTGCCTTTTATTTCATTTTTAGCTGTTTACAAAATTTTCGTCTCGACTAGTTTTAAAATTAAAAACAGGCGATATAAAGCTATAATTTTGGGAGAAATTAAAAATTCAAAACTTGATCAAGTATAGAGTTTGCTATAGCCTAAAAAATGAAACTATCTATTCAAGATAATATTTAATAAAGGTTATATTAAAATTGGGACAAATGAAACGGAATGAACTAAGTTTGAAATAAAATTCTATGATAAACTTATTAATGTATTGTGTTTATATTTATTTTGTAATGAATTACATTTTCTTGTTAATATTCTCAAAATCTCAAAATTCAAAAATCTGCAGTGCTTCTTTTATTCATACACAATCTTGTCTTTAAAATCATTTAACTTTGGGGTATCAGATGCAGATAATTACTAAAAATTATTAAAAAAAATTCAAAATGATTTGTTGAGATAATTCGTGACTTTCATTTTTATATAAATCTTTAGTGATTCTATGGATTTAATTTGCAGCAATTGTTTTGCAGTTTTTGAATTTTAATTTGTAAAATAGTAAAATGTTTGTCAAGTATGTCAAAACGAACATTATCAATTTCCGGCAGAAACATTTTTGTTTAATAAAACTGAAACTGAAAGAATTCAAAATCTATTCCAATAAATGGTTTTATTCCCATGAATTTCAATTATTAAATTTTGTTCCGATGGACGCTTAAATACATCCCCATAGGTGAAATTACTTTCTGAATATAAGTAATTTACATTTAATATATGATCTCAAGAAACTCCCACGACAAAAGTAAATATTATTTGATTGCTTCTAATTATTTGTACTGTGTTCTAATTAGAAGTAATACATTTAAACAATCAAATAATATTTACTTTCGATGGGAAAATTACCTAATAATATATGACAGATTGGTAGAATTAGACAATTATAAATACATAGAATATGTACATGATTCATAGAAAAATATTTGAATTCTCATGGTATATTAAATGTGAAAATGAACATTATTCTCAACATCGTTCTCTTATTTTGTAAGAATTCTTCATCCGTAAGCAACTTCTGTGATAGAGATTAATAATAATACTTTACTTAACAATCACTTTTACATAACACTAACTTGCTTTTAGATATACTGTTCCTCACCCATAAAACTATTTATAAATTGTTTATTCTTTTAAAAATATTTCTCGTCTAGAAAAAATATTACTTCTCAGATTTGCATACAATACAATAAATTTTCTATTTATACAGACCATTTTAAATATTATTATTGATATGAGAAATTGAAGAAGCCAGGCAACTGTGATATTTTCAATATTGTTATTGTTTGAAATTTTAATTTCTATTTTACTTAGTTTTGCATTTTATCCAAAACTACGTTTAATACAAGACCATATAAAATAATTAGTTTTGCTGTTTTAAGAAAAGATCCAATAAATTAAGTAAGTCAAATGTAAAATAAAACAAATAAATGAAAACAGAAAAGTTAAATTGGATACATCTAACAAGTTACATATTAAGAGTAAGAAAAAAATGAAGAACAATATGTTTATATATGGTTAAATTTTGAGTAAACATCAAGTGCCTCTATCACAATTTAATATTGAGAACGAACTGTTAAAATGAGACAGGGAATAAATGGGTTAAATTAATATTTTTCATTAGGATTTGAACAGAAATATAGAAAACCATAATTAAGCACCAACATTATGTGAAATAACATTAACATTGCAGGCATTTTTCCATATGAAACATTTAACATTCTATCTCTCTAACGTAGAACATCAAAATTCAAATGTACAATATGTATATCACCTAAGAAAAATTCCAGTTATTAAATAGAAAATGCATCAATATTTTTATGCATAACTTCATTCTAAATAATTTTATATATTTAGAGTAAATAATAAGCTAGATTAATGGGGAACATAATTAAGATATTTTCAAACTGCTAAGAGGTAGAGCACTGAATTAAATAAACCAAAATATACGATAATTTAAGTTTTCCTAATTTGACCAACAATAAAAGGCAACAATGAAGCAGTTGCTGGTACACTAAAATTACAAAATATACCCGAAATTACGAAAAAATCTTATAAGAAATATGTCTCCATTATTAGATGTGTATGTACCAATTGCAGATGACATGTATAAAATATAATTTTACTCACATCTGTATTTTTATTGTCGGACACTGTTTTAGTAAATCGTACATATTTGTATGGTACTTTGAAGTACTCACAAAACAGATCTCAAATCAAATAGTACTTCATGATTACTTCAATATGTTTAAGAAAACACCACAAATTGCAGTATTCATTTTTTAGCAATAGCCTTAAGCGATAATACTATAGACTTGCATCAAATGGTAAAGCATTAACATCATTTGTGTAATAATCGGATTTCATTATAGATTTTTAATTCAATTTAATTAATAAATAGGAGATTACAGATGAATTTTACAATCAATTCTTGTTTACAGATATTCAAAAAAGTTGATGGAAAGGTAGTTTTTAATGTTAAAATGTTAAAAAATAAAACTTTTGGTATTCAAATATAATTCTATATACTACTGCCTTTTCTACAAAAACATCAACGTTCTGAACAAATTTTTATAATTCTCAATCGACGACTCTTGATAATGATACAAGTAATATATAATTAAATAATTTTTCTGCCATCTTGATTCTAAATCTGTACATACTTAAGAGTACATTTTAATCAAATATAATTACCAAGAATAATTTCACAGTTATAAGTCATTAAATATATTATGAACTTTACGATTACTATTATTGAACATTATGTACAGTACATTTTTAGCATAAGCATATAATTTTTTTATCGAACAAAAAATTAAAAAGTTTGTACTATAAGTACAGTATTTACATTGCAACAACTTTATTTGAAGAGAGAGAGAGATTAGGTACACATTTTATTCTTTATAGTAACAATCATTAAATTTAAAGTTATACATTTTGTAAGTTCAGGGAAAAATAATTTGGATTTAAAATAAATAATGAAATTATACGTAAGAAATGTTAGCAAATTATTTTAACCAATTGTATACATCAATAGATTCTTTGCTTAGGTCAGTATAATCATTGGCATGTCAATATTATCTGGATTTGCATTTAGATTTACACATATAGATTAGAGCACTATTTGTATTTTTGAGAAGTTATTGAGTATTGTATACAAGATGGATGCTTCAAAGTTAGCGAAATACATTCACAAACCATTGAAGAAAGGAAAATAACATTATAGATGAAAATAATGGATCAGATTACGTGACAAGCTTCGTAAGAATGATCAAACAAATTCAAGCTTTTCCATGTGTGATTGTCAAAGTTATCTTATCTTATCTTATTGTATCCAACCTATTTAAATCATTTGAAAACTAATTTGTATAGTTCTTAGTTTGCAATCGCTTAGAAGTTCAATAGATTCTAAATACAATCACTGCAAAACATCCTGTGATTATGGTGCTCATAAAATTCTAAACTCACATTCATTCCTAAATTAATCTTTTCATTTTTAATTTAATCTGACTGTATTTTATTTATGCACTCTTTAACACTAACACATTGTTCTTTTCATCTGTAACTTCAAAAGTTTTGATCTCTTATATAAAAATTCCAACACTCATTTTTAACTCGTCTTATCGTTTTTGTTCGATATATTTCAATTATAAGCATCATTTAAATTACTTAAATTCTTAAATGAAAGCTGTTGCTATATATTGTAAATTCAAAATTTCCCTTTCAATTGTTTTTTATTTGAATGAGGGCTTTTTTAAAAGTTGCACAGTGATTACAATTATTTATTTTAAATTTTACCTATAAGTTTCTCAATGTGAATAAAAATGTCGATGTTAAAAAAATTTTTTTATGAAGGAATATTTATAGAAATCAAAATTTTAAATTAGAGAAAAATAAAAAAGGAAAAGTAGCTTTTTTTCTAAACATTAAAAGTTATTTCAATTTGGAAATTTAATAATTCATCCTCAATATCATTAAATATAATTTTAGTATACATTATTCTTTTACATGCATTTTAAAATTATATATTTTCTATATTTTTATCGTGCATGCTTAAATTATTTTATTTTATTTAAAATCTAAAAGATTATTATATTCTATTATTTAGAACAATATATAAATACATGGAAATGTGAATAATTTAAAAAGACAAGATCTGTAAATATTTTAATTATTTTTACTAATCATTTTGTATTTTCCTCAAAGATTCTATATTTTGATTTTTGTTTTGAAAAATGAAATGAACTACCTGCTTTAATTTGATCACAAAACGCATTACAAAAATTTTAATGAATTTTTTGCAGCTTTTTCGTACGCTGAAAATTTTATAATTTAAAACAAATGAAAAACATTTTGAAAGTAATTTTCCATCAAAATTTTAATATAGTATTCTGTTATATAATGTTATTCTCATTTTGTAATAATTAATGCATGAATTCAATATTAACAATTTTTTTCTGTTCTTGCAATTTTATTACTTATTCGAGTTTTAGAATTAGTGTAGGAAACAAAATAAAGATTTATTTTTGCTCTCATTAAAGTTTACTGTTTTAATTGATTTCTATTAATTATATTGGTAGTAATTATTTAATAATAAATTAGTTTTTAATTGAATTATTTTGTGCAGATAATTGTCTTAAGCAAATGTAAATTAAAATGCATGTAAAAAATTATGTAAATATTTTTCTTTATCAAAAATGTTTTGTTTTCAATTTAAAAAAATAATCAGTTATGCAGAGTCACATCGATAGGTGAACCAATTAACAGAAACAAATATATATATATATATATATATATATATATATATATATATATATATATATATATATATATATATATATATATATATATATATATATATATATATATATATATATGCTTTTGAAAGTATATTTTAACCATTTCAGTAAAATAAAAGGTAAAAAACCACTTATTTTACATAAGAAATCTGAATAGTAAATTTGAGCTCAGTTGCCCCTCTAATGACTACAACTTTAAAAATCCAAATAAGATCTGACAAAAAAAAACCCATTTAAATGAGAAATTTCAAAGACAAAAATGGATTTCTATAACAAGTTTCAATATAGTATATTAATTGTTATCATTATACAGGTATTAAATATAATAATACCAGGTACTATAACACAGCACACGTTATAATGAAAGGAAATTTTACTTTAAGACTCTATATAAGAAATAAAATCCTATGTTAACATGGATGTAGATGAGTATTAAATACTGAGGAACAGAAAATTTCATTTCTTTATGTTAGAAATAAATAAGAATAATTCTTAAGATATATGTAAATAAATAAGAATAATTCTTAAGATATATATAAATAAATAAGAATAACTAAGAGTCCTGTCTACAACAATATAAAAATGTGTACTTTTTTTGTAGAAAGTAAATCTTCATAAGAGGAATTTTAGAGATGATATTTCAGTATTATATTTTGATCAATAGGATTTTTTTTAAATAAATATATTTAAAGAGAATATTGTTTTGCATATATTTTCATGACTTGATATTTATTTCTTTGTAGATGATTTACTTTTTTTTATTTTTTTATAAAATTGTAATGCGGTAGAAAGAATATGGAAATCCACATAATCCTCAAATTATTTGTTATAAAAATTAGAAATGACAGAGGGCAATTAACATTATAAAATTTAAAAAAAAAACGCGCAAGTAAATATATATAAAAACAAGAATAAAATTATTAAATCCCTTCTTGTCAGAGTTTGACATGATTGCTAGAAATTTTCTAGTGAAAGAAAATATAATTTACCATATAAATTTGTAATTTATTCTCATGGAGTATTTACTATCGAGATCTACTTTTTCACTTTTAAAAATTGCTCCCTCTATGAGGATCTATTTTTCATAAATTTAATATTTATTTTCATTTTAGTATTTTGAATAATAATAAAATGAAAATAAATGTTAATATTTTTAAGTCAATTCTTGATATCTATGGATTTTGTTGTTATAAATTCTGTTACATATGGAATTCCACAAATCAAATGATAAAATTACCATTTAATTCATTTTTCTAAGATTTTTAATATTAAATTTTATTTTTGACTTCTTATTATACCATATTCTTTGACTGATAAATAATTGCTATTTTTAAAAAAGTCATATTTTAATCAAAAAAACCCAAGTGGTTAAAATTTCAAACGAGCGTTTTTCAAGATTTTTATGAGACTACGCTCTTTTGAAAGCATTTTGTTATGGTAAAGAGATTTATGTGGTGGAGGAGTCTGTTCGTTATCTATTTAAGCAATTTGTAAAATTTCTTTATTCATCAAATCAGAAAATGCTATTCAAAGCTATGAAAGTTTTTCAGATTTATTCTATTACTTCTGGGAGTGAATATATCATTTATCTCAGAGATCGGATAGATTTTAATGAAATTTTATTTGGTTTTAGAAGAAAACTAATTTGTTTTGAATAGTTGTTATAATAAATATCCATCATCCAATCAATTTCTTGATCGTTTTGAAAACTAATTTGTTTTGAACAGTTGTTATAATAAATATCCATCATCACATCAATTTCTTGATCGCGCACGTGGAATCGTTAGATATGGAAAAATATTGTAGAATAGAACAAAAGTGAATTAACTTGCAAATAGCAATATCACTAACCTGATTTTCTACATAATTTCATAAGGTGAAATTTAAGAATCCATTTGTGGTTTCTTTTGTATACCACTACTGTCTTAGGAACCTGGATTATTCTCGAAGGAATAAAGGAATTTGTAATTACAAATTCAATTAAAGGACCCGAATATGCCATTTGCACTAATTTTCACAGAAGTATCATTTTTTATTACCTTGATTTGACTTCAAGCGGGTATTTAACAATACCTGCAAAATATGCAAGATACGAATTTAGCCACGGGCAGTCATACAAATGATTTCTCTAATACCTTTACCGATCTGGTCGAAGAATTGGTTAGCCCTTAGTTTTCGGTTCAACAATTCCTGTATTCAAATGTTACTTCAGGCTTAGTTATAGTGGTTTAGAATTCGCTTAAAACTATACGTCCTGGTTTAATTAGGTTAAAAAAATAAACCATTGAGTGATAAACAAACCAAACGTCTAACAGCTTTGAACGTATACGATTAAAACGTATACGATTATGTACTTGATCCTCAAGATTTGTATCATTAATTAGAATTGAACAGTTAGTGCTAATTAGATTTTGTTAGAAATGCAAAGCAACTAATAGTGCATAAGCGTTTATTTTCTTCAAGGAAATTAGACAAAACATGCAAATTATTTTAATTATGAGTGCCTTTGAATATTTCAACATGCTGAATACTTTTGTGTGAATGTTTTTTATGAATTAATTATAAAGAATTAAAACATTCAAAAAGTGGAAAAGAAACATTAAATATTACACGTACTACTGTAGTAATTATTAATAAGAAGAAATAGATGAATTCAGATTACGTGTTTCTTTTACTTCCTATTTCATTCTAATTAACCAATAAAAGAGAAAGCTGCTAATTTGATTTTTACTCTTATTAGCTAAATCCAAAACATCTTTTTAAGAAATGAGAGTTGTATTAGCATTTTCCTCGTTTTCGTTTATTCGTGATAAATGGTTTTAATTTTTATAAGGATAATGAATATTATTTTTCACTAATCTGTAATTCATGCTTTTTAATAATTTTTTTCTTATTTGTGTCATCCAATATGATATCATAACAGTTAGGGAAGAAAACTATATAGATTTTAGTTTGCCATTAAAAAAAGCAATTATTTTCCAATATTTTGTCTAAATTCGACAAATACTAATCATTTTTATTAAAATCTTTGCTTTCGATGTTCTTAGATTCTGATTTTTTATTTGATATTTTGAAATAATGCCCATTGTTTAAGAGAGCTTCAAAGGTAGGTGCAGTTATTTACAATATTATCTTAGTCAGAAATATCTAAATAAATATCTTGTCGCATATTTAGCTAAATTTTTCTTCTTTCTGAATCCAAGTTTACAAAAATCAAATTTTTATAAGGTATATCGATAAAAAAAACTTTTAAATTGTTGCAGGAATCATAAATTTGAATAGAATCGTGTTTAAAGAATAGCTTTCTTGTAGTCAATTTGCTTGAAGAATTGAGAAATTTTATTCAACAACCTTTTAAGTTTTAAATAAGAATATATTTCACTAAAGTATACCAATACAACTTATAGAATATGTATTGATCAGAAAATAAAATGATAATGTGTTTCGTTCAATAAATATATATTTGTCCAATGCCTAAAGATAATTTTCTAAAATTATTATCTTGCTAAACCTATTTGTCAAAACAGCCGAAAATACATTTATCTGCCAAGCAATTTGATACTTTAAGGACTTTCCAACAAATAATGATAACAAATTATATATAATAATATCTATGAATAAATGAATATCTATGACCTAATAAAAACAAGTTGCCAGATACATAAGAAAATGTGCCAAAAAATCACCATTCTCAGAATTTGGCATCCTGGATTATACAGCATTTATGCCAAATTTTAATCATCCTTACCGATTTAAACTAACCCTAACCACAAAGTCATTGTCTTGTCTTTTTTATTTCGTTTTTTCTGTTGTTCTATTATACATGCGTTAATGGCTTGAATCAAGGAAAAGCGGCTTCTCAAACTATTGTTTTTCTCCTTATATAAAAAAAACGTTTTATGAACAAAATGAACTTCGACATTGTTCTGAAAAATTTTATGGTGAACTTCGCCTTGTTTGCTACCGTTCAAGAATGGGATTTCAAAGCAATCAGCGAATTCGTCAACACGTCTGACTTAAAACACCGTCTCGATACGATGATACGTGAATGAAACATTATTTGACGTCATGGATATTTTTAATCAATGAGAATCTTAATAAATTAGCATACATGGATCTCAACAATAACGAAAGAAACAACCACTTTATGGTAAAAATTCATTCTTTCTAATTGAATTTAATCTACAAAATGAAAACATAATGCCTACTGCTTAATTTTTAACGAGGTCTAAGATTGAACTGGAAGTTTCCAGCCCTTAAAGTTATATCACTAGTATTATATCACTAATTAAGTAATATAGTATTAAAATTAATAGTACAGTAAAATTATATCACTAGAAATGATCACTAAGGCCCTCATCGTATAAAAATATTTGTTTGTGGGATTGATAAGAGAAAAAAATTCTTTTCGCTCCTTCCATAATAGTTAGAAAATTTTTTATTTCTTTAATTGATTTCTCGCAGAAATGACGATTACATTGTTCAGTTTTTAGTCGAATGTTCGGTCATTTTTAAACAGTATATCACACAGTCCAAGTGACTTAAAATTTTGGGCTATTACAAATATCGCATTCAAATTATAACAATGAAATGCAAAATATTCTTTCCTTTTTGATTTTGGATAAAAAGACAAAATTTTCGATGAAACGATATAGTTTTTTCTTTCTTTATGTAAAACACTCACTAAAAAGAGATGGTAGATGAATAAATTTTGTAAACATTAAAATGAGTCAATAACTTATTTGAGATATTAGGAATATATTCTTAGTAAGCCAAGTCATATGACAACAAAGATGGTTTCAACTATTGATAGAGAACATCATAAAGTTAATTGTGGAAATATTGACTGTATATAGTATAAAATTTCATTAAAAAAATTATGGGTGGCATATGAAGCTTCTAGAAAACCTTCCATTATTTTCCAGATGTAATTCAAATTCTCATCTTGTCAGCAAAATAGAGTTAATAAGGTAAGAACAAAATAAAAGCTTTTAAAAAATATTTTTCTTTCAAGAATATTTATCCACGATTTTTGACTGTTTTAAGAAATTCATACTGAGATTATTTCTGCTCGTAATAGTTTAAGTAATGGACACTTTTCAAAAATATAGCACTAAAAATTTAATTTTATGTCAATGAAAGCAGGAAAAGTAATTCGTAACCAATGAAAATTGAAAATATTCACGATAAGCCATTAAATATAGCTTGCGTTAAATTGAAATTTGAATGTGCATCATTTTACGATCGAATAGTATAAACCAAAAAGTAAAAAGGATTTTAGGATTACAATGTTTGATATCTTTAAATTTTTTATTACAATTTAACGACGAATAGACACAGGAGTAAATGTATGAGTTTGTAAGTAACGTAAATATATCAGACTTCTTTCCATCTGAAGAAATTCATTGAATTGTGGCAAAAATATGCTGAATTTAAAATTCATTTATGTGAAATGGAAATATATATAATAAAACACTTGGTTATAATCTTCTAAACCATTAAAATTATCAAATATTTTCAATACGGAAGCCACACTTTATATACATAATACTTTTTTAGTGTCTATCCATCACATAAATACCTCTTTGTATAAACATTTTAAAATTCTCTTATGCGGAAAAAATGGATATACCTGGAAATTTTAATGTTTTTATAGAGCTCTTTGCAGTATTTGCACGGATCAAAGTAAACAAATTAAGAGATTAATATTTCATGCGCCTACCATGAAATAAAAATAATACATTAAATATTACGAAATAATTATTTGCTTTCACTTGAGGGAACCACTGTAGTTCGGGTTGTAAGCCATTGCTACCATGTCAGAAAGATACTGAGTTTGATCTCTGAGGACCATGATTACTTGGTAAAAAAAGGAGGCATTGTTTTTCGATTCCAATGATAGCTGGTTCAATCATCAATTTGTTAAAAAGCATTTTGGAGAGGAAATTGCTTTTGCTTGGAGCCTGCTTCTAAGCAGAAAACAATTCCCTCGCTTTGCGAAGACTAGCTCTCTTTTGGGGCTCCGACTACATGAACATTCTGTTAGTGCCTTCTAGTACATTAAATGTGATAAATTCGTAGTGGTCAGGTGTTATAGTAAAAAATGCACAAACTCTATAAAAACCTCTTATCACTAATAACATAAAATTATAATGGGGTAGGACATATTGGATAAGAAAGACAATTATTTATTAAATTACTTATGTTGATAGTATCAATATGATTGTTTTGACTAGGCCATAAGCAAAAACTATTACCTTACAATATATTTATCAATTAAGAATTTAAACTGTATTAAACATTTCTTAATTTCAAGATCAAATAATCTGTAGTATATTATTTAAACTTACCTCTATAATGACTTTTTTTTTGTGAATTAGCAAATTTTTAAAAATTCCAAAAGCAATATCTCATTTAATTTTAGGATTACATTGTAAATATCACTGACAAATTATTACAAATATGAAAGAAATTAAAAATCATAAGAATAATCTTCTAAAATTTTATGTGTATGTTTGTTGTGATAAAATTTTATTAAAACTAAAATAAACGAGAAACATTTGTATAATATAATAAATACCTTATAATAAAACATTTTTCAATTAATAAGGAGAAAGCAATAACAAAATTTGCTTGTTAGCAGTCAATAATACTGTTATATTGAGTAAAACATATGTTATGAGAACTTTAAGAAAGAGAGAATTTATTTCATAACCAAGATTTATTTACTTTTCTTGCTAAAAGCATCATCCATTGTGACAGTCAGGCAATTGACGGGAACTAGAGCTTTTGGTTTCGTTATTTGGCAGAGTTACCTCTGCCAAATAACGAAACCAAAAACATGGAGACAGAATGGAGTACTCGCGTCGGAGAGAGTAGTTTTTATTTATTTATTTTTCTTTATATTTGTTATTTATTATAAACAGCAAGCATGTTTGCTTTCATAACAGCACAATTATAATGATCCTAAAACTGCTCTTGCATAATGCTGGTGAAAGTTTTCTTAATTAGTTTAATTTGAATTTTAATTAAGGTATACTTTATATGAAAGAATCTTTTAAACTGAAAGATGAGATTTAATTCAAACGAATAACAGGTTTGCATTAATAATAAAATAACTATTACCCAGTACATTTTATATTTTAGTCTGTTTTCGGAATTATTTAAAATATTATTCCGTATACAATCACATGAAACATAACCAATCAAAGCTTTTCAATTTACTTTTTATACGTGCAATGTATTAAAACTAAGTAAGATATTTCCATACTTTATAGAGTTAAAATAATACAAATCAGTAAGCAAAGTTCATGTTCAGTCGATGCAGTTTTGTATTAAAAATAGGTAATTCTAAATTCTTAAATGACATTTTTTTAATTCTAAATGATTTATTTTTTATTAAAATAACTTTTTATATAAATCAAAACTTGAAAATATTTTAGGCTTATTCCCTGTTAAATTTTAAGCTTATACAAGTATAAACTCTTCGAAATTACATGAAAATATTTTTGGTTAATAATTTTTCTTCGTTAAAAATTTATACTTCATGAAAAATAATACATTAATATTTCTTAAAATATTTTCAACTAAATATTTTTTAGTGTATTTCATTTTTACAAAATAAAATAATTTTACGATATCCCAAAAATATATATATAATCCTTTATTTTCTTACATCGAACGCAACACTAGCAATTCTGTAGATGGCGCTATAGTCACGGTTATTTCCTAATTTCTCCCCTTTGGTTTCCAGAGGGAAACAGTTTTGCGCTCAAAACCCGCTGTCCGATTCAACTTACCAGTCGATCTTTGGACAGGAGTGTGATTCAGTCGTTAGCGGGAAACTTTATTCCGAGTTTTCAGTCAGCGCCGTGAATTTCGTCCGTGTGATTGGTCTGATTCTCTTCTTTCTCTATTTTATTAAAGGGAAAAAAGAGTTCGGAAGAACAAAAAAAAAAAAAAATTCCCAATAAATAATAGGGGAATTTAGGGATTTTTCGTCGATTCTTCGTGATGTTATAGATATGCAGCAATAAGTTGCTGCCTTTTATTACTGAAATGTGACGATGATATGCTACTGAACATTGTTGTGTTTATCGTTGGAATTTCATTGCGCCTGGAAAAAAAAATTCCAATTAAACTTTGGAAAATAAAAGAAAAACATAAGACGATTTATTGAATAAAAAGCATTTGAATTCTTTATAGATAGATATAAGTGTTCTCTGTGTTACATTGAGAAAAACTGCAGGGCCCGAGATAAAGAACATAATGTTTTTCTTTATCATCAGAAGCTTCTTGATTTTATTCTTCGCTAGCCTGGGATTTACTAAAGGTAGGTTAATATTTTTTTACAAATGTGACGTTACAATTTGGAGAATTTAACCTATTTTCGTATATAATTTTCTTGTCTAACTAAACTGCAGTTTTTAAAATAAGGAATTTTTGCAAAATAATTTTTTTTCATTAATACGAAAAATATTTTTATACTGAAAACAATTTTCGTTAATAGATATCGCTTTAAACTTTTCTATTTTCAATCAATTAAAAATTCAAAGAATTTTTTTTTTTTTTTTTAATGTTGGAAGTTTCTTTCAAATATAAATTTTATTATCTAACTTAAAACACCTTGCTTAGAAAATCTCTTTTCTTAAGAAGAGAAACAAACTTTTTTAAAAAAAAGTGTCAAAGTTATATAAAATAAAGTGATAAAATGAAGGTGCTTACTTTATATTCTTTTTCAAGACATTATATTATCGAAGAATTTTATGACTAGCTATTCGTTTTTAGAAGAATTATTTTTAATCCTTATTTTATTTCTGAAAGTTTCTTAATAATCCGATTAGTTTAAGAGCATATTCTAAAATTTTATTTCAGTATGTAATACTTTTCGTTGCTTCTTAAACTCAGTTAATCGAAGCAGGAATATTTCCTTAAATTAAAAATTGATTAGATTACTAATTAATTACCGTTAAAATTAATTAATTATGAGTACTTGTTTTAAAACCGATAATAAAATGCTAAGGATCGAAAATAAAAAATGTTCAGATAAAAAATATTTCCAAATATGTTAATGTTTAGTTTAGATAAATGAAAAGTATCTTTTACCAAAAAAAAATTATTTGACATTACATGCTATTTTTTAAATTTAATTCTTTTTTCTTATTGGAGAACTTTGTAATCATATTTTTGTCTTCATTCAAATATTTCATAATTATTAATCAATAAGCCACACTAATTACTATTGTATTAACATTTATTCAGCTACAAAATTTATCACCTCTTTTCGAACAGTTTTTTTTTTTTTTTTTTTTGAATTAGTACTCATTAGCTATTTTTTAAAAAGAGTGAAAATTTGTATTTAATAAAAATAACACTTTTTTATTTAGTTTTTTTTATCGTTAGATGATTTATTTAGCATATAAATAGATAGAAATTTATTATTTGCCATGTTACTTTTATATTATTTTAAGCAAATACTTAAGATATATTTTCTGTTGGAGAATATCTTTAGTTGAAAAATATATTTCATGAATTTAATTCTTAAGTTAAGAAACTAATGCATATTTTAAATACAAATTGAAATTTCATCCGATTTGACGTTGATAATAGGATTAAAGTAGATTCTACAATTTCTACAAATTATATATATTTAAAAAAAATTATATTCATATAAAATTGTAATTTTATTACTTTTTTATTTTTCTTAATGTTAATTATAAGAAAATAACTAATACATTTTATGGTATTTTATACAAAAAATAAAGCAAGTAGCGTTGGCTAAAACTAAATATATAAAAATACTATGCGTTTTATTTTAAAAACATACTTTTAAATTTACTTAATATTTAACATTAATTAAATTAATGATAATACAATATTAATTATTAATAAATAAATAACATTTTTTTCATAATTTCAGTGTTTAATAATTGTTAGGCAAATAATTTAACAAATAATCAAGGAAATCTTATGAAGTAATATAGTACTTCTTGTGACTTTAACTATTTAAAAAAATTCTAAAAACAAAATTTATTAAAGTAAATGAAGTTGACAGTATTATTAAAGAATATTGTCTTTGCATATAAAATTTCCGGTAATAAATCTCGCAAAAATACCTTCTAATGAAAGTTCTAATTGCCTGTTACAGAACTATAATCTTAATACGCTCAAAAATTAGATAATTTGCTTTCGAAAACCTAACTCCTATTTCCCCATTGCGTGTGTGTAATTGAAAACAACGCATATTTTGGACGCAATCAGGGGTGTTAATTAAAGTTAATACAATTTTCAGTATGTCGCGAATAAAAAACAAAACTGAATAAACCGTTCCGATGAATTTCTGAATCAAGCGTCCCGTAACATCAGTTTCAATTATTGCAGCTGCATTTTAGCGGATGAAAATTCGATGTGACGAAAAGAAATGCGTTATTAGGGTTATTGAAAATCTAAGAGGTTCCGTTAGTGAAAGAGAGGTGAATTTGATTACGGGCTCTTTTTTCCTGTGAGTTGTTTGCAAGCTACTTTCATCTAGGTGAAATGGAGCAGTATTTAGGAAACTTTTTTTTTTTCCTTTACCCAGACAAATCGAAATTCTTTATTAACTGAAGTTGTTGAAGCTTTTGAACTTTTAAATAAATAATAATGTTGTACATGAATTTGCTCTTGTAAATAATTCTACAGATTAAATTTGTTTCACAAATACAGATTGTGAATAGGTAATGTATACATTCTATTATATATTTGTTGGCAATACGTATCGAATGGAAAAATTTAAAAACGAAATATAAAGAAGATGCATTTTATCCGCTTGTTTAAGGATAAGTAATGATAGTTTTTATAACAACTTTATCCGATAAACTGAACTGATAATTATTAACTATTTTTTTTATCAACCACAGGGTTTGTTTTCTAAACTTTTTATACTTAATTATAAGTACAATTCGAGAATTGAGTAGCAAATCGTGAAAGTTCTAGAATTCATTCGAACAGACGAGTTTGCGGTAACCTTAATCGAGGCATGCATCTATTTTAGGTGCACTGAAATGCATGCTCCATTACTCGGCTTAATTTTAATATTTAAAGTATAAACTCACTGGCAAGAGGGCTGAAAGGTTATAGAATTCTTATCTACTTTTTATGATCGAGGACCCTAGTGTGCCAAGAATACGTCCTGGTTAAGTGGTCAGCCTAATGCAAAACCCCCAATATTTAGTTCCCAAGCATGCTTTGTACTCAGTTTTATCGACGCGCTTAAAGGGATGAAAAGCTATGTCGTCTTGCAAGGTCAGAAGATCGAATCTCGGTCTTGTGCCTCGGAAGGGAGAAGCTCGACCACCACGCCACCGGGCAACGGTTCTAACAATAGCATACGTCAGGGTTGACATAAACAACATAGCTGCGACAGTAGTTCCTATAAGTTCTTATAGATATATATGAAATAATGTGTTTTATTATTTCATATATATCTATAATTTGCTGCGTTATTGGATAACAATGCAGCAAAAAGAAAGGCGATTAGTATGGTTTTGAATGATTACATAATTACTTTGAAATAAATCAGACCGAAAATATTGAGAATGTGTTTTCATGATTCAAATCCCGGGTGACAGATAATTGAATAATTTTTTTATAAAATCCTTTGAAATATTTTATTTGAAATAACTGAATTGATTTTAACTGGTATATATGTTGCAATTTATATTATTATACTAATGTTATTAATCATGCACGAGAATGTGATAATAATGCGCAAATTTTTATCTACTCTCCTTTGTATTTTTTATATTGAACAATTTGAAACCAGTTTGTTGTGGTCTAAAAATAGTAAAAATATAAAAAATCAATAAAATATTGTAATTTTAAAAGAACTCTGATTAAATTATTACTTTTTTATTTACATTTTAAAATGTTAACCCAAACGATTTATTTTATTATATTTAGTTATGCTACTATACATATAACATTACTTTTGTTAATGTTTCATGTTCATTTATAAAATTTAATATAATCATTTTTATTATATTAAAACTATATGCCTTAATTTACATAGTTAAATTTACTATCCATAATATTAAACGTATTTATAAATCATTTATAACAAATTAAGCATAAATAAAATAGATATTTCAAAAGATAATGACCATTAATATATTTGAAAAAAAGATGCAAAGTCAAAGGAGCTCATTATAATATTAAATTTTTATAATTTATCAATTTAATTTTTTCATAATATAAAAGTCGAAACGTTTTGCATTGTTTTAGTATTTTGTTGTGGGAGTAGTTTAATTTTAGTATTACACAAATGAAAAACTATACTCGTGTCATATACCTAAACTCAATTGTGTTAGCTGTCTCCAGTGAAATACTACCCGTGGTTTAATTTTTTACATGTTTGTGGTTATATTCATTGCAAAACCATGATATGAACAGGTTTTTCAGAAGGACACTTTTGCTTTTTATTCTCTTGCTTTATCAGTTACTCAAGTCGTTAAATTTAATGGCGCTGGAGACAGCATATATTAGTTATAATTTTTTTTTATTTTTTTATTATTAAATTCTTATTACACATGATTTTTTACTCGTAATGTACTGTCGATTACTAATTATACTGCTGTTTAACTCGATTTTTTTAGTTATAATTGTACTGAAGATAAAAAATTCAGAAGTGTTACATATTATTATACTTCCTGTATAGCCTGTATGTGCTTTAGGCTGAAGTGCTAATTCTCTGCTGATGCCTCATTTCTAGTCATTTTTTACAAAAGGTTATCCTAACATATTTTATATCATTTAGTATATCGTCTCTAGTTATCTACGTTTTTATATTCTTCTATCTTAAGCTTATGCGTTTCTAATATAGAATCTTTACCACTTGAAAACCATTTTGCCCCACCTTAAATTTGTGACAATATTTTATGACAAATTCTATCGCCTTATTCAATTTTATTTTTCCATACATTATTATTTACTTGAATGAATGCATATGTTTCCTCATTTTCCGTTAAATACGTTTAAGTTTTTGACCTTTTTAGGACAAAACTTCGCAATCAGTTTTGAAAAATTTGTTTTTAAAGGATGCCATAGTAAAAAAAAAAAAAATTAAAAATTCTGCAATTAATTTCTTCCGAAATTACCTAAGAGAAGTTAGCAACTGATTTCAAAAAATTAAACCAATTAATAGTTTCAAATCTAATATCATTAGTAAACACAGAATCTCCATTATCATATATATATATTGCAAGTTAGACCATGTCACCTAAGTTGCAACATAAATTATAAAAACATGCCAAGACACAAAAGTCATGTAAATTATGTATTGCTTTAGTAACCAATTTTTTTTCCCTGTTTTCACTGTGAATATTTTTTTAAAACACATTTTGAAACATATCTTCTAAATAAAATTCCTAGTCTTAATAGTTAAATGACTTTTTTAAATATTTCACAGTCATATTTATACCATTTTTAGGACAATAATTGTAAATTGTGCAAACAATTTATGCAAAAAACAATGAGAAACAATTGAGTCATAAAATAGATAGAAATCCGTACGAATTCTCGCATACATTTATATTTAATTATGCATATATATGATTTTAAAAGTAATATATATAAGTGCGCTAAATGTTAATTGGACGTTATAAGTTCAGTAAAGCAGCAAAGTTAATAGATACAACTCTGAATCACAAGAATCTCATAGTCAAGTTTTCATAAATTATGTACATGTATAATTTATGAATGTTATGTACATGTACATTCATAAATTATGTACATGTATAATATGATATTTACAATGATATGAGATATGGTATGGTATATTATGATTTTGTAACTACATTAATAAATATTAATTCATTCGTTTCTCTGAATATTAAAAATAGATGTTAAATTTTTATTATAAAACTGTATTTGTTAATTAGCTTAACATACATACTTTTATGCAAATTGCCTTTTAAATTTTAATGATTTTGGTATTGCATAGTTATAGTTTTCCGAAACAGGAACATAAAATTCTGAAAAACGAGTTATTTAAAAATATTTAAATGCACCTCATTTTGCATATGAAGACGTTAAAACTGAATTGCAATATGATAATAGTTATATAAGCAGAACAATGATATAAATTCTTAAGCATTTGCTAAACGTTATTAACAGAAGTAAAAAATAATATATAAACATATTTTTTTTTATTTTAAAATATGGAATAAAATTTTCTAGAATCCTAAAGAGTATCAGACAATGTTCCTTAAGGATTCTAGGCACGAATCTTTTTCATGACGAAAAGTAGAGAATCGTGTTATTCAAAATTATACCATTAGAGATCGTTATTAGAGGCAATTATAAAATTGTTTGTGTTTGTGTGGAATGCTTTTCCAGCTCTTCATTTTTGACTGTTAAAAGCGGAGAAATCAGCTAGTAGCTTGATAATTTCGAATGTGGATAAGGGACGAGATCGATTACTGAGCTAGCAACCTCCTCTCTTTGCCACGTCACAATAGCGGAGGAACTTCGCTACCATAATCTATTTTACTCACTCAAATCTCCGTTAGTCAATGCGATGGATCTTCGACTGAATCAGATAAAGAACTCATCGTCTTCTCATCATGATTACGATTCTTTTTCCAACCAGGAACCAACCTGTGAAGAATGAATTTTAATAGAAATTGTTTTCATTTTCACAATGAAAAAAAAAAGCACCGAAAACTCCGAAGCACTCACATCTATAGACTTCAATATTAAATAAAAAAAAAAATATTTAATTTCTGTTTAAAAGTGCTCAACATTATGCCCCGGTTCTTGTAGCATGATGATGCCGTGGTTCATTTAACGATGGTTTAAAATTACTCGTAGCTAAAGGGGCTATAATTCCAAATTCATTACACTTAAGATATAGTCTGGGCCTCACCTGCACCATCATTGTAAGCATGTAGTTTGATGAATGCATCATGCAAGGAAATTTAATTTCTTTCAGAGTGTCAATAAGACCACCGTTTATGTAAAACTTTGATTCGATAATTTTTAAACTGCGCTTTTATCCCTAAATCAAAATCAGCCTTCTTAATATAGCTGCAGTATAAATTAATAATCCGCCTTTCTAGCTTATTGACATTTTTTTTGTTGTAAAATAATCATGTAAAATAAACCATTATTGCTATGCATGTTACCTAAATGTAAAACGCTATCTAAAGATGTAGTACTAGTCTGCATGCGAATAACTTCAAATTTTATTAATTTTGAGAACTGCAATACCTTTATTAACTTTTTTTATGGAAAGTCTTAAAATTCAAAAATGAATATTGAACATACTTCCCAGAAAATAGAAACGTTTCTAAAAAGAAAAAAAAAAGACTTTTAATTTTCTATTGAAACTATTTCTATTGAACAAGGATTGAAAGACTGAGTACAAGCATTCTAAAAATATTTCGAGTGAAGAATTGCATTATATATATATATATGTGTGTGTGTGTGTGTGTGTGTGTGTGTGTGTGTGTGTGTGTGTGTGTGTGTGTGTGTGTGTGTGTGTGTGTGTGTGTGTGTGTGTGTGTGTGTGTGTGTGTGTGCGTGTGTGTGTGTGTGTGTGTGTGTGTGTGTGTGTGTGTGTGTGTGTCACTTAAAACTGAGTTATAATTACACAAAAATACGCGTATGTTTTTAAATGGTTACAACACATTATAAAGTCAAATATCTTTGTTATAGTGTTTAAATCAGAGCATATCTTTATGCATACACACATATTGGTGCATGCAAGCCCCTGTCTGTACCTTAAGGTTTGGAATGCTCGTCCTTCACTAAACACTTAGTAATTTTGAACTGCAGTCAGGTGACAAGATCAAATCTGAGTTGGCACTCTCCTCTACACATCCACGCCACACCAACGTACGGACTTTGGACGTCACAGATTAACGTGGACACGTCCCCAACCAACGAAGCTCTAGCAACCCAGTGAAGGAGAGTGTGTTCACCCTCCCAATCACTGCACATGGAAAATGATGCTTCACTTTGCTGATATAAACGTTAAGTGGGGTGAAGCTACTGATCCAATGGAGCTAATTATCTATACAAAGTTCCTTCCATGTGAATTCTTAAAATTTAAATTCAATCATTACAATGAACAACCTAGTTTTTCAGTTCACTTGAATATGAACATTTTCAAAGCTCTTTTCAGAAATTATCTATAGATATTTCTTCATTCTATATAAAATGTTATTATTATGAATAGATAGTAATAGTTATTTATAATAATTAATACTGTATCTATATATAGAATGTGTAAATGTACAAAGTAATGAATATAAGTATTAAAAACAAACTACTGGTATATAAATTTAAAATTTGATACGTAATAATCAGCAGAGAAAGACGAAAGAGAGAAAATTATTTCATTGTTCTTGACTTTCATAAAAATTGTCAGAGAATAAGAAGTATAGGTATACGATGAGTTGTAAATTTTTTATGTACAAGAGTACTCTAATCGAGAAATGATTCTAATTCACTTATAAAGTTAAAAAAAATAAAATACAAAATTCTCAAAATAAATTTGAACAACTTATTTAAAATATATAATAAGTTGGTCGCTACTTTACATTTAAAAATATTAAAATCGCTCTCGTATTCTAAGAAGATTGAAAAGAAATTCTCAAAATGGTATTTTCAGTAGCTGCTAAAACTAAAAATTCAAAGTATCAAAGTTTCTCAGAAAACTTGTTAAAAGAAGGTTATTTTCATATGAGTGTAAAACCAAAATCTTCCATTCCCACTTAACATGCAGGTGAGCAGCTTTTTGAAATAGAGAAAATTTGTTCCTAAACTAGAAAAACCTTGATGACTGGTTAGGGAAAAATGATCATGTATTTTTAGAAGATTGCAAATTTAAAGAAATTTTAAGATTGCGATATAAGAGATTATATATATTTTGCGAAAGGTTTCTAGAAATTGTTTTGTACTTGAAATTAATTCTGTATAAAAAAAAATTGTAATATTTTAAATCATCAATTTGCGAAGCTGAATTTTTCTGTTGTATCAATTGTATTAATAATTTAAATAAATCAATATTTTATGCAATAGTTTAATTGATAAAAGCATTAATTTAGTGATCTGAAAATCTTATTAGTGGGAAAGATTACGAGTTTGATTTTAATTCAATTCAGTGGGGGTAGGGACAAAATTTTTATAATTTTTTCTTTCTATTCAACAATGTGTAGATTTGTTTAGACACTTCGGGAGGGATATTGGGTTTTTGTCTTAATTTTGAATACTTTTAAACTTTTGTGACCCTATTCAATATAACTCTAGTGTGTAAAAGACAGTGATTTTAGTAGAAAAATCTAACTAATCTGTGACGCAGATAAAGATCATCTTGCTGATGGTACATCTACCGTGGATCTGGTGGCTTCATCTATTAGATGATTTTAGAGCAAAGTCGTACTTTACATTGGTGTTGCTCATGTTAGGTGGAATAGGTGAATGACACACCCTACCAGATAAAGATCATCTTGCTGATGGTACATCTACCGTGGATCTGGTGGTTCCATCTATTAGATGATTTTAGAGCAAAGTCGTACTTTACATTGGCATTGCTCATGTTAGGTGGAATAGGTGAGACACACCCTACACACTTAAAATTGCATAGCGAACAACATAGTGAGCTTGACTTGTCCAAGTGTCACAAGAAACAACAACATTAATTTGATAAGGACTGTTAGTTAAGAAATAGTTTACTAAAAGTCTACTCAACTCAAGCATTTGAAAACAATGGTTGTTTTCTAACATTTTATCAACTGTTGTGCAGTATTTAGTGATAGATTAGAGTGTTATATTCAACTAGTAGTACTGATAAAAGGTTGGGGACACTGCTTTGTAGAGAAATAACTCGATAAATTGTGAAAGGTGAACGATAGGAGTAAATGTGAAATGCAAAATAGCATTTTAAGAATATATATGTATCGAATTATTTACATCTACTCGGTAAAAGTGAAATTAATACACTACAAAGTAACGGGCGCAACAGCTTGAACATAAAAAGACAGATATCAGATTCTACGCCAATGATTAAATTCTTATGTGCATTTGGTCGCATAAAGCACTGTTTTGTTACTATGAAGGCCAAAGTCGTGGTTACCTGGTTAGTTGGGCGTCGTATTCTTCATTAGAAAGTAGCAGTTTGAATCCCTTCTTAACCCAAGATCTATCGTGTTTGCTAAGTGCGGTAGGTCACGTTAAATGTGGTGCGGTAGTCCCAATGTCCTCAAAATGAAATATTACTCTTATAATGTAGGTTAAGTATTGGGTTTGTCTTCTTCTCGATCCCTGCTTTTAATTCGAAGAATCCCATTCGGCACTTCCAATAAATTTGGTAAAGTCAAAATCCCACGTACAGAATAGCATGCTGGGGCAATATCAACAACTACTAAGACCAGCAGCTGATTTGTTTTTATATGCTTTTAATCACATATTGCAGAAGCAATTTATTAAACGAGGATGAAAAATTGTTTAAAGATATATTTGAAATGTATATTGGCAGTTATTGTCAAGAAAACATGATTGTGTCCCATATATGAAATTAACTCTATTCATATCGATATACACAGTCGTCAGTCATAGATGAGGGAATATGAATGCAATATATTGCATGATGGACACACCACCATCTGCAAATACCATTTATGGATTATACCTGCAAATGATTTATCGATTATACCATTATACCTGCAAATACCATTTATCGTCATATCGGCTTCATGGCTTCAGATGCCATCATAGCCAAGTAGCAAACACCCTTTGTGTTAATTTAAAAGTGTTTTAACTTAAGAGCCGATATAAAACACAAGTTCTTATGATTGTAGTTCAAACTCTTGTACAGGCTGACACCGACACGTTATTATTCCATGGCAAAGTATGACGTCAGATCGCACACCATAATCTGAATACCATTTGTTGCCATTAATATCACCTGATCTCTCAAATATATGACCTTGGACTAAACTGAAGTCGAGCTTGTTGAATATTAACGTGCTTACTTGAGGTGATTAAAAAGAATATCTGAAAGACCTTTCTCTCTCACATATTTTTTTTCAAGCTAATCTTTTCATAAAACTATTTGATATTTATAATTATTCAATGCGTTTCAATGAAAATATCAAAATTTTAATAAACTATTTAGATCATGCTTTTCTTCAAGAAGCATTTTAGAGCTCTAACTATACCTGTATATTTTTATGCATTATTGCATTAATTAAAAAAAATCATAATAACTTAATGTCTTTATTTTGTTTCAAACTATTCACAACAACAAGAAGCATTGATAATCAAAATAATCTTTTATGAAAGCATTAATAAGCAAAATTGTTTGTGTAATTTTTTGGTTATTTACACATTACCTTAAAGTACTATTATATAATAAATAACTTTTTTATTTTTAATTACTAGTTGTCGTTTAAAAAAACTCAAGACACTGATTTAAATCTGATTTTAAAAGGATTTTTTTTATTTTATTTTATAAGCATTTCTAGTTTTTAGAGCTTTGTTCAGCTTTACAAATGTCATTTATCAATATGCGTTTTCAGGAGGGAAAAAGCATGTATATAGGTACCATGAAATTAAAGTTTCAATTTATTAAAAATTTATTCATGCATTCCGTAAATTTTCAGATAGATTAATTTTTACTTAAAAGTACAAGAAAAGGATCATGTAAGAAATAAAAAGTATAAAAATTTTGATACATATATATATCATATAATGTGCGTAATTATTACACAGCTGGACAATTGCTAAGGACGGATAACACTATCATCCACAGCAACCACAAAATGAAAGGAAGCAAAATGTGGAAAATTAGAATAAATGCGGATTATAGTAAGAAGAAGTATGATTATGCAAATTTTTTTCCACGTCTGTTCATCACGTGATAGCGTTCATAAGAGCTTTAAAGGTTTTGACGCGTGTGGACAGTTGTTGCTTCAAATCAAAATTTTACAGGAAAGATTTCATAGACGAACTTGAAATTTTTGGCGTGTCTTCCCGATATCACTTAATTGAATTTATGCGTGGCCGAATTATTGGATAGATCGAAGAAGGGCGAAAAATAACAGATTCTGCCAGGGAGTTCGACATCGCTCGCAGAGTTGTTCCACGGCTGTGGAAGTCATTTAAAACTCCTGGAATGTGTAGTAGGCGGCACGGGGGAGGTCGTGTTAGAAGTACGACGCCTGCAGAAGACAGATATATCGTCCTATCAGCAAAAAGGAACAGGCGCACAACAGCTCAACAGGTGGCAAATCAGTTTCTTGCAGTCTGAAAAAAGCAGATCTCCCGAAAAACTGTTGCCAAACGTTTGAGGGGAGGAGGACTATATGATCGCAGACCTGTTGTATGTGTCCCATTGACCAGACAGCACCATACAGCCCGTTTACAATGGTGTCGTGAGCATTTTAATTGGACTGAACAGGACTGGGCATGTGTACTATTCTCAGAGGTCATCAGGTAGGTTCAGTCTGTCATCAGACTGTAGACGCCAACTGATATGGCACGAGAGTGGTACTGCTTATCATCCAGTAAACATCTAGGAAAGGGACCGATATCCGACAGGACTGTCCAGTCCAATTGCGATGATCACGACACCATTTCAAACGGGCAGTACGTTGCTGTCTGGTCAATGGGACACACACAACAGGTCTGTGAGCATATAGTCCTCCTCCCCTCAAACGTCTGGCAACAGAATTTCGGGAGATCTGCTTTCCTCAGGCAGCAAAAAACTGATTTGCCACCTGCTGCGCTGTGGTGCACCTGTTCCTTTTTGCTGATAGGACGATATATCTGTCTTCTGCAGGCGTCGTACTTCTAACAAGACCTCCCCCGTGCCGCCTACTGCACATTCCAGTAGTTTTAAATGACTTCCACATCCGTGGAATAACTCTGCGAGCGATGTCGAACTCCCTGGCAGAATCTGTTATTTTTTGCCCTTCTTCGATCTATCCAAAAATTCAGCCACGCATAAATTCAATTAAGTGATGTAGGGAAGACATGCCAAAAATTTCAAGTTCGTCTATTAAATCTTTCCTGTAAAACGTTGACTTAAAACAACAACTGTCCACACGCGTCAAAACCTTTAAAGCTCTTATGAACGATATCGCGTGATGGACAGACGGGGAAAAAATTTGCATACGCATACTTCTTCTTACTATATCCCGCACTTATTCTAATTTTCCACATTTTGCTGCCTTTCATTTTGTGGCGACTATGGATGATAGTGTTATCCGTCCTTAGTAATTGTCCAGCAGTGTATTATGAAATTACTTGCATTTTATTAAACGTTTTGTATTATTTAAAACTTAATTTTAAAAAAAACTTATTTTCCAATATATTAGCTGTTTAAATTTATTTTTAAACTTTACTTTTTGCTTGGAGATAAGTAGCAAAATGAAAGTGTAAATTAATTTAATTTTAATTTACTTTCGTTAGTGATCATGTAAGCTTTTTAAATCTCAAAAATAACACAATGATTTAAATAAGTAAGAGATAAAATCCTACCCAAGAATAGAAATAATTAAATTTTAAGCCAGCTTATTTTTAAGTATGAATAATTACCTAAATTTTAGATCGCGCTTTTATGAATAAAATAAGAAATTGCAAACTAGTTTTAGGTTATTATCCTCACTTGACTGTTCCCAAAAAAATTATTGCTAACAATAACCAAAAGTTTATTACACTGCCAAAAAATAAAGAATAGAAAACGCTCATCAACGCCCATTCCTCAAATTCTTCTCGAGTGCTCTATCCTAACTCAAGTAATCTATAAAGTTCTTCAGAGGTCACCGTTCCACAAAATCGGGAGCGGGGTGGCTGTAAGATTGGGGAAAAAAAAGAGAGATTTTCCTCTTCCTAGGAAATTCTTCAAACCGCCAGCCGTCATTGAAAGAAATATGGAATGGCATAATTAGTGGGTGCAATTCAACATCCCTTGGCGAGCTAATTCGATTTCGCGTCTTTGTCGAGGACTTTTCTTTTGGCGTAGAAACTTTTCCGAATGATCGCCCTAATTGAGTTCATATGCAAAACTGCTGAAGTTTCTTCGTAAAGGTGACATCGGATGTATCGATATTTTCCAGAATGTATATATATATATATATGTATATACATACATACATGCAAATATATGTGCATATATATACATATATATGTATATGTGCATAATACTTCCTAATTTCTTCTTTTTAACTTATGCTACCAAATGGGTGGAATAAGTTGTTATGTATAAATCTATGGGGGGGATTAAAATATTGCGTTAGTTTCTATTATTTCTTTAATGTTGAGATTTTCTAAATAAAGTAATCACGTATGTAGAGCATGCATTCATGACTGTTTCTATATTTTTATTTAAAATAATATTCTAGAAACGTAAGGAATATTTTAAATTATTTTGATCTTGAATGCAATTCCAAGTTTTGAAAACTTAATTCACTTAATTTTAATTTCAAAATAAAAAAACCTAAATTATAATTGAGAGCTGCATAGATGTGACTAGACATAGTTTTACAATGATATCTCTATTTTCAATTTCCTTGTATTTAAAATTATATAAATTGTGTAAACAAGTTAATAGTATACAAATAAGTTTTTTTTTTTTTTTTTTTTTTTTTTTTTTACAGATTTTATGCTGTTGTATTTTGTCGGGATATTTTCATAGACAGTTGGTCATATCCACCAATCACAAGGGAAGAAACCCGAAAAACTCACTAGCACCCATTCAGTAGACAAAAATCTCTTCCATTGTGACTAATATAACACAATATTTTATGTTCTAAATTTAAACAACAGTCAAACAAATAAATCTAAATTATTAATTCTATTAGTTGAAATAACTTTTTCTTCAAAATTTATAACAGCCTAAGAAATTTTTATAATTTTTTTAATTCCTGTGAAAAAAACTGAGCATGTAAGACATTTAATAAATCAGTAATAAACCTGCTAATTACCTTTTATGATATAAATATCATTATGATGCAAATTGTTATGGTATAATGAGTACAGTATATTTTCTTTATTCGTCTTTTTATTTTCTATTCTGAAATCTTTAAATAAACTATTTTTATATTAATCTATTCAAAAGTCTATTCAAAAGAATCTCCTTCAAAATAAATAGATTCAATATTCGCTGCATTAAAAATACTTTTTTATATTATCTGTTGTTTCTACATCAATATTTTAATATAATTATTAATTTCAATAATATTAATAATCCTTTTTTAAAAATAAAAATAAATTAAAAAAAACATTTATTAAAATTTTTATAAAATTATTTCAAGAAGTTTAATATTCCCTTTCAATCCAGTCATTGTAAGAAAAAAAATGTTGATTTCTTGTAAATTTGCATAGTTCTTGTAAGTAATTATGAGTATTTCAGTTTTCTAAGGTATTATTTTATATTGTGAAAAAATTAATATTTTTACTTTAAAAAATACGTAAAATTTTGGTCACAGGTGTTCATTTAATACTTTTTAGTGAAATTCTTTTAAAAATAAAAAAATCTTTTCAATTAATTTGTAAAAACAAAAAAATATTCTTTTTGTAAGGTATTAAGTAAAGTTAATAAGGACTTATAAAGAAATTGAAAATGCATTCATATATTTCTTAAACTTGACATTCACAAATTAAGTAGATATTTTAAAACTGAATTTCATGAAAAAAGTTCATCTTCTATGCATTAAATAAAAGTTTTACGAGAATTTGCATTATTATTAATTTCTACATAATTCCATGTCTATTAAATCTTCATAATTTTCGAAAATTACATCTATTTTTCGAAAATCCATATCGGTTAAGGTCACATATTTTTAATTACGGATGTAAAAAAATGTTACGTATCAAAGATTGTATTGTATGTAAGTGGAATATATTTTATCAAATAACGCAGAACATCAATAAATCATCTATCCATTTTACAAATTTAAAAAATGATTAAACATCAAAATATAAATGCTTTTGTAGGATGTATTGCATTAATCGAGTTTTATCTCTTCAAAAGATATGATTATGAGAAATCATTTTATTTAGCGAACATGCAAGTAAAAGGTGCTCGTTAAATTTGGAAAATCAAAAGTCCTGTGGTCGGTCGTTGAGCAGTTACCATGGATGCGATAGTCGGGAGAAAATTTCCCCCTACTCAAGAGCAAAGTCAAAATTAAGAAAAATGGATCCTCTTGTGGTGCCATCTATCGGAGGCGTCTTAGAGCAAAGACGTACTTTCACCTTTATAGTGCTCTGGTTAAACGAAAGATGCATCCTACTGACTTAATTTCGTCGGTGAACGAGCTTATCTTGTCAAAGCGTCATTAGTAACGACAGTAACAAACATACATCTAATTTTTAAATATTGCATTTATAAGTTTCCAGAATTTTGTAGAGACATATGGTATATTTTGCCTTAAGGAAAATATAACTACGACTATAATAAGTTAACAGACTTAAAAATACAAAATCAAATTGCTTAATTGAAATGTTAATTTTTATCATTCCTAAGAGATGTCTAAAATTTGTGAGAAAGTATATTTTTCCCAGTCATATAATACCAATAATGTTTACATAAACTTAAATTTAAAAAAAATGTTACTTTTATATAAAAAAGAAGTGAATTTCTTCTATCACATTCATAAAATCCAAACACGCATTGAAAATATAATGTTTCGAATAAAATATAAAACAAATACATTTTCAGCGCATTTATTATGTTTCCACAGCATATTCAAATGTCAGTAATAAGAAATAAAATATGCTGATGCATTAGAAATCTTTCAAAATTCCTCATTTTATTGGAAATTTGAAATAGACACTTAAATTTGTAACTTAAGAATAACAAAATATTCCAAGGAAATATTTGCAAAATTTCATTTGGAATTTTTCGAAATAAATTATTTGATGATGAAGTGGAAAAACATCAATTAGATACAAATAAATATTCCCTAAAAATAAAACACATATTTACCTAAAAAGTTTTTTTTTATATATATTTTTTATTTTTTTTATAAATGATAGGTTACGAAACAAATAGCTAATTTGATGGTATACACTTGGGGCACATGACTGTATCCTTGTTTTTCTCTTTGTTAATATATAAAGTATGTATTACTCAAAGTCTCCTAAGCTTAATATATAAACATATCGTTAGAAACAAACGTAACATCGCAAATGATTGTGAAACAAATTCGTAGGCATTTTTTAAAAAAATTCTTAAATTAAAGTTATTAAATGACATATATATATATCTATACTTCTTTTTCCCTAAAAGCTTTTTCTCTATTTTATTTATTTACGAAAATATCGTATTCATTATGCATAATAAAATTCTTCACAAAGTCTTTCTCGATAGGAAATATTTTATGCTGCCAGAACTTAAGTAATAAATAGATTTAACACTGCTTAAACATGGAACGGAAATTTAAGTAGGGGAATCATGCATTTTTTATTACTGAGTTATTTTTTAGAGAAATGAATCTGAATAAACTGTAGGGTTTTTTTAAAAAAAAAGATTTTCAGCAAATTAAGAGAATGAAAAGCCTTTTAATTCATTGCAGGAGAAGAAGAACGAAGTTTGTTTACAGCAAACAATGTTATTTGCTTTTTTTTATACATATAAAAAATATCGACATTTTTTTTATGTTTCTCATCCCCAGTAGAATGTATTAATAGACGTTTCATGTACTCGTAGAAATAAGTTTTGCTTTTAATCAAATCTAAAAAGTGAAATGGATTCCTCATTAAAAAGTAAACAAATAAAAGCATTGCCAAGTTTCAGTGCCAACTATTCCTTTCGCATATAACTTCATTCAGTTGAAATTTTAGAGTGGAATCTATTGTGAGTTTATTATTCTATCGGGGAAATTTTATGTTGCTTACTAGATTAGAGCTAAAAAATTATTTGGAAGTATTTTTAGTCAAATCATGTAAACATGGTTTAATGTAAGCTTGTAACATTTTTGTCCCTGCATATTTTAGTAAATTGTTTAACTTCAGAAGATTTTGAGTTAATAATTTTAGTAAAATGCATATCGAAAATGCATTAAAAATTTCACAGACTCAAGGGAGAGTTTTAATATCAAAAATTTAGATTGGATATTTTATTGATATCTTTTTTTTAATATTTTATAATGCTGTAAAAAAATAAACAAGCACTTCGCGTTGTTATTGAGATATTCAAATATTATCATTTTATGAAAAAAAAAAAGAATTTTTCATCCATTTGTATATGTGTTTTCAAGATAATGAAAACCATACAATCCAAAGTACTTCAATATAGCCTTTCCTAGTTTCTAAGCAATTAAAAAACGTGTTTATTCATCTAAACTTTTTAATAATCATTAGGGAAATTTAGTTTTCATTCATTTGCAATTAAAATCATACCTCCATGACTGAAATTAGAGAAAATAATCATTTAAAGCACTGAATACGTTAAAAAAAATATTTGAAAATATTTTTCTCTTATTAATCATAAATACTTTGGCTTACTTTAAACTAACATTAATAATTACCGATGTGACTTTATAATAATCTATAACATAATAAAAAATACATTAAAATATTTAATTTTTTAAGGAATTAAATTCATTTTTTTTTGTTTACATAAAAATGTATTCAACTAATTGTTAATACAGATTGAATCTTGAGGTTTATCTATATAAAAAATTTTCCTGTCCAATATTTATGGATAAAAATAATAACTCTCTTCCATATACGTAAAACTTCTTTTACTTGGTTTCATAACCATCTCATGTATTTCAGCATTTGTAGCATCCGGTGAGAATTTTCTGAATTCTCAAGTTTTATTCGTTTGCAGCCAGTTCGTTAAGAAAATTAAACTCTGTATTCCAGACACTTCTGTCTGGGCAAATCATTACTGTGAGACTCTAAGAAAAATACGAGACAATCCTTGCAAAATAGGAAACTTATTTAAACCAGGAGGCGAGAAATGCTTTTTGGAGGAAATGAGTTCCGTCCACCCTTTCCAATCCTTCTTCTACTCAAGAATTACTGGATTAATTCGGAGCAAGCTTACATTTTTATAGTGCAGAAGTTGCTCCCTATCAATTTACATCTTTTATTCAGATGATAGGTCCTGAATTGTAAATATTTTGAAATTGATAATCAGTTGAGAAGAATGCATGAAATCCGAGTCATCACTTGGCTGATTGAACTGACAGCAAAAGAATATAACATGGGGAATTTTGAAATCAGTGACTTGGTGAGACAGGTATTTAATTGTAAGATGTGATTATATAAAAAAGAAGGAAGCTATAAGTATATAAAAGAAGTGCTCTTTCGGATAAATGCAGTCCTTTTATTCTTGTATTTAAAGAATATACATGCAGATAAATGAATGGCATTTATCTAATATCCATCTTATGATTTTACATGATGAAATAGAGCATGGATTGCAACCAATTATAAAATACTTTATCATAATGTCTAGACAAAAACTGAAGTGAACAGATTTTTCTACAACAACGTAAGACTATTTTGACAACAGGCAGATATTTTACCTAAATACACATTACCATTATTATTACCACCATTATTTTACCTAAATACACATTAAATACATTTTATCCAATACATGACTCAATTCATTGAAAGATGATTTTAAGTGAAATTAATTTCGCAAAGCAAAGCATTCATTTATTAAGTGAATTTTAATTATAAATTTTCATTCGAAAAAATAAAACTTAAAAACACAGCACAACAAAGTGTAGTGTGTAAATTAATTATAATACTAAATTAAAATGTAATTTTTCTCTTTCAGCAAAACATTTGGTTATATATATATATATATGTATACATATATATACATATATATATATATATATATATATATATATTTATACATATATATACATATATATATATATATATATATATATATATATATATATATATATATATTCTTACTTTATATTAAAATTTTAGATTTCACCAAGATAATACAAATACTATTAGTTCAAATTATGCAGATTAGATTTTTAGATTTTTTAAGCAAATAATTTGAATTCTGTAAAAAAGCATTATCAAATAAATAGTAAGAATATTGAGATTAAATATATATTCAGTTATGAATATGAATGTTTTTTACTGACTTCTAAAAAATTTAAATAACATTAAGCTTATTTCTTCATTTGTACTTTCGCTCAAAAATTACGCAATTTCATTTTTATACATATATAATTTTATCCTTATTTAAGCTTTAATGAGATTCGTACTATATTGATAATAAATTAGTTAAAATAATGCTAAACTGTTATTTTTTGTTATTTTATAATGCAAACACATTAGGCATTGTGAGAAGTTATCTGAACCAGGATAAACAGTAATTAATGTGTATAAAAGCTAAACACTTATTTCCATTTAGTTTTGTTTCAATGCTAATTACGTATGTATTGTTGTATTAAAAACTTCTTATCCTCAATTTAAGTCACTAAATTTTGCCATTAATAATACCTGCCTCTCAAATAAACAAAGCAATGATATTTTATCCTCTTAAAATAAGTATAAAAATTCATCATAATGCATATTTTTTTTAAAAAAAAATTATGCCTATTATATTCAAAATAAAATATATTTAAGTTAAAGTTTAATAAAAAAAAGACACGTATATTAGATACTTAAATAAACATCAACTTAATTAAGTATAAAACGAAACCGTTAATGATGAAGGAAAAATGAGCACTAAACACAACATTTTTGTGATTAGAATTCAGTCTGTTGAAAAATATATATGTTTTGGAATTCGTTTGTTTAAAAGTGGCATAAAGAATTGTAATGTTAAGTATGTATGTAATTAGCCTGCTTCTTATATATTTCTCTTCATCGGAAACGTTTAAAAAAAGCTATTTAAATAAAATTATTGATACGTGTTTTTTTAGGCTGCATAGTACAAACTTAGAGCAAATAGGATCATAATATCAAATTGAAAAGCGTAACATAATCGTAAATATTTATATTTTTAAATGATCAGTAAAATATTTACCCATGGCTCAGTAGTTCAAAAATACTTTTCGGTAGCCTTAAGTTCGATTCCCGATGATGAAGAAGAAATGATGAAAGGTAAAGCGTTTCTAATTTTATTGGAATCAGATATACTACAAATACAAATAAATTTTTATTTATAAAAAATTTAAATATTTTTCTTCCAATCTTTAAATCGAAAGGGTTAGTCATCGATACATATAATTTTTTTCTGTATTATGTAAATAGTTCCAAAATATATATAGTAATATATTTTTAATTTACTTTATTTTTTTTATTAACTTTTTAGTGATGTTTATGATCTTAATAACTCACAATAATATCTTAATATACTGTAATTTTAGTAATTTTGTAATATTTATTTTTGATTAAAATATGGTAAGTCTATCAGATTTCTTAAATTAATGTATTTGTAACTTAAAGTAACTTAAGATTCATAATTTAATGTAGATTGTAATTAATTTTCTAAGTTGGAAAAAAATATGATTTTAAAAATTAAATTTGGATTTTGTTCTAAAAACAGAACATTTTGAATTGTAATTGAAAATTTCTTGACATAATTTTTCAGAGTATGTTGATAATATACTTAACCAAAGTAGATATCAACAACTCGTTAATTTAAATAAGCTTCAATATTTGCTGTGTGCTTCAAAGTTAATTACTTTTGAAGAAAACTTAGAAAATAATTAAAAAAATATTAGCATTATATTTTAATAAGGTTATTAAGCATATAGCTTCCAATGAGCGCCCTCTACTGTTTAGCAAAGAAACTTTTCTTTGAGGACTAAAACTTTATGAACTTCAGCAGCTAATACCCCACCTCTCCGTAAGTAATTGCAATTTTTGTGTAAGTGTTAATATATGTGGGTGGCTAGTAAAAAAATAAAAAGATTTCTACCATGAAGCTTTTGATCTTTTAGCTACCCTTTAGCTTTACGCTTTAACATTGAGTTAGCCTAATTTAAGCGCCTTTTTTTAAATGATTCACAGATATGTATTAAAACTCAACAATATGTACAGAAATATCGAATTTGCATTCTAGAATATTTATTAAAAATAAATCTTTAATTTTACAATAGCCTTCTTTAAACGCCTCATTTAAAATGATTCACAGATATGTATTAAAACTCTACAATATGTACAGAAATATCAAATTTGCATTCTAGAATATTTATTAAAAATAAATCTTTAATTTTACAGTAGTAAAAGATTCTTCCATTATAAAATACTTACTTCATTTAATTTTTTATAAAACTAAATTTTATTTTATCAAGCTTATTCAAATATATTTTATAACGACATCATAAAAAAATATCTATTTACACTGAAATTACAAAATAAATATAAAAGAGCATTAATGATATTGATTTTTCAAAATCCAAAGATTATATTTATGATATACTTATGTGATATCATATGAAACTGACTTTTCTATATTTTTATGTAACTTTCTTCAAAATGTTTATTATAAAGTTACCTCGCATGCATAAATTATAAGCAAAATTTCTATAGGAAAACCTTTTTTTTTTTTTTTTTTTTTTTTTTTTTTTAACAAATGGAATATAAAGCTATTTCCGATAAAATTGACAAACTCCAAACTGGCCTTGTCTCAATATGCATACGTTCTTAATTATGGGGATAAACGATTGGCTTTTGTGAGCAGCTGCCATTGCCATGTCCATGAATTGTGAATGTTTCCATGTAATAACTCTGGTAGTCTCCAAACTACATTAATTCATTCAATTCCGTACCATTAGTTCTCTTTCGCATTTGAATGTGTAATGGCAGGGAAATAATAGTACCCACATTCAGAAGCAATGATAAATATGAATTCCTACTTTTTACCCCATTTGAACGACAAAATAAAGGAAAGTTTACATCTCAAAAACCAAATTTAAATGCATTTTATTTTTGTAACTAAATTAAGAATTTATTTTCTTAAAACTTAATTTTATGTTATGTATTTAATGGTACTATTTCCTTTTAACATTTATTCATCCATATTATATTTTAATTTAGGTTTCCTGTTCCAATTTAATTCTCTATTCACATTTATTCAAAAATTTCATTCAAAAAGAAAATATCTTAAAAGATAATAATAAATTTTGTCTAAAATCATATAATGCAGGAATGTGGTAGGATATACCCCCATTGGCAAACTTGGCAAATTTTCTTCGTCGCCAAGCAATTCAAATGATGTTGCCATTAAAAAAAAAGCTGTATATTTAACAAAAAATGATGTAAAACATGAGAAAAAACTATACCTGGAAACAAAAAATCTAAAAAAGCAACAAAAAGTTAAAATTAGCAACACCAAAGGAAAACTGAAACATTCTAATGTAAACAAAGGACGCCAGATTTGGTGAGAAATCTCTATGGGAGGACTATCATACTTATGCCTAATATAGAATCTTACAGTTAATTAAAAACGTTTTTATTGGGAATTGTTGTAAACTGCTGTTTATTATCAATCATGACAGTAGATTTAAAACTTGCAGTTTTAACTATTATTTGCTTCTAAAATATAACTCATATCTTATAATTTTCTGAAATAAACTCAAGAAAATACAAGAATATTCCGTAAATTGTTAAGCATAGCCTATTTATAGTTCTTGTATCTTATAAGTACTTAGTTTCGAATTATTTATGAATAATTTGAAAGCAACAAAGATAAAAGTGTATCTAATGTGAGTTTCAAACAAAATATATCGCTTAGTAACTGAAAAAATATAATAACGGCATAATTTAATTCGATGCTCAGTTAACATGGAAAAAAACATTTTTAGTATTGAAATGAAGCAATATATACTATATCAACATAAAACCATGCAATTTTTTATTTGTTTTTTATAATTATAATATTTATTGTTTTATTAATGATGCTACTATTATATTATTTATGGTGCAATATCTTTATATTGTTTCCTTCCATAAAATAGCCATTCATATTTATACATTTGACGTTGAGTTATAGAAAAGTTTAATTAGTTTTATTATATTCTTCTGGTATGTTTCAAAATAAAAAATTTTAAAAATTGGGAGTAATAAATATAAGTCAATGATGAAATTTTCTAAAAATGTATTGACAATCTTTCTTTTTAAAGAGATATAACTGTTCATTTTTTTACAGTTGAATAGCTGCAGAAAATTGTTTATCATTGTAACTGTGTATATTATGAATTATTAAATATAAGAGAAATACCATTCTGAAATGACGAAAATTTTGATTGAAGGTTATGTTTTAACATCCGCACAAATGTCTTACTTGTTATAATTTAACTGAAATAATTTGAAGAGGTGATAATATAATTTTTACAGTTAAATTCTACAAGCTAAACCAGTTAAAAATAGTTTAAGAATGTTGAAACAGATATATATATATAACAGAAATACTAGAAGTAGATAATATTTGTATGTTATGTGGAGAAATACACAGAAGTAATGCATTTTTGCTTAAAATTTCATATATAAGAAAATTTTAAATTCCTCGAAGTATATAATAATGCATTTATAAAAACAAGCGCTACCGGAATATAAAACTTGCATGAATTATTGGTCTTAAAATAAGGCATGTGAATAAAATTCACATTTCGTCTCAGTTATAATCCCTTGGATATCGTTCGGGGAAAAGTTCCAGTTTGTGGAGACATTTTACGATTTGCCTATTTGTCGAACATACAGTAGCAGACGGAGCCCGAGAGAGACTTCACGCGACATTCGAATCTTCGCCGTGAATATTTGATACTTCTACTGCGTGACTCTTCAAACATGTGCTCACAAAACCCAAGTCACAAGCGAAAACTGTTCTTTTTTTCCCTTTGAGGTGGAGGAAGAAGTGAAAGTGATGCATTCTTTCGGCGGATGTAGCAGTCCTTTCTCTGAGTAGATTATAGCGATCTCAAAAGATACCACAAAAAAGTTTTACTAAATAGATTTTTTTCTGTCATCTTTTTCATAAATTTACACAAGCCAGACGTTTGAAAAGAACCGTGCGCGTGGCAGACGCCAACATCTTTTATTCCTCAAAACTTAACTGAAGCGTATCGTCTGCGTTTTTAGTTTTTAGCACGTGCTGGAGCTTGATAAACATAATGTTCTGGTCCTCTTTGTTAAGGAGGGGAGACCCAATTCTTTTTTGTTTGAAGAGCGCCTACTCAACCCTTTCGGTAGATGGAAGATAAGGGTGTTAGGAACGGGACTCAACAATAAAAAGCTCAAACATTGATTGCATAATTGCGTGAGTATCTGATTTTCAAGGGTGGTTGTCACATCTGGTTTGAGATCGTAGTTATAATGCTTGACAGTGTCGCGATTGTGTCTTACTTTTGAGTTTTTAGAAGGAAAATAACGATTCGTTTCCTAAATTAGAACCACAAAATTCCCGAAGTAATTATTGTGACCGAGGAAAATTGTTTTATCAGTTTAAGATCTGACCGTAAATAATTATTTTTATTTAAAATAATAGCTAATTTTCCCTGTAGAAATTATAAACCTGTTTAAAGTTTCGAATTCTTTATATAAATGATAATATTTGCATTATATTTTAAACTGAAGATCATAAAACATAAGAAAATATATGAACATTCAAATCAAAAAGAGTTCAAACATATCAAATGTAAATGAACAAAAACTGATGGGAAAAAGATAAAATAATTAAGGAATATAATTTCTTTATCTTTGTGAACAAAAGGAGACGCAAGAATATTTATAACACACTTTTAATAATTCTAAATTAATAAAATATTGTAATTTTCAAGCTGATTTCTAGAAAATAAGGAATGAATTCTTGAAAAAAGTTATAAAAAGAAAAATATTCAAATGAAATTTGAGACATTTATTACATAAAAATAAGCATACAAAATTAGTAAAATTAATCGTAGTTTCAGAAGATGGTTGAAAAACAAAAATATTTTACCTCGTTAATAGTTATAATTAAAAGAGTTTTCAAATTATTATGATCAAACATATTTTCAAGCGAAATTATGTAAATTTAACACTTTTAATGACTAAATGGTTGAATTAATTTACAAACGCAACTAAGAAAAATGTTACATGTAGCAAGATTTGAAAACATTTAAAGATAAGCATTTAAAAGGTAAGAATTGTAACTCAATAATTATAAACCTATAAAAGCAATTAGTAAACTATAAAAAACTAATCATTTTATTATTGATAGCACCATCAATATATAAATCGTTTAAAATTCGTATAAAAATGCTAAAATGATAAATAGTTCTTTCTTCATATTTTAACAGAAACATTACTCACAACCAGCTTATAAACAAATCAATAATTCCAAATTTATAAAATGGAAACTACATTAATTCTTGAATAATAGGAATAAAAGTGTGTAAAAGATAATAGAAAATTTACATATTTGTGATAGTAGCTATCAAATAAATTTCTTGGTTAATACAAATATTGAATACATAGAAAAGTATATATTTTACATGTTAACATACAATGTAAAATTCTTAATAATTTAGATAATTGATAAAATATTAAATTTGATTTAGACAATATAAGATAATGATAATCTGAAATGTGGATCTCATTATAAGATATACACTACTGGCCATTAAAATTGCTAAACCAGGAAGAAATGCAGATAACAAAATGATATTTATTGGACAAATATATTATATTAGAAATAACAAGTGATTAAAGTTTCAAAAAATTTGGCTGGATAGATCCTCAGAAACCAGTACCCTGAACAACCACTTCTGGCAGTAATAACAGCAGTTATACGCCTAAGCATTGAGTCATACAGAGATTGGATTGCATGTACAGGTACAGATACCCAAGCAGCTTCAACACGATGCCACAGTTCATCAACCGTAGTGACTGGCCTTTGGTGACGAGCCAGTTGCTCGGCAACTATTGACCAGACGTTTCCCATTAGTGAAATATCTGGAGAACGTGCTGGCCAGGGCAACAGCCGAACATGTTCCGTATCAAGTAAGGTCCGTACAATACCGGCAACATGCGGTCGGGCATTATCCTGCTGAAACGTAGGGTTTCGCAGGGCTCGAATAAAGGGTAGAGCCACGGGTCGTAACACACTCTCAGAAATGTAACGTGCACTGTTCAAAGCACCGTCAATGCGAACAAGAGGTGACCAAAGCGTGTATCCAATGGCACCCCATACCATCACGCCAGGTGATGGGCCAGTATGACGATGACGAATGCACGCTGCCAGTGTGCGTTCACCACGATGCCGCCAAACACGGATGTGACCATCATGATGCTGTACACAGAACCTGGATTCATCTGAAAAGATGACGTCTCGCCATTCGTGCACCCAGGTTCGTCGTTGATCACACCATTGAAGGCGCTCTTGTCTATGACGGAGCGTCAAGGGAAGCCGCAGCCATGGTTTTCGAGCTGAGAGCCCATGCTTCTGCATAACGTTGTCGAACTATTCGTGCAGACACTTGTTGTCTTCCAAACGACACCGTTTCTTGACTCACGGCTCATGACGTGGTTGCACGATCCATTGCGGCCATGCGGATAATGTGCCTGTCTTCTCGGCTGCTAGTGATAGGTGGCCGTTGAGATCCCGCATGGCGTTCCGTATTACCGTCCTGAACCCATCGATTCCATATTCTGCTAACAGTCATTGGATCTCGAACGACGCGAGCAGCGATACTGCGATAAGATAAACTTCAATCCCGGTACGCTACAATTCGACCTTTATCAAAGTCAGAAACGTGCTGGTACGCATTTCTCCTTCTTACACGAGGCATCACAACAACTTTTCACCAGACAATAACATTCAAATGCAATTTTTGTATGAGGAACCGGCTGAACAATTTCCTCATTTAAACACAATGTAGGTGTCGCTACTGGCGCTTGCTTAGTCTGAATGCGTTGAAAAGCTAATCATTTGCATATCACAGCACCTTCTTTCTTTCGTATAAATTTCACGTCTGTAGCATGTCGCCTTCTTGGTGTAGCAATTTTAATGACCAGTAGTGTATTAGAGTTTAAAATGTATTCATGAAAATAAATTAATATGATGATTCTATATAAATAAATTTACATGCTTGTCTAATCACTAACATCTCCGCATGTGCAGTTGGATGATTGGATATGTTGTGCGCAGAAGAAACAACATTGCTTCTACTCACTATTACAGCGCCTATGGGAACTTCGTCACTCTTTTGGGACACACACGCACACACACACACATAAAGATATATATATATATATATATATAAGTGTGTGTGTGTGTGTGTGTGTGTATAGAACTTTGATCTGTATTTCTCCAATACAGATCAAAGTTCTATAGATACTACAGTTAAAAGTATATAACCGTCTTGAAAATGCATATAATTTTATGTGTATTAGTAAATTATTATATGTATAGTTAAACTACTTTAATGATGATTAACATTTATTTAAAGAAACTTCATTCCTAATTAATTATAATCACATAAATATTTCGACCTACAATTTAATTAGTACAGAATTCGATAGCTTAACAGTTCATTTACTGCGCAAAATTCATTTTATTAAATCTTAATTGTAAACATACAATAAATCCATTATACAAAATCAATTCAATAAAAGAGCATTGCTCATTAATCTGCAAATATAAACATATAACCTAACAATGTGTAACACTACATTAACCCAATGCTCTATAATTCAGTATACATTTTATTTTAATCTTAATGCAGATAAATCGAATTGCGTGATAGGGTATTGTGTCACCATTCATTTCGTCTAATTTTGAAAGGGTAATTGTTTTAACAGGTCAGATAAGGACAAAAGACCATCCTATATAACCGGAAGAATTTCGAGATAACTTCAACTGCAACTGCATTAACGTATGCGTGGCAGGGGTTGGTCTGAAGTTGAGAAGGAAGTCGCGTCGTCGTAATATGTCGTGTTGAATGAATGCACGGATAGGAAACAAAAGCGATCGTAGAAAATCCACTCAATTTGTGTCAGTAGAGTGTTGAGAGCTTAATAATCTCTACACTTTAGGATGAAATTTTCATTAAAGTAATGGGATGTGACAAATTTTTAGACAGGCATTTTGCTACGTTTACACCAAATATTATTAAAAACAAGAGGAAAATTTTGTTTGCCATGTATATAGAAGATTTATAGGTTTATATTTTTAATTTTAATCAGACTTCCACATTATTGTGGAACTAATTGAATTGCTTATGTATTCGAATAAACTCCGTGATGCTACATCTTAATAGTAAAATAAAGCGATACATAAACAAATAGTTATAATATATATTTAACAATTTTGATTTTATCAAAATGTTTAATATGTTTTATGGCATGCAATTAGTATTTTTTAAAAGTGAATATAATGTATTTCATACAACAAAATATTTAAAAGAGTTAATATAACTATTTTAATTATAATATTACAAACTGATTTAATAGGATAAATATTTATCGTATTAAACAGAAATTTTACTATGTTTAATAAAATAATTTATGTTTCTAAAATTCACATAATATAAATTAAATAAAAATCACAAAATATTGTGAATAATGTCTGAAGCTTTCATTTAAATGAATAAATTTATTTGTTTTGTCTAAGATGTGTGACAATATCTTTACTTTTCACTAAGGAAATATAATATCATTTATGTCAGAAAAATCACGAACTCATATCATAGTGATTTTTTTTTTTCACACATAAATGATTATTATATTTCCTTCGTGAAAAGTAAAAGATATCGCTGAAAAAACTTATATTATAAATAGAGCATAAAACTCGAATGCGAAATAACACTATAATAGTTAATATTATCTGAGTGCTTTTCTTAAATCTTAAGCAATAATTTCACTAAGCAATTTTAAAGGGAAAATGCAAAACAATATTAAACTACATTCGTTTAATACAAATAAACTTATGAAACTGAGTAATGTGAATGTAAATTTTGGATAAGAGTTAGATTTGAAACACATGTTTAAAAATTTCATATTACTGTATAGTAAAATATTGAGAATTTAATAATAAACATTTTTTTAAACAAAATAATATCTAGATTAAAATAAAGAATGTTACTTATTTAAAACTACTTTTAACATTTATATTAAAAAGACACGTGGGAAACAAAACATGTAAAACAAAATGCAAGCAAAAATTTTCATATCTCTTTGTATACATTACGAAAATAAAAAATATATACTTATTCCTTTCTATTAATTCATTAAATTAATATTTATTATATATATATATATATATTATTATTATTATTATTAATTCATTTGTTTAAAATTATATTCGAAGGTATAAAAGTTTAAACTTTATTTACTAATTTGTTTTATATTATAGTGTTTAGTTAACTTCAGAGCATTGATTTCCTTAAGTTAAAACAAACATTAAAATATTGTCTGTTAGTGTTAATTTCCTCATAACTTGCGACTTAACTATACTCGAATAGTATACATAATTAAAGTAAGTATTGATATTAATTATAATTAGTGGTGGAAAATATAAGATGGAATTACTATGGAGACAAAGAATGCAATCTTAATACGAATGATTAACTAAATTAACTTTTAATTTTTTTTAAAATTCGTTTAAATTTTCATTTAAATATTATTGTAAAAATTAGAGATATATTAATTTATCTGTTTCCCCAACCTATTTTGAAAATAAGAATGTATGTGAAATTATGTATACGAAGCATTTTTGGAACATAAGCGTCAAAATTTTACACTATAATTAATTAAGAATTTTTGACACAGTAAAACAATTAAGTAATTTGAATTGAAATGTAGAAATGTATTCAATTAAGGAGGTAACTTTTACCAAGATTATAATTTAAAAAGTCTAAAATACGTGTATATATATATATATATATATATATATATATATTATTTTTAAAGAATGTTATTAATGTTATAAGACCAATGTTGTGTCAATATTGCATCTTGAACTGGAAATTTTGCGAGAAAAAAGTATTTTTATCTTTTTTATATCATCTTTTTGACAAAAGTCTTCTTATAATTCTTTAACAAAAAATTATCCTTTTTTTTTATAACTTAATCAAATTTTGGAAGCGAACAACATGCTATATATCCTTATTAATTGCGTGATGTTAACAAAGCTTGTAATTTTAAATAACATTTTCTAATTTATTACAATTATTAATTTACCACGAATTATATTGAAGAAAAGATATTATCTGGAATAATTTATGTACAATCTTCATTGAAGAAAAAATAATATACAATTTTAGTTATTTTCAGTATGACTTATAAACTGGCAAGTCAAATGCATAAACTTACATTATTTATGATTTTCTGAGAAAACACAAGTTTTGAGCTTTATAAGCTTCCTTTAGTTATACAAACAAAGACAGAAGATTCCCATTACTGTGATACAATGGTTTCCTATTTACCATAAATAACAAAATAAAGCTAAAAGCATTTGCAATTTTTTTATTGTAAAATATACAAGTAATTGAATCATAAATCATTTAATCAGACGATATTAAATTCTAGTTTCAACCGCAGAGTGGCGCGACATTCGGAAATTGTTTGAGCTATTTTGGCTAAGTTGTAGCGTGATGCTTTGGAGGAACTTCTCAATGGGAGATTACAGTCTTTCACTAATCTCTCGGCATAGGACAATAACGATGTAATTGTTGAGACCTGTAATTAATCAGATTGTGTAAAAGAAAGCGGATTTGGGGTGGCATATTTACCATGATTTTAATTGCGGCATATGTGCTTCGAAAAGGTTGCAACTTTTATACAAATTAAATTAGCATCTGAAAGACACCATAAGGATAAACTAAGCAATGTAAATGAATGACAAATGATGTATAGAAACCATATGGAGTATATAATGCAGTTATTTATCTTTGAAATAGAATAAACACCAACAACTTATACATTTAATTTTAATGCTATCATTTTTTTTCATTATCAATGCATATTTATAGTTATACTCACAAATGAATTATTTTTAGTCGTATTTTCTTTAGTAATTTTTAACAACTTATGAAACACAGTTCCTGTTTATACAATGAAATAATTACTAATTCTTAAACTTTGTTTATTCCATTTTCTTTACTGAAATTGGAGTGAAGAATTGAAAACTGTTAGAATAATTGGCAACAATTTTGCGTATAATTAGAATCCATATAATGGTATTATTGTTGACATGTGTTAGCTTTTAATTTCTTATACATATTGGGATTAAGCAAACTCCTATGTAAACAATTTTGATTGCTTAAAATTATAAACACTTTAAAATAAGATAATTAGGAATATGATACGAGATTATAATAATTTCCCTTAAGGAAAAATACCTTACCATATTATGGTGATAAAGTTTCAGTTTTGAAAATTAAACTACACGGAGTAGGATACCCATTTCTTTGTTAATATTAATTTGGAAATATAGGACTTTAATAAAATCCACTACAATCCAGCTGAGTCTCTTGACAAAAAATAGTCAAACTTTCACAAAACTTCAATCAAGGTTTTTGTAATCTGATCATAATTTTATAAAGAAAACTTATCGATATGCTTAAATTGCAAAGCACTTTTGAAATTTGCTAAATGGTTTTGTTATAAATCAGCAATTAAAATCATATAAATTTCACTTTTGTTCTCAGAAGTAATCATTTGGATTAATAAACATCAGTAATTCAAATATTCAATTGTTTGATATAATAATTATAAATTTATACTTTAATAATATAAATTTATAACATAATTATAATAATATAAATTTTTACTTTACCTGAATTAATTTACTTTTAAACATTCTCTATATATTCACAACGAAAGTCATAATTTTCATAACTTATGTTTATTTTTCTGACAGAGGATATTTGTTTAATACTAAAAGAGCTGTGTGTATAATATCAGCAACTTTAATTTAACAAAACGGTATGCTTCAAGTGTGCATTTACACTTGTACAGCTATAAACTGAACATTGACAAACAATGAGCAAACTAATGCATTTCATGCGTTGCTAAGTTTTCATGAGCAAATATAATGCAACAAAAGTACATTTTCATTTAAAAAAAATATTGATTTTGTAGATTAATACAATTCCAACTTCTTTTCCTAAAATATCAATAGGATATGTTCACCTACAATTCTCTAAGATAATGTGATATATTCATAAGCCATAACGCCCATTTACCTTTGAAATAGCCCAACAGTGGGCGATAGTTTACAAGTTTACCACAATTGTTTTAAAAACCTGTTTCTCTAAAAATTTATTTCTGACACTTTAAATAACAACGAGTTTATTATTTCCGTTTGTTCATGTAGAATTTGATAGGTGTTCGTACTGTTTACCATCTAGAAAAATGTCATATCGCAATTACAATTCATTCGAAGCAATATATCATTTTTTCAATTTAATTTTTCTTCTTTCCTTTATAACATAAAAATATCGAAATCCATTTTGACTGGATAGGTTCTTTATGGTATTTCATTTATTATATATTTAAACAATAGAATGTGAATTTTGATATGTTAGTGTATTTTTATTAAAATAATTGTTAACAGGATTTTTTTTTTTTAATTTAGGGACAATAGTTGAATGGCGACGATTCTTATTCAGAATTGACTTTGAAGAACAAAATCAACATTTAATTTTCGACACTGCATTATGGTTATTCTATTAATTTAAGGGCATTTTTTAAAAAATTTTTTATCAAAATGATTATTTCTTCCAAAAGTGATTTGCATAAGTTTCGTTACGTGTTTATGATAACAGACACATTTCGAAAAATTGTTAAGGCTCCAGACATGTGTGACAAAAGAGAATCAATATCCATTTTTCATTGTTCAATATTTTCTGAAATATAACTTCCGAGCTTCTACTTCATATGATTTTGTAAATAATCCAAATATATTATAAGTGCCTTTAAAAATAGTAATCAAATATAAAAATGAAACATTAATCCTCATTGATTAAAACGTAAACTTATTTCTTTGACTATATATTCCATAATAAAAGTTTTTATTGATTATTATTTGCTTGGAATTTACATTGTCATTTTCGCGGAAATACACAACGTATTTGTATCCTCAATCAATTTCCATTTTAACAATCTCTGTTGTCAACAATGGGTAGTCTTTTATTTGCTACGATTTAATATAGAATGATGGATAAAACAATTCTGATAAGCATCTATGGAAATAAAACTGTACTAGCTATTTATAGGCGATCACAATAAATTATCAATTTCAACAATCACCAACGCCTTCAATAAGCAATTTTCTCATTGCTAAGAATCCATGGAGGACGATGGAAAAAAAAAGCTAATTGACTTTTCCTTGGACATCAAAATGCGCTCAATAAAGACTTCTCTTTTTGGTAAAATATACAAAAAAAAAAAAAAAAAATCTCCAATCATTCACCCGAAGAACCCCAACAAATCACCGTCATACATTCCTTCTGTAGATAATAACGATGAGCTAACGGGAAAAAGAAGAAAAAAATAAGAGTGAAAAAAAATCATAATATCATTACAAAACACAGAGAAGGGTGTAATAAAAACCAAAAGGAAAGAAAATAAAAATAAAATAATAATCGTGAAGTGTCACATCGGTAATGGGTTTCTTCTTTTTTCAACAGTCGCTTTCTACTTACGGAGAGACGAAAGGAAAAAAAAAAATCACTCACCCTTCTTGCTCAGTGAATGATGATATCATTCTCCGGAAATGACATCACCATTATGTCATGCGACGAAACAAAAGTCCCAGACGAGAATCAGGTTCACCAGCCCTGGAGGTGAAATTGGGTTGAAATTCAATTGAAGTTAGACGTCGACAGTGTGGGGGGTAAACGTTAATAAATTCCAGAAGACACTGCAAACAAGTCTTTATTCAATTGATTGCTAAGTTCTGATTATTTTAGCTGAGTGCTACCTCCGTTTCTGAATTGTTTGCGTTTAATTCGAAAGCAATGGAGAAATTCGTTGACATATTCGTCTGCAGATTCTTCGAAGCGAGCAGTTATTTCTGTACAACTAAACCTTTTCATTTTGCTTCCTTTAATCAATTGTTTCGATCAAATAAAAGTCCAGCTTGCCAATGATTTTTCCACTTTATTTCAAGACATTTATTTTAACGAAAATATTTATTCGAGGAAATATTTGAAATAGTTATCAGTTTGGATTCAACTTCAAATTTAAATCTTTGGAATAATTGAAATTTTTCTGATTTTTCTTTTTTATTGAAACTAGAAATATTTTAATTAAAATTTTCGCTTTAATTTCTACATGTTGTACTCTATGTTAAAAAATCAAATTAAAAGATATAAGAGAATAAGGAATTTAGAAACATATGATGCACTTTTATTTACAAAATTGGATACAAATATTAATTTTCATATATTTTACATTTGTTGAAGAGAGACCTTTTTTGGTTACGTGTGTTTTAAATTTGTTCGCCATACAATTGTCACTATTTGTTAGTTAGATATATACTATTAAAAAAAAAAAAAGATTACGATATTCCATAAGTAAAAATCTGAATTTGCTTGTAAAATAAATGGGAACAGAAATTTATTTTAATAATTTTACTTTTGTTGCTGCTTATTTCAAATACAGAAATTTCGCTCGGAAATTCATTAAGTCTTTAAATAATTATTCATATCAAAAATTTCTCCATCCATATATTAAATGAGGTATAACATTTCAGTTGTAATACATATGTGCAGTTATCTTTAAAAAAATCAATCAAAATACACGTGACTAAAAATATTTCAAATTTTTAAAATGCATACATAAATATATCGAAAGTATATATATATAGATATAGATATATATATATCATTTGGATATATTTATGTATGGAATTTAAAAGTTTGAAATATTTTTAGTCACGTGTATTTTGATATATATATATATACATACATACATACATACATACATATATATATATATATATATATATATATATATATATATATATATATATATATATATATATATATATATATATATATATATATATATATATATATATATATATATATATATATATATATATATATATATATATATATATATATATATATATATATATATATATATATAAAGAGAGAGAGAAAAATAGAATTCGTATTTTTCGTGCAATTTTAAAATACGAATTTTAACATGCATTTTTAAAGTGACACTACTTAAAAATTACAATTTTAAAGAAATTTATAGATACTAATCAGTAAAAAACTAAACCATCATTCAGAAAAAGATTTGGAAGAAGAGAAGGAAATATTGTTCAACTATTATGAAATATTTTTCTGGATATCAATGAATAGTGAATTTTTGTGATTGCTCTTGTCTTCTGCCAGCTAGGCTGACAATATGGGGTGTTCTGCTCCATTTTTCCAACTGAACCATATTTTGGTGTCGAGTCCGACTTCCTCAGTACACACATGTCATAGGTATTCGTTTATAGGGTAGGCAATCATTCACGCAATTCATCCATACAAAGAAAGCAAAAAGACGGAATAGGCGGAGAGGAAATGCATCCATCCCCGAACTGGGATTCGAAACTAGGATCTCCCCTTCCGCAGGCATTTTGACACTTTTTTATCAGGCATTTTGACCACTAGATAGGGTAGGCGGCAAAAGCTAATATTTAAAAGCTTTGAATGAACATTCTACTTTTAAACTATTTCCAGGTTCATTTATATGAAATCAATCTGGCGAATTCATCTATTTGTATGCTTAATGACACATTACCAATGGCCGGAGAACATTTCTTAAGCTATCCCTCTCTTTCTGATCTTTCGTTCCATTCATGACTTTCGACACCCTCGTGTCTGAAAAGACAGTGGTGGTTGTAATTAGGAAAAAAAACTTTTAACCTATTTTGTGTTTTTACTAGATTTATCTCTTTACTGAATTAAATTTATTCGTGATATTTAGCATCATATACTTAAATAGAAAATTGAAACATCAATTGTCGAAAGTTGAAAACCAATGATTTTTCTTTCTTAGATTAACATAAGCATTTAAGGGCATTTCCATTTTATCATTTAATTCAGAATTTTATTACATAATGTTTCTGTTTCCTATGTTTATAAAAAAAATCAGAATCATTTTTTAAATTACCTAATTGTTAATTGTTAAATAATGCAATATATATATGTGTGTGTGTGTGTGTGTGTCTAACGCATGACTAGAAATATCATAGGTTAAAATAGAACGATGCAAAAACAGATATAAAGATTGAAAAATATAAGAATAAATATAAAAAAGGGATACAAGAATAGATATAAAAATTGATAAATACAAGAATAGATATAACTCTTATTATTTAGCAATGGTTTCAGTGCAAAAGCAGCTTAAATAGAATTGCTAAATTGTAATTAATGGTAAATTTTTATAAAATTAATAAAAAACAAGTGGAGAATAATAATCAAATACTATATGGAAAATAACACATTGAAAATACGAAATCAATAGATAGTTCAAAATTTCAAAGAAAATACAATAAAGGAAAATGAAATGAAATACTAACATGCCCAGCTTCTCCAGTTAGTGTTAATTACTATAAATTAATTGTGTATTTTGGCAACATTGGATTTAATATTATATTTTAGCTTATATGTTTTTGGATTATATTCTGGATTGACATATATTTCTTTTATTTTTGTTTGATATTTTGGCTTGACATTTTTACTGTGCTTTTGGTGTGTATTAGCTTCTTTAAGACTAAGTCTTGGGCCAATGCAGAAAAGCCATACTTTGTGCCAATGTGGTCGATAGCCCCTGAAGAAGCTGGTCATGTTCCATTTCGCCTTATTATTAATTTCTTTGAAACATTTAATCTATCGATTGATTTCGTATTTTCAATGTATTATTCTCCATCTAGTATTTGATTAATTTTATAAAAATTTACTACTAATTATATATACATACGTACATATATTACAGGATTTTTAAAAATATAAGGTTATAAGATTTGAAAATTTTGTAGAAACTAAAAGTAAATTATCAAAACTATAGAAATCAATTAATGTATTTTATTTTTATGTAAATTCATAATGCACACATAAAATTCAATAATTATCGACCAATCATATAACTTGCATAAATTTTATTCAGTTGGTATACTTCAGTAAATATTGGCCAAATAACTATTAAATTTGATAACGATTGACTTATGCCCAAAATTTTCGTTCGAGAATTTTGAAGCCTTAGTAATTAATAGCAATTTCTAGCCTGACAACTTTTGACACATTTAATTGAGTGTTAGTTCATATTAGGATAAAATCTGTGTCTTTTCATTTCCTACAAATCTAACTCTTGTGTCTAGTCTCTTAAATTTGAATTAATCAGTTCTGCTTGTCATTCTAGATTATTTGACAGTAAAGCACATTAATATTTAGTTATTTAAATTAGTTAAAACCAATTATTTAAAATATTCATTGTTCACTAAATAATATGATGTTAGAAATTTTACATTTATACGAATAAACACTCGTTCACTGATTTTATGTGCTTAAAATGTTAAATTTTATCAAAAATTGAATTAACATGTACATTATAATTAAGTAAAAAAACATACTCTGAGTTCAATTCATTCGCAAATATAAAGGTAATTAGATATGTAAGCTATTGAATTTCTTGAAAGTTAGAAAATAATCAATGTTTTTTGTTTACAAAATTTGCTTCGTTTGTTTTAGAAATAGCATCATATAATAGAAAAATAAAAAACATTCTTATTTTTATCGTTAATTTAAACTATTGCTTCTTGTTATCAAGTATGCCAATTTATTTATGTTTTTAACTTGACCTATTGATTTAGTTTTTGAAACAATATGATGATGTGGAAATAAAGAACAAACACTATTTCACATCTTAAACTCTTTTCATACAATTTCATTTTTGCAATGGTTGTATGGCATAAGAGAATTCTAAGGATTATAGAAAATATGGTTTACAATATAATGCATAAAAAATTGCAATACTAATAAAAATATTGCATACTTTTATTCAAGAAACTGCTTTCTGTCTTTCTCTGTGTTATTTACCATGGTTCTCCAAATATAATTTTTCAATATTTTAAATTTTCAAATCTCTATTACGAAAGCGCGAATTGACTCATATAATCTTCGCAAATGAGTAAATGTAATTAAACAATATTTGCATTTACTTGTAAAATATAACAAATATAAACTAAAAAGTAAGAAATAATTTGCAATAACCAGTACATTAAATACATATATGAATTTAATGTGATAATGACTTGTAATGTTTTATATATTCTAATTCTCAATTTAAATGCAGTGGTTCATTCAATTACATTTCATTCCTATAACATTTGAACAACTTTTAATTTTTATATGTTTTGTCAAAATTTATTAATATTTACATATCAGTTTCATTTTTACAAACATGGTTTACCGGTAAATAAAAATACATAAAAATGTACTTAAATGAACTTACAAATAGAATATAATTTTCTGTTGCAATATTGGTACTTAATAAAGCAAGCTTAATTTAGAAATAATGGATACATATAGCGAAAGTCTCAATGTTTTGTTTCTATTGTTAGAAATAATTCTTTGTTTTATGTTGGAGCATCCAGAATTACTGGCGAGAAATATTCGAATTATGCAGCACGTAAGAAAAGCCTAAGTAAGTGTCTTAGAGCACGCATTTTATTAGGAAGTCGAGCTAATTTTCCAAAAGACAAATGAACACGCGCCATTTTTTCACTAGACAAAAGAGAAATATTTTATCCTCTATTCACGCAGGTTTTAGTATTATTGAATAAATCATTTCCTTTATCTGCATCAGCATAACTCAATCGCTCATATTTAATTGCGATTCCATTATTTTCTGTTACCCAAAACTTGTGTTTTCTTTTTTCATACCATGAAATTCCTAAAGCCAAAGTCATTTGCATTTCTGCTTACGACGCGTTCCATCCCAATTTCGATCGTTCCGTCAGTTCGTGTTGCCAAACGATGGCGAAGAAATTCCACCAGAAAGATGAAAATAAATGTGTTCGGGCTTTACTTCTTTCGCTTTTCTAAAGTTAGAGATTTTGGGGCTATCTGGTTATCTCGGGCGAATGCTTAGTGCTTTTTAAATTGAGATGGCAAACTGAATAATTTATTTTTACAACGTTTTGCTTTCATTTTTACTTTTTTGACTCGGCGACCATTTTGACCGCAGCGAATTCCAATTTGTTTAATGTTCGAGTTGACTGCCTCTCATAAACCAAAATATCGTCTGCCTTTCTTAAACCCGGGTGATTCCGTCAATGCTGTTTCTTCTTTCAAATATTTTTCCATGCAAGTCATTTTAATGGCTCTTTCCCCGCTAAGCTCGCCATAAAATCAAGGAGTAAGGAATTTTACGAAAACTTTCCCAGATACATATTTCTGAATTTAAATTTGCTTTCACAGTGAATTTTTAAGTGATATCTATCCAATCTTTATCCAAAAATTTTGCTATGAATATAATATGCCGCTTAAGTCCTATGAATCGGATGTAATACGCAATATTTTTCTTTTGCCAAAAGAATATTTAAACTTATTCTCAGAAGTTTTCTGGATGGTAATTTAACGTTAAGCATCTATTTCAAATTTTGCATACATTAGACATATATTTCTTACATCTAATTATATACCCTATAGAAAATTTATATTATTTAAGCATAGCGACCTATTTCAATTTCAAAGATGTGTTTAAAGGGTTCGTAAAATTTAAACTATCATTGCTTAGTACATTTTTTTCATGTTAGTAGCTAAAATTTTTGAACAATTTAATAACTATTCATTTTTCCTGTAAGTTACGCTATATTCAGGTGATGCATATTTTAAAGTTAATACTTTAATATATAACCTGAATCTAAACTATAATGTAATATAACAAATGGTTGTATTTTTATTAAAATATATGGAGATAATAAATCTATGTTAGTAACATATTTGTATTTATTTAATTCACTTATATTTATTTAACTGTGTGAAATGTCCTCAAATGTGAGAGTAAAAGAAAATCTTATTTTATCAGATATATTTAATACTGTGTGTGTGTTAAAAACATAAAAGTATATATTAGCTATATATATCACACTTACACACACAAGTTATAATTAACATAATCAAAAATATAAATTTTATTTTCCATAAAGTAAATATTCTGTCTTCGGTACTCTAATAATAAATATACTCTAATCAAATTATTTAATATTTTTCCGATGACAATGTAAAATCTAATTAATATTGCTTAATAAAATTGTTAATTATCACTATTTCCCTCCAAAAAATTATTTTCTTTAAGAAATGGATTTATAATATAAAAAACTAATCGTAAGGACGTCCAAGACATACTAAGAAGGTAAAAGAAAAAATTATTCTCATACGCCTAAAAGATCGACACTAAGGTGACAATTTTGACAGCAAAATTACCCCGTTTTGTATCATTTTCCATCACATGCCTAAATGTGATGATGTGATTGGCCTTATCAGTATAAAATAAGCCCTCCTTCTCAAATAAACATTTAGTTGCTTTTTGAACAAAGTGGTTTATCAACCGTCATTGTTATGCTTAAAATGATACTTCCAAAATGACTTACATATTTGTCTATTTAGTTATTATTTTTAGAGCAGCATTCTAAAATTATATTTATGCATTTCTAATTTTACTGCTTAAATGTCATTTAAAATTTTTAAATGTTTTGCTATAATTTTCCTCGAAATGATTTTTTTTACTGTAAACATATTTAGTTGCTTATCTCAGCATATTAAACTAACTAGTCAAAAATATGTTAGCTTTAAACACTCTTCCCAAATTGTTATTTTTATACAGTTTATTGGAATATTTACATTCCATAATGGGTCATGGTAGCCTAGTGGCAAGGGAATCGACATTCCGTCCAGAAGGGCTGGGTTCGATGACGCCAAAGTCCCACAGAGTGCATGCTTCATACGTGCTCATTAAATATATGGAATTGAAAATCCTGTAGTCTGTTGTTGAGCAGTTATCGTGAGTATAATGGTCTGGAGAAAATCCCCCCCCCCACCTTCCACATCAAAGTCAAAATTGGGAAAAGTTTATTCTCTGGTAGTGTCATCTATCGGAGGAGTCTTAGAGCAAAGATATTTTCACCTTCGTGGTTCTCTGGTTAAAACGAAAGACGTACCATTCTGACTTAACTTCTCATAGCTGTCGGCTAGCGAGCTTGGTTTGTCCAAGTGTCATGTGTAACAACAACAACATTTGTAATGATTCATTTAAAATTGAGAAACAATAAGTTTGATGGCAGACTCACTTTCTTATATTGACGCTGCAAGTAATTATATTAACGTCCAAAAACCATTATGATCATTATGAAAGTTCAAGGGCATTTTACTTCCATGAAGACTTGTCATAAATATTGATAATATTCCATGTGTTACAAGGGTGGAAGTCGGGGAAAATCTCAAGCACCCACTATGATAAGGGTACTTTGCTTAACTACATTGCATTATTACTGTGCATTTTATTTAAAGTTTATAATTATTATCTTGATTAAGTATATTATATATATATAGTTTATTTGAAATTGTTAGCTAAAAGCAATATCCATTGCTTACTTACTTAGCATGTTTATTACTTTTTTATTTCTATTCTCAAATGCAGTTCAAGCACTTAAAATAATTACATATAAAAATGTTTGTTTCCAATATTTAATCAATTCATATTCGGTAACTGTCATCAATTGAGCAATTGAATGAAAAGTGTTTTAGACTAATGTGATATTTATTTCCAGAAGTCTGATCACTTTCATGTTGTATACTTAAGGGCAATTTCTGTCAATAATACTTTAGTTCTTGAAGCATGCGATCCCAAATTTTGAAGAATGCAAAAAAAGAACTATAAGCCACATTCTTATAAATTTAGACGTGCACCAATGAATGCAAATAAATATAGTCCATTAAAAATTTGCTAATATGTGTAAATATGATTCTTTCTAAGTTTGAAAAGGATTTGCATCAAATTTTAAAAGGTTTTATTTGCAGTAGCTAAGCTACAACAGTAATGTGTCACGTAATGTGAATTTGCTTTTAAGATTGTATCGTATTTTTGAGTAAATGGCAAAGGTTTACGTAAAAGAGATACAATTAGGCTTGTATTAGTAAAGACTTTACTTCAAGAACAAAATGCTTCCATATCAACTTCTATTTCAAAGTTAATTTTAGTTTGTATTTTTCCATTTCGTAGGTATGAAGATCTAAAATTCACTTGAATACGGAAATATTAGTTATATTAATTATTTTGACCTATTTGATGTGCTAAATCATTGCGATTGTCTTAAGATAATCGTCAAAAAATTTAATAACTTCATTAGAATGCTATAACATCTGTATCATTTCTTAAGTATGCCTAATTGTTAATTTTTCGATTAAATATATTTAATATGCCTGAATAGAAATTATATAAAATGTATATTAATTAATTTTAATCAAAGCCATATTATTCAATAAAAGTGTAATGCTGTAATAACTTTTAACATTATTGCGAATGGATTATGTATCATTTTTTTAAAAATTTCCAATTATATCATAAAAGGTAAATCTTATCGTTTAATTTGAGCTTTGTTTTAAATATGATACTTAAATCAAAAGTGTATCTCAAATTACCTTTGAGCTTCACATTCACATTTTTCAGAAATATTCGTAATTATAATTCACGTATTTATCCCCAATGAGAGACTTTAAAAAAAAAATCTATGGCTCCCTTGATCGTTTGTAAACTCCAGAAAATATCAACTTTCATGAAAGCTAGTTTCCGACCTCCATCTTAAATTGCTCAATTAAGTCATGAAGCTGGGAAAACAACATATTGAGTCGGCATTTTTTCCTTTGGCTACAGCCTCTCAGTAATTCAATGTCAACAATTTAAAAATTCACCTGCCGCTGGTTGGAAAGTAACTCAGAGAAATTTTTCAAGAAGTGGAAGTTGTAGTTACTACTTGCAAGCGATTTGAACACTGGCACTAAAGATTTAATTTGTAAATTAACATGCTTAGGCTTCATATAAGCGTCATAATAAATTTATTTAGTTCATCTAGCTTGGAAAGTTTACTTAGTTAGAAAGTGTGTACAAAAGATATTTTTAAAGTCCACATCAATTATCTACAATGATGAAACTTGAACTTTGATAATTTTCGTATACATGCATTAATCGACTTAGAAAATTTAATTTAATACTGCATTGTCGTGTTCTTTATTAGCTGTACTGGGAATTAGGGAGATACACAATTTGTATTGATTAGATATGTCATATTTAAATTTATTTTGTATTTTTGAATTCAAATTGGGCCTATTTGCTTTACTCTAAAATGGAATTATCAGAGGTTTTCAAGTACATTTAAAAGTATTAAACGCTTTTGAATATTTCAGTAAAGTTTACATCAAAAATCACTTTATTTTATTTTCTATCCCTATTCAAAAACAAATGAATTAAATACATTATGCATGTTTAAACTATTTAAAATATTTTAACTAAGAATATATGTAAATTTTGCGGTTACAGTCAAATATGTTTTGGTGTAGTATGAATACAAAAATATAAGAACAGTGTTATTATGCCAACAGGCATATATATTTAAATTTTATATTTACAATGTAAAAATAGTATGTAAATCTTACAGAAAGAAATCTCTTAATAAAGAACCGTCGACAACTGTTTCGACTGTACTCATTTTTTAAAATCATAACGATAATTATATAAGAGTTGTTTATGATCAAGAATATGTAATGTACAACAGAACTGATATGACTGATTAGTGATGTATATATATATATGACTGATTAGTGATATATATATATATATATATATATATATATATATATATATATATATATCATTGGGCTTTTATTAATGTATATTAGCTCTAATCTTCTTTTTTATTTTCGGATCTTGATAATAGGTTTAATTTATTTATGATGAATATCAGTTTAATTTTTGCTGCTTTTGATTCGTACATAAGTTAATTGATTAATTAAAATTAACTCATAAAACCTATTTGTGGACGTTTTCCGTATATTGTTGATTAATATTAAACGTTTACTTTAATATATAAGTTTCTTTATTTATTGCAATGAAAAATTGCAACATGAATACGGCACCTTTTGAGATAAATGTGTCACGTTATTAGCATTGGTCTACTTGTTTTGTCACGTGCCATTTTTTTTTTTTTTTGAAATCACGTGTGTTTACTGCATTGTTTTAAAGTTTTTGAGTTAAATGTATATTAAATAAGTAATGATTTAAATTCAAAGTTTTGTCGTAGAATTACGGGTTTAATTAACTTTGTTCAGTTTAACGACGAATTGTGTAGATTAAATGTTGGTTTTATCAAAACTCTTTTATTACAACGTGAGGTGAGGTGTTTACTGGTTCTTTTATCTGCGAATAAAAACGTTTATCGATGCAAAGTTCTTTAGAATACACACAATAATCATATGACATTCATCTATATTTACACATTCACGAATTGTCAAATTTTCTTTTTGCGAGTTAAAAATATCGTTTATTATTTTGAAGAGAATATAGCACAAAAAGAAAATTTATATTTAAAAAAAGTATAGGGGCAATTAAAATGATATATATCCACCCGAAAATATGAAACTTTCATATCATATTTCTTAGGCAAAAACGTAAAAATGAGCCTTCAAAATAAAAGCGTGGCAAAAAAGAAAGGTGATGGGTCTGAAAATTAAGGGTAATTAAATCATAAAAGAGTTTAAGCATGAAGCTAAAAAAAAAGGCCTTTATTAGGGTTAATTACAGCACACTATTTTTTTGTCTTCATGGATTGTAAGAAGAGATGTAGGCAGAAAGGTTAAGAAACAATACCCTCTATGCGGCTTCAGGCGCATAGATATAGAGAAAAATAAACGGATAAGATTTTTCTAGAGTGAATGAAGAAAGAAAGGTGGTTTTTCTAGGATGGGGCATAGAAATAAACGCTGCTCAAGAAATATTTAAAATTGCCTCGAGACCAGCTTCCTGTCCCTTACGGAAAGCTTCTCTTGATAGGAAAAAAATGTTTGAAACGCAAGACTAAATTGGATATCTGAAGTGGATATCCTCCAAAGAAAAATTGGTAAAAGTTAAATTGGAATTCAATTTTTAATTTCAAGAACGTGTAATGGTTGGAACTTAGTTTTTATCAGTGTAAATATTTCAATGTACAAGCTGGAAAAGGGAGTAGTATTTGTAAATGAAAAGAGTTTTTAGTTTGTTTACACACAATATAAAAGTTATTTGTACAATAATTGTTGTTTTAATGCGTAAAATCAGTTTATTACGATGTTTACGATATGCTATTACACAATATTATAGACCAGTTTTTTAAAAAATAAGTTATGATATATCTTAGAATCAAAATCTTCAAATCATGAGAAGAATTATATACTTCAAAACATCAATTATGATTCTATTTTATTTCGAATATTGTTAGTTATGGAGGAAAGAATTACAATAAATTTTTTCTAAATGGAATTCAAAAACTTTTGTCACGGTATATTTCTAACCTTTATCAATCACAAAAGTAAAAATTCGTACTATAATTTAAATTTACTATTAAAAGAATATGAAACATATATATGTTATCTGCGAAAATAATTTCGTAAAACCTATTATAAATTATTGAAGTAAATATTTTCTTCTAAATTTTATAAGCTAAATACAAAACAATAATGTTCCAGAATTAAAAGAATTTTTTACTTAAAATTCTCGACAAACTTATTAAGAATAAGATTGGATACACACGAATAAAGTGATTAATTTTTCACGGGATTTATATTCCTAATGATGTTATTAATTATTTTTCATTGAAATTTACATTTATTATGCATACATTTTATTTAAAATTAAAAAATTCATACCTTAATTCAAGATAAAAGACAAATGCCATTATATATATACCGTACATATTCTTTTTTTTTATCATACTTAAAAAAAGTGAATTATTATGATTATCACGATTTGGAAACTTCAAGAACACTATGTCAAATTAAACCTATGTTAAAAGTCATTAAAATTAATAAAAATGGAAATTTCATTTCTCTGATTTTATAAAGTAAGTGTCTTTAATTATATATATATATATATATATATATATATATATATATATATATATATATATATATATATATATATATATATATATATATATATATATATATATATATATATATATAATATATATATATGTATATATAATATATATATATATATATATATAATATATATATAATATATATATATATATATATATATATATATATATATATATATAAGACATTAAATTGCTTAAAAAATATTTTTATCTAGCTTTTCATAAATTCTTTATTCTTTTTTACTTAACGCTTAAAACCGATGAAATCTAGCAAAAAATTTACGCTCATAATTTTTCTACCAACATTAAAAATATATATTCAACCACATTTCCTGACACTCAATTTTCCTTACTTGAAACCCACTGAGAAATGCGCAAGATGGAAATTATATACGTTGCGCCCTCCTCCGTTATGTGAGTAGTTTAGTTGACAATGTCCCATTTCTAGAACAATAAACGTTAAAAGATCGTTTGCGGCTTCATAATAAATTGAAAAGTCCGCCGACCTCAAACATTTCAGTGGGGAAATTGTCCGGCGACGCGACAAGTTCAGCTGTTGAATTATTATTCGGATTCCAGCTATATATAATACATATTTTAGAAGACCATTTATACAACATTAGCTCTGTAGTTTTTAAAAATGCAGGAAAAGATAATATTAATCGTTTGCTCTGAATAAAACAGCTTAGAATATTTAATAACTGAGAAATTTTGCAATACATATACGCTATATATATATATATATCAGCTGCTGGTTAAATAATTAATTTCTTTGCGAAATTTATTTCACATAGAATAACAAGGTCAAAATACAATATTTATTTCAAAAATGCTCCAAAAATTGTCAATGTTTATTGTTTTTTCTGGAATTAAAACAAATTTGAAAGTATAATGGGATTTCATTTCTTTATTTAAATACGAATTTTATCGAGAATAAACATTTCCTCTGGCTTCTAAATGACATGGGTTTTTTTTCAGAAATTGCGGTTAATTAATGAAGTGGCGAACTCACATGAAATGAATTCTAATTTTTTATACGTTATTGTGGAAAATTCTTTAATTAATAATTCATTTAAGCCTTTTATAGTATTCAAAGTATTCAAACGTTTCATAGTCTTAATATCGCTATTGCAAATCACTTGACAAAAATAAAATGAAGTTTTATGTTTTTGTTCGTGTTAATAAGAATAGTTTCCAAATATTAATAAAAATAATAAACAATAAAAATAAAATTATCGTTAATAAGAATTTAATAAAATTACATAGATAATAATGTTTTCAAGAGTTATTCCTGACATCCTTCTATCAATGTCATTGGCCCAATAGAAGCTTCGTGATATTTTCTTGCTGCTAACCTGCGTGTTCATATATCCCTTTTACAAATTTTTCAAAATTTAATATTCTTTTATTAGGTTGTCGTTTCTTTTGCACAGGAACAATCTTTAATTGAAACTTTATCCTAAAATTTTAATTCTGAACGTTTTGTAAAAAAAAAAAGCTTTAAAAATCAGAAAGATTTCTGATTAACTTTTGAGATTTTGAAGAAATCCTTTTTTTTCCATTCAGTATTTTGACTTGAATCATTATATGATCGAAATGTTAAGATTACGTTTTCGAAACATAGTTTTCGATACATTTTTTTTCTACAAAATAAATCCTTATGTTTTTTTTTACTTAGTTCAAATCTCTTGAAGGTTACATTCGTCAGCCCAGTCACCTTAAAATATGTTATTAAATGCATCGGTAATCTGGTTTTATTTGAGATATCTTCAGATGATTTCAGATCTTAAATCTGATCCACATTAGAAGAAGACAGACATCATATCAATGTCTCAATGTGTGTCTCGTTACATTTATAGGATTCTATACAATTTTAGAAAAACAATGGAACAATTTTGTAACAATGTTAGAAAAATAAGCAAATGAGATCTTTAAAAAAAAGCAATTATTTTTTTCATATTTTAATCATTATGAGAATTAAGATGAGATGATATATCATTTGCGCTGGAAAGATTACAGTTTATAATTGAAATTAAGCCGACTGATGGCTGAGGGATTAGCTTTCCGGACTCCTAAGATTTTGCTTCTAGGTTCGATACCCGGTTTGGGCATGGATGTCTGTTTCGCTATCCTTTCTAATGAGATGATGTATGAAATTGGTCCATCCTTTAAACGGATTTGTGTTGGTATGGCGTGGAAAATTCTACTCACCTCCGTAACTTGGTTCACAGGAGCTCTCCAGGTAACCAGAAATATGTAACAATTATCAGCCTTGTTTTGGCTAAGAGTTAGTCATTCCTTGCCCGCCATTATTAAAAAAAAAGAATTAAAAATAAAAATTTAAGGTGAGAGAGTAGTTATAATATTATGTTCAAGAATATTTTACTGACTAAATGATTAAATCTTAGATAGTAAGTCCAAATTCTTCTTTCAAAAGAATATTTTTTAAGTTTAGTTTTGAGTTATGTTAAGCAATAATCACTGAATTCTACGTTTTTGCTTTCTTCACGATGTTCTGGTATGGAAGAAGCCTCAAAAAGTGTCTGTTTGTTGTCTTGCGCCAGCTATGTTTGCATTATGGGGTGCGCTGCGCCACTTTTCCAACCATATTTAGGTGTGGAGTACGACTTCCTCAGTACACACATGCCCTAGGTACCCGTTTATAGGGTAGGCAACCACTCACAACCCATTCATACAAGGAAAGGCCAAAGACAGGATATATAAAGAGAGAAAGTACATCCATGCCCAAACTGGGATTCGAACCCAGGATTTACCTATCCACAGTCAGACACACTGACCACTAGACAAGTTGGGCAGCTCTACCTGTGAAAAACTTACTATTAGTTACAACATGCTGAGGATGTGGGTACCTATTTCTTTTTTAAATTGTCGGTTCTTGTAAGCTAAGCACTGCATGAAAAATATAGCTGTATTTAATTATTCTTATTTAATCAAAATACAAACTAAACCCCAAAAAATTTCTTTAAAAATTGGAGGAAATATAGTAATTAAAAAAATACTGCATTCCGACAATTTTTCTCGTCATATTTATTCGCTATAACTTCAGATTATAAATTGATAAATTATTTGTCTTACAATATATAAGAACTGCATTTAAAAATTCTTTAAAATCAAACATTCTTGCGAAATTTTAAAATGAATGAATTTAAATTTTTTTCATAGCGTATATTATGTATAATCAATTCAAACATCTGGGACAATTAATTAGCGTTCGTTTTTTTCTTCCTCTTCAGTTTTACTCCGGATATCCTTTTTGGGAATTTTCAGTTTGATAATTTGCTAAAAATTCCTCAAACGCAAATAACTTTATTATCTTGAAAAACAAATAAAATGTTATTTAACAGAAACAAATTGAGCCCGATTCGCTGCAACTTTAAAGACTCATGTAAGCACCAACTTTCCCTAAACCATCCATTTTTCATCATCCATCAAAACAAGCTTCAAAAATAGATCTTCTTTTCGCCCTTTTTGAGACAGAATCCGAATAGAAATTCAATCTATCAAATTTTGAATGTCAAATCACAGAGCTATCACCAGTAAAGCCTACTCAATTGTTAAATTACGTGGCAGTGTCATCTGTTTTCAATTTCTAAGTTATGGGGAATTGAATGTGGGAAAAATATTTTTTCCAACATTTGTGAATAATTCTAGTATTTTTCGCGTTGAAAACATCATAGTAGGCTTGCGGCTAATATGGTTTAGTTTATAACCAGAGTAAAATTTTCCCTTTTAAAATAAAAAAAAAATAAAACAAATAAGAGAATATGTATACTAAAAATTGTATAATGTAAAATCTTGATATTTTTTTAAAGTAGATATGCTTATATCAATTTAATTTTTACTAAATTATGTCAGAATATAATGCGATATTATACGTTTATAGATACAAATTTGAAATTTCAAAATGAATAAAATATTTTTATTAAAAGTAGTAAAAAGGAAAAAAAAATTACATTAAAAATGATAAATTAAAATTTTTATCGATTCTTTTAACGTTCACTATAGCTGAAAGTGACTTATTAAATGCGATAAAAAAAAGGCAATTTTATGAAATAAAAGAAATCATTTTTTAAAAGTTCTAAATTCTGCAAAATTACCGAATATGATTCTAGTATCATTTTTTCAAATTAAGGATTTAAAACATATTTAAAATTATAATTAGAAAAAATTAATTTTTTTTTAAATAATCATAGTATTAAAAAATAACTAAAAAATTAAATTAACTAATTTTTTTAAAAACACCCATAAAAAATTCTAAAAATACAATTAATTTACATTTATTTTTGGCAAAGTAAAGGTTAAGGGGTACATATTTTAATTAAAGAAAATTTAATTAAAAAAATGAATAAAATTAACAATATAGATTCATTATTTAAGTACAGTGAATGTTTGATTTAATTGTTTATTGAAATTTAATGTAATACAAGACTATTGAATCTTTAATTACTAAATTAATTACTAAATTTGTGGTATTCAAAATTTGTAGAAAATAAATAATTTTAACTATCGAGTTAGCTATATTATATTTGTTCAATATTTTTCTGTACAACAATAATGATATTCTGCAATCGGGTAAAAGTCTACATCCAACTATGTTACAAAGACATTATATCAGTTCCTGGGACTTTGTAGTGATCAAAGGATTTGAAATTTCTCATTATCATCTTTTATTCAGGACGCGAAAATCTATAATCTTTTGCAATCTACAAAAGAAAATATAATCAAATTCACAGAATATAAGGTGAATAATCAAATCCATAAAAGTATATCAAATAGATCAGGACAATCATTTTATCAACAGATGGCTCTTCAAAATGGTAACAATATGTGAGGAGGACAGGCTACATTTTGACTGAAATTGTTATCTTTTCTTATTAGCACATTTGCTTACAAATATCTGCTAAAGAGAGCGTATAGTATAGAATTATACATAAAAATACCAATTGGAATTCCAAATGAAATACACGAATATTGCGATTTTTTAATCTAAAATTGCATAGCCGCCGTCCAAAAAGAAATTGTCATAATATCATACCTATATTGTGTAACATCTATTAAAAAAACATTGACCTATGGCTGGATTTGTTATAAATTAAAAATTTTTGCTTGACTGTATGCAACAATTCCGTCAATTCGTGTCAATATTATTAACAAATATTCATAAATATTGATTCTTAATTACAATCTATTTCATTAAAGTTCACAAGAATTATTAACTTCAAATAATACTGTGCTTGGTTAATGATATTCGCAAACATATTTATTACATATTTTGAAATGTTTAAATTTATTTCAGTATGATGTGTTTTCGAAAATTATAAGTTGCATTTGATTAAAATAGACAACCTAAGATTTCTTGTTTCATTTTAAGAAAGCAAATTACAAATATTGTTCGTGCTTATGATTTTCTGAATAAGTTTACTTTTTCTGTGCTCAGTTTAGAGTTTTATAAACAAAATTTTTTTTTATTGAACATAAATTTCACTCTAGCTTCATTTTTTTTTCTTCTTAATCAAGCAAGTCTTCAACTCCTAAGCTTATTTGTGAAACACCAAACGATCTTTAAAAATGACAAAAGGGATAACTGAGGGAAAAAAAATCGTTTGCTTTAGCACGTTGCCGTTACTTTTAAAAGAAACTCTGAAAATTAAATCCAGCAGCCACCAATCTGATTTTTTTTTCTAAAAAAAATTTCTTTTTCCCTTCCTATCAGGTTTTTTTTTCCTCTATTTTAGCTGGCTTAATTAACAATGGTACCCATGAGTTTGTGGATACTACACTTACCTGGTGTGTCTTGAGTTAGAAAAAAAGACTTTTTATACTAACGCAAACTCATTCTTTTCTATGGAATTTAATCATTCGTAAAAAGTTTAGTTTTGTTCTGTAAATTGGTTTCCGTTTCCTATTTTCTTAACCGTTGACTTAATGTTTAAATGTTTATTAAATAAAATTAAGAAAATATTTTTTTTTCCATTCCCTAAAGGGAAATTTCTTTTTACCTTCATGGTACCTAATTTTTGTTGCCATGTGTTTTATTAATATATAATATTTTAAATGTCAAAAACACTGGCTATTTTTTATTATTTTATGAAACAGCGTTTCATAAAATAATTAAATTAGATTCATGTTAAGAAATTAAATTGTATTTTAAGTATCATATAATCTAATTAAGCATACTAATTTCTTTTTTCCAAATTATATATGATTTAAGATTCACATACAGAATTTTCCTAATTACTTTATATGGTATTTATGAAAGAATATGTTTTTTTTTCTTTTAAGCCATTTATATATATTTTAATTTTTTATCCATGGTTAAATTAAATTTGTACCTGCACTAATCCTTACATTGTTTAGTTATTCTTAACGGAAATCTCTAGCGTAAAAAGTACTACTATTATTTTTTTTTATAAATAAAATTTAAAATAAAATATAAAAAGAATCACATATTAAAATTACATTTATTTTAATTAGAGAATTATCTTTATTAAGTTTTGTAAAATCTAAGTATGTGTAAATTAAACTAAAATGAAAAATATTATGTAATTCATATTTTTAAATCATAACTAATATAGAACACTTTTAATATTTATTAAAAGGTATTCAATAATGTTTCATTAAATGAAAAATTACATTTTAAAACTAAACTATCTTTTAAAAGGCAACAGTTATAAATTTAAAACCTAATTATAGCTGTCACATATTTAATGTTTCGAATCATATTATACAAATGTATTTAAAAATAATTCAGTGTATTTATATTTTCTATGTTAAAAGTAATTATTTTAAAATAAATAAAATTGTTCAAACTAGTCCTTAGGAATAAAAAAGTATGCTAAGTATGAAAATGTATTCAGAAAAGAGGCTCTTTTGGGATTTGGTATGAGAGAAAACAATTCTCAAATGATCTATACGAAAAATATTTTGTGTAAAAAAAACTTTGCTTAAAATTTTCTTTTAGATAGATTATTTAAATCTATTTTTAACGATATAAATATTTTTAAAAAAATTTTAAGGAAACTTGTATAAGTTTTCTGAGAAGTTCAAATTTTAGGAAAATGCGTTAGTAAAAAACGTGAAAAATGAAGAAAGAATTCGCAGGATCAACTTAAAACGAATTTTTCATGCAATTTAAGCGAATATATACTGTATGTAAATTAAAATATGTATTGTGTAAAAGAGTAAATATAGCATACATTCTACAAGAAATAATATTTTCTGTAAGCTATTTAGAAAATAATATAAGAGAGAGATATGTATTAATAAGAGAATTATGTAAAAGCTGTTGCAATATATATGCATTACAATAACTTGCATAATGGAGTAATTGATGCATATATTTGTTTTAATTGAAATTGAAATAATTCTCTAATCTTACATCATGCATCATTTGCATAATACGAATCGTTAAACATAAACTAATCCTATATTTATCCACTTATAAAAAAATCTAAGAATTCCCCCTTCCTTGCCATTGGGACAATTAAATCCTTCAGATCAATGTTAAAAAAAATTCCCGCAGACGATTGTTGATTTATATATTTTAACGATGATTTTAAGCATTTTATTTAAATTAAACATTCAAACATTTATTTTATTATTTACTTAATGATCAGAAATTTTTAATTAAACTTCAATTGAAATGTTTCAAAAGCTTAAAAATAGCATATCTAATCTAATTCAAATCCTAAAATTTGCGTTTCTGTAGAGAATTAACATAAATTAAGAACAGAATTTGCTTGTGTGGTAGATGAAACGAAGCCATTTACTAATCATTTTATTAACTACTTATTATATTTGTACATTCAAACAAACTATTTTTTAAAATATTTAGGAATTAAAATGAAAAAATTTTTCTAATCGTACTCAATTAAATAATTTTATTTGCAATGATGAAAATTATTTAAAAACGTGATGAAAGATATTTCAGCATTAATGGATTTTCTAGACAAACATTTTAGACTCTAAACCACAAAAAATTAAGTACCGCAATACATTTCAATAATTGTCTACACATTCTGTCTGCTTCTTTTCGTAAAATTTCATATTGAAAAATATGCGTGTTCAAGCATTTTATTTATTCTTACGAAAAAGATGATAAAAATAATTGGCATAATTTTCCATGTAAAGGAATAATTAAAATTATATCATTTTCCATTTACCTGATTATATATATAAAATAAATAGTATTAATTTTTGACAGAGTTTCGGTCAATCAAATTATTCAAAATAGGTTATTTCCCTACCCTGAAAAGAGGGTAGGGAAATAACCTATTTTGAAATATTCTAAATTTTCAATAAATAATTCTAAATTTTATTTTTGAAAAATATTTTAAAATAAAAAGATTCGTGTATCTTCAAACTTTGATATTTAATGTAAAGAAATAGTTTTAAAATAAAAGCAAGAATTTTTTTTTCTCTAAAGCAATAGATTATTGGTAATAATTTATATAAATCATAAAGTTTTTGAAATAATAATTATCAGAATTTTTAAAATATAATAAGGATAATATATATCAGAATATTTGAAATATAATAAGGATAAATATGGGAAAAAGAATATACTATAAATATGAAAAATGAAATAAATATCATTTATAACAACAATATGACAAACAGCATTTTCAAATTGAATTTTATCGATTAGTTTTTTGGCATTTTTGAGCGATATAGTTATTCGTTTTAGGTATTCTATTTATTCGCCCATGCATCTAGTAGAATATTTTATTAAAGGACATTTTATAATCTGTGGTAGAATAGCACAGTTTGGGAATAAAATGCAAAGTTCCATATCAGCCACTATTGAACAAATCCTGATGACTGTGTTTTATGTTCTCTGCATTTTTATCTATCAAGATTCGTGCTTGGAAGTTTTTCAGTTTTTCTTCTATATGGTATGAGAATGAAACTCATTATTCATTAAAAAGTTCTTCCTGAAAGAATCGGATGCACAAATGCTCTGCAGCAACATTTGTCTGTTGAGTGATAAATTCATATACATTTTACACTATCTAATTTAAGTTTATCTTGGATTAACATTTGAGTGTTTCCTAAGTTTTCTCCTTTGTAACACTTGAATGCGATACAGTATTCATGAAATGCCATCCAGAAAAACAACCCATTACATTGGATAGGAAGATACAATGCAATAATCATCGCTTCATGGCATGGTCCTTAAAAATCCACCCATTGAAAAGAAACTTAGAAGGGTGTTTTGTTATTCAGATAACAACACTATGCATAGTGATTCCGCTTATTACATTCAGATTAACTCTGACATAATATTAGCACGGTCCCATAAATCTACCCATTGAAAAGAAATTTAGAAGGATGTTTTGTTATTCAGATAACAACACTATGCATAGTGATTCCGCTTATTACATTCAGATTAACTCTGACATAATATTGGCACGGTCCCATAAATCTACCCATTGAAAAGAAATTTAGAAGGATGTTTTGTTATTCAGATAACAACACTATGCATAGTGATTCCGCTTATTACATTCAGATTAACTCTGACATAATATTGGCACGGTCCCATAAATCTACCCATTGAAAAGAAATTTAGAAGGATGTTTTGTTATTCAGATAACAACACTATGCATAGTGATTCCACTTATTACATTCAGATTAACTCTGACATAAAATTGTACTAAATAATCCTTACTATGGGCAAAAACTTTGCCATTGAACTTTATTAAACTGTAATAAAAATAGAAGCAAGAGATATTTGGGATGATGATGAAAGTTGTTGAAATAAAATAAATTTTTAATTTATGTATTATTACTTATGGGGCAAAGAAAATATTATCATATTATATATAATGTGGAATCTATTATTTCTAGATTCATGATCATTATTAAAAGCAAGTATATAAATCCCAATAAACGATTTTATTTATTTCCACTTCTTAAACATACAATAATATAAGAAATCCGGTTTGTAATTTTTTCCACATAAGCTGAACAATGGCGGAGGGGTTTGCGTCCCTCATTTCGAAGAAGTAAATCCCTTGTTTGAATCCTGGTTCGGCCATGGGTGTTCCTTTCACTCTGTGTCTGTTTCTTTATCCCTTCACTTTCAGGGCGACTAGGGCACATCCATTGGGTGCCCCACTTTTTAAAAATGCATCAGATTCGCCACTTGTCACTCTGAATGGGTATATCTTAAGTAAAACCGGGCATTAGAAAAAAAATTATTATTATTATTTTTTTTTTTTTTGCATATTTTAAAATTTTATATTTGTGTTTGTATTTATGAAAAGAAATGTTAAACCCAGGAATTGATATTTCCAGAGAGATGAAATAAATTATTACTTTTTTCATGCTTCAATAGGGTTGTTGAAATATTTATCCTCTGATATCCAAAGATAAAAGAAATTTGCATTTAGCGTAATATTTATTAAGCAAAATATATTATTTACAGTAAAATACTTTTTATTTGTATCGCTACAAAAACTATGACTGTGAAAAATCAATTGTTATTACTTTACTGTAATTAATTTCATCACTTTTTTGACTGCAAATCCGTTGTGATGAAAATTCTTTTTGTGGGCCGTAAACAGCATTTTAACATTTGTTGCCATTTTCTCGGGACTGAATTCATGCATAATGGAGAAGACCAGAAAGCGAATAATCGACACTTTATCAAAGGTTCCTTTTTATAGAACAAATTTCGAATAACCAAACACCTCGCGCAATTGTTTGGCGAAAAATATTTTATATATTCTACCCGCACAACTCGGTTTGTTCAATTGCAGAGGGAATAATAGCAAAAAGCTAAATTTAAAAGAAACAAAAATTTTAGTTGTTTTTTTTTTCAAAAATTATTCGCTAATTTTCAGTTTTGAAAGAATTTTGTGTTAAATAAATAACTTCTCTTGAGTTTTCCAGACGTATAAGGGCTTAAATTTTTCTTTAGTCCAAATTTGTCAAAGAAGATTTGATGTTGTCAAAGATCTTTTGCTTTACTTATGCAGAGTAGAAGTTATTTATTACCAATATAATACAAGTAATATTAAAAATAATAATATTTAAATAAATTTATCTGTAATAAGAGAAAGAAATCTTTTTTTGATGAAGTAAATTAAAATTAATGCTTGCTTTTGTTTCTTAAAACATTTGACATAATACATTTTTTGGCTACATTCAATAGGTAATTTTTAACATTCCTTTTCTGGTTCTTCACTTTTTATCCTGTTAATCATTTTTGCCAAAAAATGTCATCACACGTGTTATAAATTTCAATATTTTTTAAATTTGAATCTAAAAACCACAGCAATTTATACATTCATAGAAACAAACAGCTAACAATTATTTTAATCCATGTTCCAATTTTAATCACATATTTAAAAATTGCGTATAATAAAATAAAAAAATAAAGTGTAAATGTCCGATCACACATTAAATCGTAAAATTTTCCTCTAAAACGCATTATTTCCCCCCTCATTTTTTCCCTGTAAATTGTCGATGGGATAACGCATAAGAGCTCCTTTTCTTTGTCCATATTCATTAAAATGTTATAATAAATTTAAACACAGAGTAAAAAATTCATTTTCATTTGGGTAAGTTAAAACTAATGTCCACTATATTGTTTTAAGCATTCATAAGTAAATTTATGCGTTTGTGCCATGCAACGTATATTCTTGTTCTCAGGTTTTCATAGCTAAAAAATCGTTAATGACATTAAAAAAGTGCAGATCACCTGAATGAAGCGTTATTAGATTATATGAAAATTTACAATCTATTTGGAAATTTCTAAATTTTAATGTTATTTTCTATTATATATTAAAATAACACTGGGTAAATAATGGAGTCATAATTCAAGTTTAATGCTTTTATTAAAGTGGCAACAAGTATTGTATATATATATATATATATATATATATATATATATATATATATTACAGTGTTACAGTGCTCATCTCTGTTTCCCAGACCTAGAGCCCTGGGGTGCATAACATGTTCCGATTAGGTGGTCAGCATAACATGAAACCCTCAGTGTTTATTTCCCAAGCATGCTTGGTACTCTGTTTATCAACCCGCTGTAAGGATGAAAGGCGGACTCGACATTGCCTAGATAGATAGATATAATTAATATAAATTTATAACAAAATTCTATAATTTTCTAATCACCATGTAGCTTGATTGTAAGGAAATAAATAAAGTAAAATTACTTTATTATAAATTATTAGTAAATTAATTCATTAAATTCACTTATTCATTTAATTCCATAGATTTAAATTTTTTGCATGTATTTATGCAGGAACTTTATTGAATTATTTATTGAAATATACTTAAATAGACTTATTTCTTTTTAATATATTTCAGTCTAAAACTGCACTTTTTAATGCTGGCAATGATTATAAAAGTATAGATCTATATGCTTAAATATATAAATAGCTTCAATAGATAATTATGTAAAATATGCAATTGTTTACATGAGAATACAGTAGCAGGTTTATTCCAAACAAAAACCTCATATTTCCACTTTTTTCCAAAGAAAAAAAATAATTCTCGCAAAACATCAATGATATTTTGGTTCATTCAACTTAAAATTACACCATTGAAATTAATAAATAGCAATATTGATAATTATTATAAGCTTTTCCGAATCTAAAGTTATTAAATTTGTAGGATTCAATGCTATGTAATATTTAATGTAAACAAAATACCTCCGCCTAACCAGAATTGACGCCTTTGTTTTCAGCTAGTTGAAAATTTATTATATTTTGTGACCTCTCAACAAATAGAACATAATTTCAGAAATTTCTAAGTTAGAAAATATTTAACAACCAGTAGCAATGACTATTATATTTAACAATACACTTTTTTTAAAAAAAATTCGAGCATTCTAATATTTGATTCATTATGTGAATATTTTTAATTTACAGAGCCTGTTATATGTTAACGATTCAATAACTCATGATAAGAAAAGAAAAAAGTAATTTTTTTTAATAAAATATATTATCTCCCCTATTTTTAAGTGATGTTATTAAGTGACCCAATTTATATATATATATATAATTAATAATTTCTTATAAAATTAATCAGAATCTAAATGCAGAATAATAATAGTTATAAAATCAGACAAAAACTATTGAGAATAATAATTAAATACTAGATGGAGAATAATACATTGAAAATACGAAATACAGTAAACAGAAGGAACAGATTAAAATTTCAAAGAAAATTGAATAATTTTATAAATATATTATTAGTATCCATTTTGTTTTTGATTAATTTTATAAAAATTTATTAATATTATATTTTAGAAATTCAATTCTATTTTAGCTCTTTTTTGCATTTGCGCTGAATGTATTGCTAAACATAAGTGTTTATCTATTCTTGTCTATGTATGTATATATATATATATATATATATATATATATATATATATATATATATATATATATATATATATATATATATATATATATTGGTTCAAAGCTCTTCCTATATCATTGAAACTGCTCCATAAGCCAAATAGTATTTGAATATTCTTTTTCCTTTTCTCAGTACATCATTCATTTTTCTCTGGATGTAATATCACACCTTTTTGAAAGTAGAGAAAGAACCCACTACTTCTTCTTTCATTTTCCTTGAATCCTTTTCAAATATATTTTCATTTCACGCATCTACGTTGTCTGATAATCACAATACCAGCGAAAGAACGCGTTTCGTGGACTTAAGGCTTCTCACAATTCTTATCGACTTCATTGCTCCAGAAAGCGGACGAAGTTGGTGAATAAATCAACAACTTAGCATATTGCGACGACACGTTTCTGAATCTCTTTCTTCTAGTAATGTCTTCAACCGCGGTATTACATTGGCGTTCTGCAGGATGATTTTAAGTTGAAATGAGGTAAAAAGAATGAAAAGATGAGAGAGATGAAAAAAAAAATTATGTGATATATTCTCCTGTTTTAAAAAGCAATACTTAGAGCTTCTGTGTTCCTTCTGCAATATGCTGATTCTTCAGTGCATGCATGCGGCTTAGGGTACATTTCCTGCCTATTGCAAAACATTTTCCAACTGCCTACTTTTCTTTGTATGCCAGGCATATTTCTTAAGAGATCTGTTGAGAAGAGCCAGATGCTCTTTGTGTTTCTTTCACTTATTTTTTTGCCTCCAGTATTTTTTCGGCATGGGATTTTTCGAACTTTCCTCCTAGTCTATGAGTAAAGCGATAAGAAATGGAAAATCCGGTTCGCTCTGTGTTGCTATTTTTTTTTCTTTGTGGATATAGCTGCCAAGAAAACATATTGCTCGAGAAAGAGTTGAGAAAAGTTTACAATCGTCGCTAAACATGTAACTTTTTCGAAACGCAAACAAAATAATATTTGCTTATAACATCTTAAACGTAAATTTTTGTTATAGCGTTTAAAGATTATCATTATATATAAAATGAAAGCCATTTTGCATTTTGATTTCACTATGTCATTCGAAAATTTTAATTACATATATATATATACTAAACATAAGATAATTATTAAACTTATCATTCTTTTAATTTACAATGCTTTCGAATAATGTTCTTAAATTGAAGCTACTTCTGTTAGGGAAGCTGCAAACTCACTTTGATTTATTACATGTTAATTTTCATACTTATGAGAAAGATATTTAGCTTTAACTCAGTGTGGATAACTCTTAAAATTTAGAGTTTAAAACTAGTTTATCAAAAAATAAATCAAATCTTTGAGGAATAAATTTTCGGATTTAATATATTTTCATTTATAATTATGTTTAAATACATTTATATCAGTTTGAAACTATGTGCGTCGCTAGTGGAATGAATTAAATTTAATTAAACACTTGTCGTTTCGGTTAATCTAGATAACTTTCATAATTAGAAAGTATTATTTTAAATTAGGCAATGTTTATCGTAGCAGCGATCACCATTAAGTGAATTTATTTTAAGCAACTTTAGCGAGTGCAATCCGTATTCTTTTATTTAATGAATTACATTACTTAACGACAATTCCACATCAAATCATCAAAAAGCAAATTGAATGAAATTAGATTTTGTGTTTAAAATAAATGTATTCGTCAAGTATTTCCGATTGTTAAAGTTTAATTTTCTTCATGGGATTAGCTGCCGTAAATAGTCCATGTGTGTTCATGCTGTATTTTTGTCATGGTCGTAATCATTGCATTATAGAGTAGTGCTATTAAGTAAAATTTTAAGCAATAAACAAAACATGAAACTATAATGATCTTCCTTCTGGTTATAATTTTCCATGGAAATGACTCATTAATCAAACTTTCTTGTTTTCTGATAATTTCATTAAGCAAACACATGTATTTATTGTTTCAAGCAGAATATGCAAAATATTGCAGAAAAGTGTTGAAGTATTTTAAAGTAATTTTTCTGAAAGATTTTTGTATATATATATATATATATATATATATATATATATATATATATATATATATATATATATATATATATATATATATATATATATATATATACCAAATAATTCAATGCATGAAAAACTGATAAAAATTTACCACCCTTGGTGAAATTTTCAAAAAGTCGCCAAGGGTGAACGTATGATGATTTTCCGATCGGAAAAAACGGCAAGAGGAAAATGGCTGAAATAGTCACAAATATTTCATACATTGTTGGTATCTAACAATATGCTCAACTAATTTTACAAAATTAACAAAAATAAAACAGATTTATAAATTTCAAACATTAATGGTAAAATAATAAAGATGATATATTAAATTATATATAAATTTTTTTCATATAATTTTATATTAATGAATTTAAATCGGTAAATATTTATGAGAAATTAATGACAAATAGGGTTGCCAAAATACTAGTTTTCCGGGTTTCTAGTAAAAAAGTTCGCCAAATTTGGAGCCAACATACATGCAAAGGGTGACTGTACAGTAAAACTGATCCAAAAAACTATAATAGGTTTACCAAAGTCAAGTATTAATACCATTCTTATTAGAATGTAGAATCCTGTGATCGATCCTAAATCCTGGCAAACCATAACATGCCATATTTCACTTATGATATCTTAGTACATTTATTGCAGTTGTTGTTTTAAAATATTTCGAATTTTCTTCCTGCAAATATTCTTGAAAAGTACGACACATTTTCGATATTAGGGGAGAAATTTAAAAAAAACGTAGAATATTACTTGATGTTGTATAAAATAAAAGCATGTGTTATGTAAAATAACGTGAATTATACAGAGTACATATACTACGTTATATAGAATATTATGAATAAGCAGCTTAAGGATAAATATATACGTTTTATTTGAATATTCATGACTTAACACAATGAAATTATATGTAATGTTACATCTACTTGAACTATGTATTTAAAACTAAAGTTTAAAGGATAATCATACTAAAATTATATATGAATTTGTTATAAAACTTTCACACAACGCTGACTATATATTCCTTTGTAGGAGAATTACATGTTTGTTACATAAGTTTATTGTATATTGTAAACATTCCTCTCTGCTCAAATTTTACTCCAACATTAAAAAGCTAATTAGATTATTAACACACAAAATGATTTTCTAAAATTTGCAAAATTAAAAACTGTAAGTTACAATATTTAATTGCCATTAGTTATATACTATTAGGACGCATATATTTCTTTATTTCTAACATCAAAGAAACAGCGTTGATGAAAATATTACTCTAGTACTCTCATTATTAAGAATTCTCATTAAATAATTCTAAGAATTCTCCCATTTTGATGCTTATCATGTTGTTTTCAATAAATCTGTTATGCGCTTATTTTAGAATTCATTACTTAATGTATTTATTTTTAGCATGTGCTTGTAGAATTCATTGTAAATTTTATGTTTATTATAAAACACATATTAGTTATATTTAAATACGTTGCTTGCATTATGCTCATTCTAAATTATAAGAATAAAATTATGAAAACTCATCACACACACTTACACACAGTTAAGATTCTTATAAAATATTAATAAAAAAGCATTTTTGTAATGAATAACAAATCATTTAAAGCAATTTTAAATTATATAATCTATTTATTATAAAGGATCATCTTAGAGTTTAATTCATTTGCTAAAGTCAATAATTATATGAATAGATTCGGTTTGATCACTGTTTTAATAGTATTGACAGAAGATCATATTTAAGAAATAGTGTATGTGAATTAAATTTTTATATCTAGCTTTAATATATCATATTTCTAGCATTAAGACATTTTTAGATATTAAAACAATTCTATGGCAACGACATTCATATTTAATATTAATTTAACTAAAAAATTATAATATGAAAATTGTTTAAATAGCTCAAACTTATAACGACTTAAATCATATGTGATGAATATTTGACAGACAAAAATTTGGTTTCAGAATAGTGTTAAAAATTTACATAATTAGTAGCCTATACATTCGTAAAATTGAGATATTTATTTGTTGAGGATATTTATGTGTTTGTGTCAAATAGTGACTTGAAAATCACTTTTAATATTGCATCGTATTTGAGAGAAACTTTTAAATATACTGAATGACTTATTAATTATTTTAATTTATTATTATATTATTAACATTTATAAATAATATTAAATTTAATATTAATCAAATATAATTATATTTCAGTATTAAGTTATTAGAAATATATGTTACATTTGAGCACTATTTTTGAAGTCAAATTTGAAATCATATTACTTATATCATAAAAATGTTGATATTGCTATTATGTATGTTAAATTTATTGATTTAACTTTTTCCTTTGAATTTTCTATTTTACTTAGAACTTTTATCGCAAATATATTTTCAGTTATACATCTATTTATAAATTATCAGGGAAAACAAAATTTTAATGAACATTTAAGTAAAATTTGCCTTAAAAACCAAAAGAATGGGGTTACAGAATTTTCTATGACTATTCACCCTTTAATTCGTAATGATTGCATTTATTTTATTCTTGAATATTTGTGGAAATAAGAACTATATACATAGAAGAATTGGCAAATGCCTGGAATAATAGTCTAAGAATGCGCATAGTAAAATGGTCTTCGATAAAAATGTTGGAAAAATAACAGAATAATTACAACAGTTTATTGCTTTTTGCTTAGATTGGAACTTTATTACAAATGGACGACGTCGATGCGAAGAAAATTCGTTGGCAGTTTCTGGACACGGTAATGGACTCGGAGAAAGATTAAGCTTTTGAAACATTATTTTAGAGATATTTATTATTCTGAACATCTAAAATAATAATAAAATATTATTTTAGATATATAGATTGTGAAATGAATTATTCGAATGAGAATGTAACTCAGGTTTAATGGATTATTTGTATCGTCAATAATGTATGCCAAAACCATAATATAAAATGAATAATAAAAAAAAAGCTTTTGTTGATAAAAAAAAACATTACGATAGTTTACTAATCTCCAACAAATGCAGTAAAATATATCATTATTTTAATTTAATAGCAAATATTAATTAAAAATAAAACTAATTCGCAGAAATCATTTCTATAATATTAAATTATATATCCTCTAAATATATAATCTAATATTGCTAAAATATTTTTATTAATTACTTCAAATTTTCACGCTTTTTTCAATTTTGAAATTATTTTTTTACTACTAAGACATAAAGACATATAAAGAGAGAATGCCCATTATTTTAAACTTTTATTTCATGTGTTTAATTTCTATTCTTAAAATTGGCATCTAATAACTTTGTTTTCTTTGCACCATTACATAAGTCATTATTAGAGGAATTGATTTAACTACTAATGAGCTTAAAAGTTCATACTTTTGGACAAATTTTCAGAATTTAAATGGATTTTTTTTTTGTCCTTTTTGCTTCAACAATTGTCATCTTAGTGCCATTCTTTCTACGATTTCCGTTAATTATAAGCATTTTGTAAATTTTTCAATTAGTTATGGTAAAATTCGCTCATCATAACCTTTTCATTATTTTTAAGCTTCAGTAGGTTTCAGATAAGTATCCGGAGGAACTTACTAAAGATGAAATGACATCAGCGGATTACTTAGTTCCAATTGTGTTTCACTCTTACATCATATCATTAAAAGTTATATAAAATCATGGCTTTTACTTAAATTCTACGTTTTTTACTAACTGATGTGTCTGAAGGAATTTTTAATTTAAATTTCACAATAGATTATTGTTAACCACTCTATTCTTAGAAAAAAAGATACTGAGTTACATCATTACCATTCCATAAGACTTTGAAATAGTTAGTTAATTTTCTAAAATAGAAATTTAAAACGTTACTTGAATTTGTTATAAAGTAATTTCGTTGAAACAAATTCTAATTTTTATTTAAAAAACTTTGCTGCGTAGATATAATTTAAAAAGAAATTAAGACTAAGATTTTTCAAACGCAATGAGTCCTTTTTATTAAACCTGAAAATATAATAGATTTTTTTTTTAATTTCGAGATTAGTTTTTGGATTTAAAATGATATTTCTGGAAGATAAATGTAAAATCTCTAAATCTCTGTAAATTGAAGGATAAAATTACCAAATAATCATTAATATAAATTAGGAATTTCATTATATTTATATATATGTGTGTGTCATTGTTTTTAAATGTACTTTGTGTTTTGAGTAATTTATTTAAAAATTTCACCAGGAATCTTGCATTGATAAATCATTTTAGAGAAATACAATGGGTAATGTGGGGCTCTAAGGAATGTATCTTAACATGTATTAGAAGGTATTGAAACTAGTCGGGGATAGTTGGCAATTGGCTGAGAATAGCTATTGTATTCTCGGTGATAGCTTGAGAACATATCATTTTATGTATCAGAAAGCAGTGAAACGTAATTGGAAATAGTTGTCAATAGTTTGATCATAACAGTTTCTGTGATTTAATGTTTGAATAACAGATATATATATATATATATATATATATAGATAGATAGATAGATAGATAGATAGATATATCTGAAACCATGAAAATCTCATCGCATTGATTAATGGTTTGACTGCAATTGAGACGATTTAAACTTCAACCATAATAGAAGATAGTAAAGTTAAATGAAAAATATAACTTCACAAAATAATAGATTTTCTTTGACTTAATTGAAAGAAATCGACAATAGTTAATTCTTTACACATCATATAATTTTTTTCACGCTAATTTTAAGATGACTTTGAATCATTGAAGTTTATATCTTATAAGAAAGAGTTCTATTAACGTAACTATATTTTATAAATTCAATAACAATTATATTTTCAGATCATAACAATTCTGTTTCATGTCATTGTGACTATGACAGACCGCATCTACTATAATATTATAATTAAAGTGTATATATTCTGCGTACAAATATTACTCACAATTATTTACATTACTGGAGCTACTGAAATATAAGATTCTCTGGGAAATATTGGTAAAGTTTTAGCAACTTGATGTCATTAAAAATCAGCTCATAGAATTAACAAATATTTTTACATCACCGCATTTTTGGATGATGTTATACAAATAAATAGTTTTATATATAAAAAATAACTACGTTTATAAAAAAATAAATGTTGTTACAAAAATAACGCTATAGCAAAAAGAACTTGTTTCGGAACAATGTTTGTGAGTCTTTCGTCGATCGATATGTAAGCTTCACACATAAGATATGTAAACTTCAAAAATATTTCATTATTATAGTTATTCATGTAACACAATAATCTTTTAACAATATTTATTTTTACTGATTATTTAGGTAATGTAATATCTCGTTAGTAAAACTTTGCTGTTAATAGAGATTAGAAAGCAAAATTATAATACCTAGAGAATTCTTTTTTTGAATGATTTTTTAGAAATCTTTAAATTGGATATATTTTATTTTCAAAAGGTAATTGTTTTATTCAGTGAGTCACTTTTTTGTATTGCAAATTCTATATTTACTGCCTCTTTTAAAATGAATTTACAAATAATGTCAAAAAAATTGTTTCAAGCTTTTATTTTAAGCACAAGGGTTGTTTTATCTGCTCTATAATATAATCCGCTGCTCTAATTCAAAACTTTTATCTAAAATTCAGGATAATTCGAAATTGACCGTTAACAACGGTAATTTTCTTGCTAACCTAAAGAGGGTGAGAAAATTGAATTCCTTTGAATAAATTAAATTTGACCTCGCCATCTTACGCTACCTGCCGGAGAAAAATAATTAGTTTTTGTATAACTTGCAAGATTTGAAGCTTCAGAGGCGAAGCTTAAGAATTATATTGGCGAGAATAATGGTATTTTTAACAGTATTTTAGAAATTCTGTTAAAAAGTTTTCAAATAAATACATGATGTAAAGTTATTATGGTATTTCATTCAATATATAATTTTGGGAAAAAGGTTAGAAACTCAGAAAATACATTGAAATATAAAATATTACTTAGCTTTTAATTACTGAGCGTACACGAAACATGCACATGCTTATAAATATATAAGCATAGTAAAATTTCGAATTTTAATAAATGTGATGTTAATTATCACGAATTGATTTTGTGTGGATAAGTATTTAACACAAACATATTTAAAGCCGAGATTTTGAACAATTAATATGTTAAAAATTTATTTCTTTGACAAGAATATATAATTAAAAGAAAGAATCTCTCTCTCTTCTATCAATAAAAATATTGTAATCAAGTTATTGTAAAATTATTATAAGCTTTTCATTTGTTTGCAATATGTTTATTAAAAAGCGGTACTGTGCTAAAACTCATTTTAAATAACTTTATTTTCATTCAGTTTTTACAATACTCAGTTATAATCCATAATTAATGCTTTGTGTTTTCATTATTTTATAAATAAATTATATGAAGTCATACAAATTTAAAGTTATGAATTTTTATTAGATAATTTCTAGCCTTATATATGATATTTAATATATGTTTTTCAATGAAAAAAGAAAACTTCTAACAGAATATTAAACTAGAGTAAATAATCAAAATTATTTCATCAATCTTTTCTATTGTTAATTGTGTAAAATAACTGCAAGGCTAATTTATTATAGTAGTTTTTATTTTCAATCTTTTTCATCTTATTTGCATGTCATTGACAATATTTTTAAATCGTTTCTTTTAACCTGCTATATTTTATTATAAATTTTATTTTAAGAATGTTACATCAAAGTAAATAGCATCACTGTAGACTTTGATACAATATTCTTATTGATCACTGAAAATATATTGTTAAATCCCTGTAAATATTTTGTTTTGATAAATTGATTTAACTGTCATTAGAAAGAAGTAGTAATAAGTGCTTTTCTCTAGAGTGAAAATTGGAAATTTTACATAGAACAGCAAGATTAAAAAAATTTACGAGTAATTGTGTTCTGTAGTAATACTAAGGGATGTCCATTAACAATCAATATGACATCAATAGGGCTATCATCATCAATGTTACTCTGATCAATTGGGGCTGTCTTAAAATATCGCGCTCTTAAGCCTAATCTGAGAGATCATTGGGACTTAATATCAGACTCGTATGAAATCTTGTAACTCACTCTGAAATTTAGAAAAAGGGCATTTCATTTACTTGTGTGTGTAACATAATTTTTTAAACACCCTTGATCTTATAGAATTATGAGAATTGTAAATGGGTACCCAATTATGGAAATTTTCGGTAATAAGTAGTGGTCATAAATAGTTCCTTAAAGTAATGAAATTAAGTTGTAGAAAGTTATTTGCCATAATTCATTTTAATGGATCCTTCATTTTGAATTCAGTGCCTGAGTTTGTGACCAAATTATGCTGATGCTTAAAAACTTCTTAATGTGTGTGTAATTTTACATTTATGCCACAGAAAATCACAATGCATTAGAAATTTTTATGTTGCCAAATTGTATTGTAATGAGCAATTCAAATGCATAATTTATGGAATACGTTCCACAGACCAACAGGCAAAAGTCCAACCTCCCGAGGCAATGGCAAACCACCTTATGACATCACATGCATAGTACGGAAAAAACTTAAGATGTGACCAGGGCAGTACTCCATGTCTTTGGTCCCATATGAGTTGTCTTTTTTACCTTTTCTTTTTCTGTTCTTTTTTCACTTGTCACTCTTGACAACAACAAAAATATTGAATGCTTCATCCAAATATTTTTAGTTTTGATTTGACATTTAATATGTTTAAAAAAGAGAAATTTTAGCAAAACAGAAAGGTTGTTGTGTTTGATAAAGAAAATTGAAATCAAAAATATCTTCAATTTGCATCAGAATGTTTTCATTATATCATATAATATTCACATTTTCATAAAGAAACTGAAAAAAAATTCCTTATTGGTTTTATTAATATTGGTCTACAGCTACTACGAATCATTAATCTCAGACTTCATAAAGTGCCATCCAAGTTTATAACAATAGTCATTTTACACTCATGAATAAAAATTTAAAAATTTCAAAAATTCCCTTTATGGATTATTTTTCACAATCAATTGAGTTCATTCAATAAATTCCATTGCTAACCCAAAAGACAAGAAACCTTCATATGTTAGCAAAGAAAAACCAATTCTCAGTCATTTTTTTCTATCATTTCTTCACACATTACCACATCAGAGTCCGTTTCAGAATAAAATCTTTTCTATATTTTATTTCCAGGTTACTTTCTAGTGCCCTTAAGATTCTTGGGGTCACGTAATTTTTTTTCTTTGAAATTGTTTCTATTCAAACTGCCAATGTGCTGCTATAGTTAATAAAAATGAAGAATTGTTTTGGGAAAAGGTGTTACTGAGAACTATATTGGTAAAGTTTGAAGAAAAGTTTCCATATGTGAAGAGTTATTATTTTACTTATTTTTAATTTATTATGATACAAAATTTTTTCGACTTGGTTTTCGTGTCTATCTTCTTTTTTGTCAGATAAAAATTTTAATACATAAGGAGAAATTGTCACATACATTCGTGAATATTCTTATTTTCTGAATCACAATATCTTAACGTTAGAATAAAGATATTTGAGTACATTCTTTGTGAGAGAGTGTTGTATTCTGAGGACTTTATATAATAATAAAAATTATTTCGCTGAGAATTTAACAATTTTGGTATCCAACTTATTATCATATATATCTTTATATCATACCAAGTAATATAATCCGCTTTTTACTAGCTTAACGAGCCCTTTGGGACATGCATAAAAATATTTTATGTTGCAAAGAAAACAAATAAAGGAAAAAATTGTTTAATAGGAACTTTTTGCATTGGTATTGTCAACAGATATATAATTTATCAATACTACAAAGCACAGAATTGAGGTCATATTGACTTGAGAACAAAATAAAGTAATGAATGATTCAACTTAGAAGTTGTTATACAATTTCGCTTCAAGTTTATAAAGATGATGTGTAACTTCCGCCCTTAATTTAATTGGCTGTATTGATTTTGTGAAAGTGTATGAGAGAGAATGATTCATATAGAAACTCGTTTAACTATTTCTAAGACATTTTTAAAACTTCAAAATTGTCCTAAACTAAATCATAGATTGCATTGGGCTATTAAATAAAATATAAATCCATTAAATGCAGATCTGTAAATTTGTTGTTTAAATGATAAATGATTTCAGAAGTATATAATTTAGAAATAGTTTCTTCAAGCAACAGTTAAAAAAATTAAATCTTATCAGGTATACTTTAACTAATCATAATGAAAATATCACATTGACATTTTATAATTTACAATTTAAATCATAGTTATTTGATTTAAAAATAGATAAGCCCCTTCATCATTAGTTCAAAGACTTTAATTTTTATCTAGAATAAAACATAGTTTGAACATTTCAACTCATATTTTTATTTACTGTTATTAGTTGATTATATATTTTACACTTTTCTGTTTTACTATAACATTTATTTGCATTTTATTACAGCATTAGAACAGTAAGACTATTTCAAAAGAAATATTATTAAACATTTCATGTGAAAACTAGGGAATAAATATCGAACTGTTTCTATTTATGTACACATTATTAATCCGTCATTGAGCAGCTACCATGAGTGTAAGGGTCTGGAGAAAATTTACTTCCTCACCAGATCAATGCCAAAATTGAAAGCATGGATCATCTGATGGTGCCATCTATTGGAGGTGCTTAGAGCAAAGTCGTACTTTCTCACTTTTGTAGTGCTCTGGTTAAACGAAAAACGCATTCTAAATTGCATAGCTAATGGCATAGCGAGCTTGGCTTGTCTAAGTGTCAAAAGACACAACAACAATCATTATTAAAAACTCTTGTCCCAATTTCTTTATTTAATATGGTAATAGCTATTTCTCACTTGATAAGTTGTTTTTGCACTCCGAGCTAATTCAGGGAACATCGCGTTTAAGAGGAATCGCTAATAACTTCAGGTAGCTATACTTGAAGCAGAATTGCATATATTTATGAAGTAATTTTGTCATATTAATAGTATCAAATACATAATCTGTATTCCGTGTTAGTTATTGTTTATGTTTTAAATACCCATTTAGTTTAATAAGAGAAGTTTAAAATCTATATGATAATAATCATAAATATTACAGTAATAAAAACCATTTAAATAATACATCAATAAAAAAAGAGGAAAATAATATTTCCTTTATTAAGCATTTGAATTAGAGTATACTAATTAAATTTAAAAATCATATGCAATTTTTTTTATTTCTTTGAATTAACTACTCTGTTTGCGAATGTTTATATTGTGTGTATGGGCTATAAACTCTACTCCAAAGGTGTTAATTGAAAACAAATGTTATGAATCTATAATAAAGCATAGCGTTATTAATAATGTAATAATAAAGCATAGCGTTATTAATAATGCCTTTAAGAAATAATAAATAATACAATTCTTTAAGAAATATAGTAGAGACACTCTTATACCATCAACTAATGATTTTTCTGTAATTATTGCAAAATATTAATATTTTTTGGTATATCAGTAAAAAAAAGTATTGCTATAGGCTATATAATCACGGAATAAAAATGTGTGTTTACCTCAATTAATTATTATATTTTTAAATTACGTGAAGATCATCGAAAAATGCATATAACAGTAAGATATAGTTATAAAATTAAAATACACTAAATGTATAATAAACATACGATAATACCCACCCTCGATTTCTTATAAACACATGTGATATAAGTTTTTCTCTCTCTTAAGTTTCCCTTCGTAGTTCAAAGGCATATCTTAGCTTAATTTCATATACTAAATTAAAATAATAATCTCCCTATATTTAAGTTAGTTATTAAAATTTAAATTGTTTTTAAATTAATACTTAATATTAAATCTGGGCAAATTTTCCGTCGCAAAAATTAAAATTAATACAAGTGTTTGTAGAGGCTAATTTTAAAAACGCGGAGAAAATTGATGTTAATTACAAAAAATTGCATGATATTCAAATTTTTATTACAAAATTGCTTCTTTTAAGAAACATAAAATAAAGCAGTAATGAATAAAATATAGAAAAAATAAATATATTTTAAGTGCTTAAAAATATTTAAGTACCATATTTTAATCATATATTTTAAATGTTTAAAATTTGATTTTTAGAAGTTTTTTTTATTCATGAGATTTTGAAAAATTTAAATTTTATTCATTTGAATTTCTTTCCGAGAACTAAATTTAAATTTGATATTTGTGAATATTTAACATAATTACCTTGTAAATGAAATGTATGTTCTATTTTAAATATGTATACATTTTATTTATTGAAAATATTTTTAGAGTTTTTGCTTTTCAAAAATCCTATTTTCTAAATTCAGTTATGAATATTTGATGCCATATTTTATATATCATATGCACAGTCATTGTCTCTAAAAATATCTACAAGTTTTAAGCGATCTTAAATGATTTATGCAACCTTTATTTCCAAGCGGTATTTATTATTAGGGAAAGAAAATCTAATAATGTTTGATTGTTATTTGAAATTTTTATTATTCATTATTACTTTTTGGATAAAGTTCTTATAAACTTTTATTTTCAAAGATCAAGATATGTTTAATGAATTAAAAATGTTAGTCTGTATTTTATTATATAAAAATTTATCATTAGCAATGTTATTCAAATTATTTTTTCAACTTCTTGATGAACTCTTTCATTTCATTGTTTATTTAACGGTTATATTTATCTCTTTTTAATCAAAACATACAGAATTTAATGTTTATGAACTTGAATTAAGTATTTTAATCTAAATGAATGAAAGAAGACGTTGCTATTTAAAATGTACATTGAAATGCAAAATATTTTCACCTTATTTTAGTGCATTGAACTATGGAATTTGATATTTATTATCGAAAAGAATTTGATGAGATGAATCTTTCATTTCAACTTTCTGTTGATTTATCATATTTTAAAACTGCATATTAAATTTAAATATCAAGAAGTTTTCTCAATCTAAATTTATTTCTGAGTCAGGTCTGGTTTCTGGATTTTTAAATTTAGTATACCTTTATATATCCTTGCAGGAAATATTTATAACTAGTTTTTAAATTGTTAACTATAAAGGGTACAAAGTTTATTACAATAGCACTTTAAAAGTTATTACAATTAATATTCAATTACATTAATTTCAAAAGAAATTTTTCCCTCATTCAATAATAGTTATAATGAAATAAATTTAGTCTATCATTTTATATTTCCTCTAATTTTAAATTTTATTAAAATCACCTCAAGGAAAATTTATACCAGTGACAAATAATTTTATAATAAATATTTCAGAAGTTAAACATTTGAAATATAAAAATATAATAAAATTTTTTGTTGTTTCTATTCTATAAAGGGATACTCTTTTACAAAATTTTAATTTTTAGGGGAAGTTCTCTCACACTACTCTAAAACTCTACATACAAACGAATAATTTAACAAAATTCTTTAATTTTAATGTTTATAATAACTTATAAATTAGTCAATAGTGCTAATTTAAATGTAATATTTGTTTACATGTTGATGTATTACTACCACAAACAAAAAGGACCGAACTGCAAATGTATAATATCAATGCAAACAAATACAATTTAATTTTAACCTATAAATATTTTGACGAATATAAAAGTTTCAATATTATAATCAATTGTATTGCCAAAAATGATAACTGTTTGTTATAGTAAACGATAAAAGTTTTAAAATTTTACGAATTAAAAAAACTATTTAATTATGTGAACAAATCAGAAAGATACGATTTTGATGGTCTTTCATAAAAATAAAACCGGTATTATTATATAAAATTTTTATTACGTGTAATATTTCAAAGTTATTCAACTTTGCAAACGCTTACTGATAAATTTAATCTTATTTTAAAGAAGTTTATTCAGTATTGAATTAAATTAAAAATTTGGTTGAACAAAATAAACACGATAAGAATTTTAAAATCCAAAACAAATCGTTAATTAATGGCCTATGCAACGCTAATGATTGTTATTTGTAGACCAAAATTTTAATATAGAGATAACGTAAGAAAATCGTAAAATTGGTAAATTTGAACTTTTCTAACACATAATTTCATCTATTTTTATACAACATCAAATTATAAAATAGCTTCGATTTTGTTTTAAACTCTTTTATTTTATTGATAAAATCTTCTAAAGTTTACACAGTTTAGCAATTTCTATCGTCTTCTGAAAGAAACGTGCATAAATTAACCAAAATTATTAATTTTTCCCTTGAAAACGATTAAAAAATAATATTGATTAGATTTCTGTGGGGAGAAATGAAAAATAGGTAAATTCTATTATTGGCAATCAAACTAACTTTTCCCATAACTTCTCTTCGAAAAAAAAAAAAAAACACTTAAAATTCGCTACATCGAAGTTACAATTTCTGTATATTTTTCTAACGGAAAAGTTATGAATAATTGTACAATCTATTATTTTAATTCTCCAGTCAAATCTAAGCATCGTTAACGAAAATAACCATTAGTTTCCTTTGAAGGCAGCGTATAAACAGACAGTTCTCCTTTTTACTCAATTTCTTCCCTCATAAATAAACAAAAAAATATACTTCTCTGAAACTAACGGTAAGAAATATCTTACAATTAGTATCAAATCGGCTTTCGTCGAGATAATTGCTGCCCAAAGTTAAAAGCAATTCATAATAATAGAACTTCCTGTTATTCTCTGTAATTAATCCCACTAATTATGACCCTGTAAATGAAGGTACAAGTTCACTTATATATTATAATGCTTCGGGAAAACGCTCAGTAATTAAGATCCTTAAACTTATCGCTTGCATATTTGGTTGATATTCTATTTACTGTGTATTCTTCTTGCTTAGAAAACGTTCTACAACAAATTAAAAATCTTTATTTTTCATTTTTGCACCAGAATGTTTTCCTTTTTCACTCTGCTGCTGCCAATCTTTTCAAACTAATTTTCTTTTTAAAAAGAACGATTTTCAGATTTTGCAAAAGCGTGGTTTTATTCGTTCGCTGAATTTAATTACCGTCGTTTGAGAGACAGTTTTTTATAAGTCGTTTGCAGAATATCACGGTGTCGTTTGGAAATTTTTGTTACCTTTTGCCGATAATGCGTTAATTCTAATTTTTCAGGAGCTTTAAATCTCTTGCTCTCTCTCTCTCTCGCTCGTTCTTTTAAGGGAAACTAAATTAATTTTATTTTATTTCTATTAATAACTTGAAAAGATGTTTTTTTTTATTTTTAAAACTTATAACCTAAATTTTTGCAAAATTCAAATGCATCTGCTAGTTCAGCAGTTTATCGTCGTTGTCAACATACCTCTTACGTTATTCTTGCTGATTTGATCAATTTCTTTCTTATTTCCTCACGACAATTTTTCAATGCTTAGCTTGATTAAATTCGTTTAATAAATGAGTATCGTAACTTCACATTTTGTGTATTTGTTTTAAAATAATTGATAAGTTTTCTAAACTATAAATATATTTAAGTTGATTTTACTGGTTTTATTCAATTATACGAACAGTTTATTTAAATAAACGAACTGTTTTATTGAATAAAAAATATTATAATTAGGAAGATTACTAATTATCATTTATAATTATTTTCAGTACTTTGATCAAAATGGCATTCTTTTTAATGCTAATATGTTACAAATAATTACACAAAATAAATGGAAATATTCATTATAGTAATTTTTTTTTTTTTAATTTTACCTTAATGCATATACATGCAAAAAAGATCATAAGTAAATGTTTTGAGTCAGCAACTAATAATTTTTACATGATATTTGAAGTTAATATGTAACTTTTACCTTCTTTTATAAGTTATGCGTAAAACTCAAGAGAAATACAGTCATCTTTATAACACGGTACCATTATAACGCGTTTTCATGTATGACACGATTTTATGGCCCTCTTTTAACACGTGTTTTTCCTCGCATAACGCATTGATTTCCCACTTTATATTTCTGCATTGCGAAATTTATAATGATTTTAATTTATAGTGATTTAATTAATTTATAACGATTTTTATTGTTTACAATAAATTTCGCGCACGTTTGCATATTATGATATGTATGTTCTCATAACATAAAATAAAATTATATCACATTGACTTTTGAGCATTCTGCTTAAAAATGATGTCGGTAGAATGATATTTCAGGTAACTTCTACAGTGAATAAACATGTAATAAAACTGTTTTTGCTATTATTTGATTGATTTTTAATTAACTGTTTTTGGTTGTTTTATTACATATTTTTTTATTTAAAATGTTATTATAAGATTTTTATAAAACGCTCGCATTTCGTTCATAACCAAGATTTTTCCCTAACATTCAATTTAAACCCTTTTTAATAAAATGAGAAAATGTTAGTCATCTGTTCATAATGCATTATACTTGGTTATACGAGCGCGTTTTACGAGAATGCTCCTAAAATACATTTCGCTATAACGCGTCCAGTTGGGTGTGTTACTATGCGTATTTTTTATTTTAAATAAAATATTTGCGGTATATATATATATATATATATATATATATATATATATATATATATATATATATATATATATATATATATATATATATATATATATATATATATATGAATGTAGATTCATGCAATATACCTGTAATTATAACATCACTTGATAAATAGTATAATTAATTAACATATTTAAAAGTTAATTTCTTAGAACTCTGAAATTATTAGTTAAAAATGCATTATAAAATACTATTTTTACTTATAAAAGTTTCACATAATTCGAAGGATATTATTAGATTTGAATTTACATATCATTAGAATTTGAATAAATTCTTAGATTTCAAGCAGCACTTCATTTGAAAATTTTATAAACTGAGAATATATTCAAGTATTTATATGAATAAAATATGGAAAAACTGTCCAAAATTCAGTACTAAATTTAATTTTTTTTAACAAAAATAAAGAACAGAATTTGGAATTAAAGTCGCTAAGTAGTTCCCTTTACATCTGAAAAAATTAAATACGAGTGCAAAAAATATTCCAGAGAGTTTTTATCATTTTCTTTTGAATGTATTGAGTTGTAATTGATTCACTAAAATATAAATTCACGATACCTTTAAAAGCATCTAAGTCATCACCAACTTGTATCCTGATGCGGTATGATTAATTAATTGCTATGCATGGATGTTCTCCTAGCCCAATTGAAATTCCATTAGAGCCGAGTTGTGTTTTCGAAAATAATTTTCGAAGCTGAAATCTCACGTGTTTTAATTTAATAAGCAATGCTTGATTTTAAATTTATTTTCATATCGCGAGATATTAAATGGTCAGAATTAATGACTTCCTTCTCTTATGTTGATGGAATAATGAAATAAGCCGAATTTTAAAGCAAAGTGACTGCGGATTTAAAATGGAGTTTTCTCAGACGATATTTTCTGCATTAATTTTTAGTTTTGCGAAGAATTTCATGAACGGATAATATGTCTTCCAATTTTGCCAAAAAATGAAAACAATCTACGTGACTTGAATGTGAAATTATTTTCTGTTTGTTAAAACATTATGTTAAGATATTAAAATAAGTTGGTGGTATTCAATACTGTTGAAATTGGAATAATGCGATACAAATTAATGATTCTCTTTCATTTGTACTGTTAACTTTTTTCACTGAATAATCTAAAAGCTGAAAAATTCCTATAAAAATATAAATCTATATATGAGCATTGATTTATGAAAATATTTTTGTAGATTTATTCTTGAAGAAAGATTATATTTTATATTTAATTAGTGGATTAGATTATAGAGTATGTAAAATTTCTTTGAATGAATAGATTTTTAATCTAACATTTTATTAAAGTGTATATTTTAATGCCACACTTATGTTGATTTTAAATAAAGGTGCTTAACATAGTTTTTTCCTTGGTCAATATAATACAAATTTTTTAATAAAATATCGTGAATATTTTCAAAACGCAAAATGACTTTCAATACACAAGAATGTAAAACTTCTATCGAAACTTTATAGTGGTTTATAAAACATGTGTTGTATTTTATTCCATTTTAGCAGTCTAACACATATCATAATGATTTAAACTCTGTACATTTCATTCTTAATATGTGGATCTCGCATGGCACAAAAATAAATATTGCGAGTAAGTTGAACAAACGAAATGATGTTTAAGCATTATATTCATTTAATAAAACTATTTTACTCATGATAAATAATGAGATTTTCTGATAACGATTTTGTTTTTTTTATTTTAAATGAAGTAAAAAATCTTCTTATTGATATTTTTCATAATTCGCTCTTATATACTTCATACAATGCAACACTTACAACAATAAATATTACTTAAATTTCTTTAGTGCTATGTGAAATGTTTTTGAAAAAATCATTTTATAAAAGAAACTAAAAAATACAGGTTTCACATTAAGGAATCACTGATTTCTAAATAATGTATTTTTTAACAATGGTTGATAAAATAATGAGATAAAAGAGACATTAAAAGGTTTGTCACCATATTTTTAATAATGCATTTATTGAAAATTTAGCTTTCAGTGCATTCATTATATTTCATTGCTAGAATTTATTAAATTATAAAAATTGTTGGAAGTGTATAAAGTCATATTAAGTTTAAAACGTAAAATAGTTAATTTAATAAAAATATAATGTCCATTATTTCACCAGTGCAGCTTTTTACTACAAACCAATATATTGTAAGATTTCCAATTCTCAGTTAAAAACCCGCCTTACTTTTGTTTTTAAGCTGAATGAATTCCAATACACTGCGATGACAGCGCCACTAAGCGGAGAAACGTAAACACTATTTTCAGATAAAATTCTGATTATAATTGTAGATAATGAATCTTTTTTAAATTATTTTTGGCATTATTATTAGTTTTTCACATGATGTTTATTTTGATTTCATTAAATACAAAGAAGGTGTTCTAAATTTTTGACGAGTTTTGTGAAAAAACTCACACTTACTCAATGCGAGCTGTAAGCCTACGAGCATAAAGCTCCAAAACTGATTCCGTCATATACTACTACTACTACTTAAATACAAAATACGTTTATTTCAAGGAAAGAATAGTTTTCATCATCTGAAGATTTCGTTTAATTAAAAAATACTATTTTTACAATACGTATATTTTTAAAAATCTAAGAGATTATTACACTAGATTATTACAATAAGAAACATGAATATTCATTTGAAACATTTCAAATTTCTATGAAAAACACAGAAATATACATACCAAATGAAAAATTCAATATAATTATAAAAAAAGGGCAAATATTTCTCTACATATTTCGATATTGCATTCACGCTATGATTTTATCTCTTTATATGTCCTGAATTGTAATTTTAAAATAACATTTTGCGATTCAAGAAATAAGCTGTTATTACTGAATATGTTGCAAAGATTTTCCCCACAAATAAGTTATAAACACAGGCAAGAGAACATTTCAATAGAAGGAATTCTGCATCATAAATACTGTTTACCCACCACACACACACACACACACACACACGTTTTTCAGAAAAACATACCACTTTTTCTTTTTTTGGGGGTATAACAATCAGAGGTCTTACTTTTTGATCTGTGCTTAAAACAACTTACTTCACATATACGTCACTACAACATACGGTGTTTCAAATCAATGCAAAATCAAAATATCTGTATTGTAATAAATACAGATATTTTCACAGTAGATATAAGGAAAAAATGTATTTTCTGTACAGAAATTTATTATTTTAATAGAGTCTATAGTACTATTTGCAAATAATTTACATAATGAAGAAAATGTTTAGGCAAAAAATAAGCTAGTTATAAAAATAAAGTTTAAAGTTGAAATTTTAATATACATTTCACAAACAATAATTGTGAAATTAAATCCAAAAAGTAACTAAATGCATTTTTTCTTAACTGTTCAGGATAATATTCTTTTAAAAACGACAACATTTACAAAACCTTCGAATTAGATCTAATTTCCACATTTAAGATTATACCTAAATAGTGTGGGCGGTTCCAGACATATAAAAGTTCTGAATTGATAACATAATTAGGAAAATTGATTTGGAGTGAGTGGATTTCTCTGGATTATTAATTAAATTTTATTTCAAACTTAAATTTATAAAGTCTAAAATTCAAGGAAATTTATTTGACATTTATAACAACTTCTGTAAAATAAATATATTATTCATAAGTACACAAATATATTTGGATTTGTGATAAATTCTTAATTGATTTATTCTGGGCTGATTTTACTGATTACAAAATCTCTCAAAATATAACGTTGGCACAAAATTGTTTGAATAACAGCTTCTAAAGGAAAATGGTGTAGAACTGGCAAATTAATTTGGCTTCACTATTTAGTTATAAAGTTTGCTTCTAAAGGAAAATGGTGCAGAACTGGCAAATTAATTTGGCTTCACTATTTAGTTATGAAGTTGAATTGATTGATAATAATTTCTATAACTAAAAACGCTCAAATGATAAGTCGAGTTACGTTTTGTTAAACTATGCTCCGATAATAACTTTATTAATTAAATATTTTCAATGATATGAAAGTGTTAATTTTATTTTAATTTATAGCAAATATTATTTTTGTTTTTAAAAGTACTTATAATTAGATTTAATTTAATTGCTTTTATTCTCTTTATAAGCAAATCATTATCTTTATAAGCAAAATCCATATCATTTATTATAAAAAATAAAACTCGTGTTAAAATGGGTTTTCTTACACATGTAGAATTCAAATGTAGCCTATGGAATTAATCTTCAACACCATCAACTGCGTATCTAAGTTTTCAGATAAATTTGCAATGTTAACAACAATATCGTCTATTTAATCGATAAATTCTTTTAATTTAAATTAATTTACACTATTATCATATATATATATATATATATATATATATATATATATATATATATATATATATATATATATATATATATATATATATATATATATATATATATATATATATATATATATATATATATATATATTATTACTAAAATAATCTATTTTAAGATGGAATATTGCTATATTTTAAAAAATATCTGCATAAATATTTAATAATACAAACATGTCTATGATGAATAGTTGCAAAGAAAAAAGATTTTACTTGAAGATATTTCAATACACATGGGTTATTATACAAATCATTTAAACTGCATAAATTACTTTGTATAGCTTGCTTATATTACAGTGTTATCATCTATTAATTATTTTAATATTTATAATAACAAACCCTGAAGAGCAAGCATAATTTAATTTATAAATATAATTAATTTCTGTCAAATTTATTATGAATTTTTATAATTAAAATATTAGATTTGCAGTTTAGTAATTTTAATAATAATGACATCTTTTTAATGATATTTGTTCAGTAAATATATATATCATATATATATATATATATATATATCGATATATATATATGATATATATATATATATATCATCATATATATCGATATATATATATGTAAATATATATACATATATAAATTATTATTTTAATTAATTATTATTATAATTAATGAATTAAAATAATTATATATATAATTATTATTATAATTAATTAATTATTATTATAATTAATTAATAATAATATTGTTTAATTAATTATTTGTAAGTTCACTTTCATTGACTTAAAAAGTTTTTAATGAAGATGTAAAGAGATAGTATTACATATTTTTAAACGCATTATTTTGTTCGTTATTTAGCGTCATACTAATAAGGCTTAGCACTATCTGGTTCTTTATACTGTTAAGTATATATTAATAGCAGCCGAAAGGTTTTCTTCTTCAAATAAAAGTGACCTTGGTATCTGAAACTAATTTTGGCTTTTCTACCAATTTATGCTAATCCAATCAACTGTACCAAATGAGAGGCAATTAAAACATTTGTTGGAAAACTAGGGGAGGATTTTTTTTTGGCTCCTTACTTTTCTTTGCCTTTTTTTTCTTTTGCTACCTAATTATAATCCAAGCAGGTTATTTTGTAGCGATTCTAAAACCCTATCAGGTGCACTTAATGCAATTTTCGTTCTTTGGGGTATAGGAGGAATTCCACACCAAGAAATGGAAGGAATAAAAATGCAATTTTCAGGTATTAAAGCAACTTATCTCTGGCATCTAGTTTTAAAGAGAGTAAAAGACTTTGGAAATTGGTATCGGTACTAATCATTAAGGACCAATTTCTGTTGTTGGTAGTTTTTTTTTTTCTAATCTTTGTGGTTAAACATCTGCAAGAGTAATTAATCGTTTTGGCTTTACTGCGAGAAGTTTTTATCTTATACATCTTAATTTCATTGCTCGAATTCATTTATTATTAGATTTAAGTTGAATTTGCTCTTAATCTTTCTGGGGAGTCCTCTTTAAAGAGCAATAAAATAAGCAATCTTTAAGAGCGCAGTTAAAAAGTATTGATATTTGAAATGGAAATAATGAGTTTGACATGAGCGTTGGCATTGAGATATGATTTTTGTATTAAGGACGCATTAGGTTCTTAGAAAGAATTAGGATTTTATACACGGATATTGACAATTTAGTAAAATTAAATTAATTTGTTGTGTGGTTAAATAATTACCGGATAATAAAAAGAAGTTCTGTTTATGTTATTATATATATATATATATATATATATATATATATATATATATATATATATATATATATATATATATATATATATATATATATATATATATATATATATATATATATATATATATATATATATATATATATATATAATTTGAGTATTTTTATGTGTGTGTACTATGTTTTACAGATGACATGTTCCCTTTAAAGTAATATCTATACCCTTTAATTAAGAAAGAAAAAATAAAACGTTATCTGAAATAGTTTCAACCGATATAAAGCTTGGCGTATATAAAATATACAAAGGTGACGAAGAAAAATTATGCTACTCAAAGATGGTGCAGCATATTTCTATTAAAACATCATGAAAAATAACAATCAAACTGCCTCAAAGGAGACAACAATATGTTAAAATTACTATCGAAAAAATTCTTCTTAAACATAATATGAAGTTACAAAGATGCTTAACGCTTTTAAAGAATTCCCACATCTTATTTAAATGAACTTAAGAAAGTATTTAATTCCAACAAATGCTTCTTCCATGGAGTTGCAGATTTTAATTTCAAAGAATAATTTTCTTTTTTTATTTAATAGAAAAATGTTATTTTTGCATCGTCTTTAATCTTCAAAGAAAAATATATCCGAAAAACTAGCCAATAGATATCTAATTGTTAGTATATTAGCGCAGATTCAGTTTCTGTTACAGAGAAGCTATAATGGTATTTAAAATTAATATCCCCTTCTTCTTCTAATTTTAAGATTTTTTTTTACAAATCTTGCTGTTTTATAGCCTTGATATTATGTGGCATTGATATTATGGTTATAAATATCTTAAATGATCTGAAAGAAAAACAAGAATACCGTATAATTTTAGATCTTTGGCTCGCTTACTAGACCATAACGGAATCTATATATTCACATCATGCTATTGTAAAACTGATATCTTTTTTCTATGGTGGTGTAAAACTTTGTTGATTGGAATACCACTCCAGTAATTGATATCAATATCATGCTTTTAGAGCGTGCATATTTCTGCATGAACATTTTTTGGGGTGAATTCCTTGAGTCTAGCTAGAGAAAATGTGTAAATATGGCCCACTATCGATGAAAAGTCTTACTGAAAAATAATAAATCATTATGAACTTTAAAATTATTCAATAGTCTGGCTGCAACTTTCATGCGTTAAGCTTATTTTGATGAAACGTCTTGTTCTCTTTTCAATCAATCAACAATGGCACTACAACCCTGTGTGGGTCCTGACCTTCTCAGTGAGCTTATTCCATCCTGGCCTGTACTCAGCAGCACTTTTCCAATTAGATGTTCCAATAGTGTTAAAGTCCCTATCAAGACAATCAATCCATCTGATTTTGGGCCTACCTTTGGAACGCTTTCCCATTGACCCCTCTAGAAAGATTTTTTTAGGGGTGTGTTCAGTTGGCATACGAATAACATGGCCAGCCCATCTCATCCTTTGTATTTTAATGTATTTGACAACATCACTGTCCTTAAAACTTTTGTATAATTCATGGTTATACCTTCTACGCCATACCCCATCTTTCTTGTTCTCTTTTAACACCTATAAAATCGATCAAGACCTCCGTAAATTCCAATTGGCAGTCAGAAATGTAAAATATTAAGAGAAAATATCTCTATCGTAAAATATAATTAAGAAATTATGTACTTAAGGTTGGAAATATGTTCTCAAAAGCAACCGCGTGTAATCGATTTGTGTTATTTATTGTCTTTTTTGTCGATAATCAAAAGAAAATTGCTATTTAATGTGTTATAGGTACGATTAATAAAAAATAACTATACTTAACTGTGATTGGAGAATTCATTTTGATTTATTAAATAGTGAAACATTTGAGAAAATTTAATATTTTTCATTATAATTAGATTTTAAGATTTCGATTATTACTATTTATATTTTTAAATTTTTGTTACTTTTCTTTTCATTTCAATGCATATATTATGTCCATTTGAAGTGATAAAAATTTTTAATTGTTCACTCACATATCTCAGATTCAATAATTTTAGTTCTATGGACTTGAAAATGATTTGGCTGAAGAAATAAAAGCTATCGAGTTAAAACTCTAATTAAAGTACTTTTTTTCAAATACAAAATTATTCAAATTTAAAAAACAATATTTTATAGATTCAAATTATTATTTTTTTTTTTAGTAGAAAAGATGGTTGACGTTAGATAATTCGAAAAAAAAGGATTTTAAATTAGTTTCACTTTTTACAGCATGTTTAGTTAAGATGCTATTTATTAAAAATACAGGAAAAAATTTGCGCATTTTTTTCCATTCCGTAAAACATTATCGAATTTATGCAAACGAAAAAATGATAAAAACTATTGCTCGGCTTTATTTTCTTCCGCTTCATTTAGAAATTTAATAGAAATCAATCACGGTGGCATTTTTTTCACTACTTTTCCTCCACTTTTAATCAAATTTAGAAAATTCGACTTTTAGTTTCTCATTTAATAAACAAAAATTTGCATTCATTCAACCAGAGACATTAGCTACCTTGTGAATAAACCAATCTTAGTCTCAACCGTTGCCACCGACTAAAGCAAAATTTTTCGCTGACGTTTTTACTCGTCGACGATAAAATTTATTCCTCTTTTTCTAGGTTTTCCAACACTTTTGTATTTCTTTTCTTTTTAGTATGCTTTTCTTTGTTTTTTTTATATTTGTTAACGTTGCCGAGGAGGAAGCCCCTTTGATATATGCGAAGAAATCGAGGAGATTTTATTCCGCGCGTTGTTTTCCGTGATTCCAAAATGAATTTCGCAACTCAAGTCGTTTTGATCTAATGAGTTTTCGCGCGGGATGTCACAATATTCGATGAACAGCCGAAGTCAAGTTCTGCGTATAAAAGGGACTTCGTATAAATTGAGAACTTTTTATTCAAAATAAAAATGTAAAGGAATAAGCTTTATTTATACGGCAAATTCAAACTTTTTGGGAGCTATCTGAAAATAAAATAAGAAATTTTTACGGTTGGACAACTTAACTTATCATTTCGAATAAGCAATAAAGTTGTTTTTTTTATTATAATGCGATAAAAGAAAAGAAATATCATAGGTAATTCACAAATAGAAGTTTTTTGTATTTTGCCGGAATTTTTTAAACCTTTATATCAAGAGATAATTAATATTTCTTCCCAAACAATAATTTTCTAAATTATTAAATTTCATTATTTTGGATTCTATTATGTGTTATGGAAATAAAATTATTATTCATGTAATTAAAATCATTGTTATATACATAAAAATTTTAATATTTTTACTATACTAATTGTTTAATATATATATATTCAAATTATATGATAAGTTTTTCACTCAAATAACTGTGAATCAAAATACAATTTAAGATTTAATTTATTCATTTTTGAGATGATTCTCTATACTGTTTATATACATTTTTATCTGGTATTATTATGAAATACTATTTGTCTGGTAGTGTTTAATTTTGACATTAATTGAAAACGTTTTCTATTATTATGAAATGCAGAAATTGGAAACAGATTCCTGCATAAATGAAACATTTATTTTTCTTTTAGTAAAAAATGTTTTTTCAAAATTTAGTTTTTCTTTAAATAATATAAATGTATTGTAATTTATAGGTATTAAAAAATCTTGGCTCTGTAAATTTAAAAGGATTAAATTAATTATAAACAAAGGTATTTTGCATTTTTCTATGAAGATTAATATTGAAAATTTAACTATTGTAATGTAATTAGATTAAGTCAATATTTATATAAATCATAAATCTTGATCCATTTATGTTTTGCTTTGAGATATACTATAAACTATAAAGCAATTTATTTTATCAAATATGTATACAAAATTAATTTTCAATTTTAATTGAAACATAAGAAAATAGGGGAAATAAAAGTTCAAAAGGCTACGGATCTAATTATTTTAATATAAAAAATAATTTTATGTGCTGTTTACCTAGAATATAGAAAATAAATACTGCATTTAATAAAATGTGTATATCTTGGATTTTTTATTTTTTATTAGGTAAGTGTGTTATGCTGAGTGTTGCATTTGATTATCTCTAAAAACTCCCTCCAAATATAACGTTCTTCTTGGTGAGTATGGTTTTTAAATTTAAAGTTATGAAAACTACCTGAATAATTATTTCGAAGTAATCATCCAAAACGTTTACGTTTTACATTTTTCTAATTATAAGGCTGCTTTGGCACGACCGAAGCTTCAAATTTATGGGATCTCAAGTTCCAGTAAACCTAATTCCAAAACTATATCTGACGAAACGTGGTTACGCAAGTAAATACCGTCCACACGAACCAGGGCCTCCTTAATTAAAGTTTCAAAATATAAATACATCTTCAGTGACACTCGATTTATACCACTTTAATTTCTCGCTTAATTGCTTCTGTACGGCTCATTAAAATAGACATTAAGGCGCGGCGCCAAGTTGTAGGCGCCTTATGCACTACCCCCCTCGTAAACAGCTTAAATCGCTACATAAGCAATTCCTGAATTTTCCCCATAACATAAGCTTCGTATTTTGGAGGATCAGAAATTAAGCTTCCAGCTTCGCGAACCCTCTCGGACATTAATTGTAACTACTATTAAGTATTTCCACCCGCAGCAGTATTGAATAGTTTTCTCCAACCCCCTTAACCCCTCAATGAAACGCAATACATCACCATTCCTCCCACCCATACTGCTTTTACGGATATTTAATAAAGGCGCGTGATTGTATTAGTTGGAAAGCCGTGTCTCTTTCCAGAGAATTCGATTTGGTAGAGCCTATACTTTCTGTGGGCGGCCTTTGTTCTTCCCGGATTCTGATTGGACGACGTAACTTTCGCAAAAGTTGAACTAGATTTGTGATGTGGCCTATTCTCAATTAGAGGCATCCTAAACATTTTTGGAGACTTTTTTAGTTTACGATGGATATTGGGAGAAAGACAAATAATAAATAACTATTTGTGAATTATAATACAAAATGAGGCTTAGTAGTACTCAATAAATACATTTCTCATTTGTTTAAATCTATTTTTAATTTAGTTTTTATCATTAAAAAACTAAATTATCAATATTTTATTTAAAAAGAATAATATATATATATATATATATAGAGAGAGAGAGAGAGAGAGAGATACGTTAACTATTAAAAATTTAATGAAAATAGTTTTGTAAAACTACGTGAGATATAGAATAAAAGTTTAAAAAATTACTATGAGTATTCATTAAAAACATATTATTGTAACATATTCAGAAAATTTTAACTATAAGAGGGAAAAATACAAATAAATAAAACTTGTAAAACGTTATTCATGTATTTATTCAAAATGCAGTATTTATAAAAAACTTAGTGGAGGTAAACTTTAAATCTTAATTGAGAATATCACTGATTCTTGATTATGATAAAATAAATACGAATCAGAAAATTAATTATTTATTAAGAATAAGAATTACTTAAAGAATAAACTTTTATTCTTTAGTAAGAACCTCATTTATACGTATATGATGGATTATTATTATCTCAAATTTTATGTTACCGCATTATGTGGGAAACATTTGCAATCAGGTACTCCGTGATTTTTGGCGCCAAGATAGATGACAAAGTGTGACTAAGACATGATGTCCTCCATATAAAAGTTAAACTTAGTTAGGGTTACCAGAAATTCAATTTTATCGCCAATATATATTTTTATATTTTTCGCCAAACAAAAGTACACCCGATTCTACATCAAACCCCATTAATTTTATTGAAATATATCTGCTGTTAGTTGCTGAAAAATATTTTGTCACATAGCGCTACGAAAATTTTTTGCACGTGACCGGTGTGATTTGATTGGTCCTACCTAGCTAGGTATGTGGTTATTTCTTACTGAAAATGTATATTTTGTTTAACATGTCTCCGAACCTAATAGAATTCGAAGCACCTTGAACAACCACCCGTAGGGAAAATTACACCCATCAATAGTTAAACTGAAAGATAGTATGTATTTATCAAAGAAAACTAGTCCATTCAATTAATTATTCTTATGAATTAAATTATTGCTATATTTGTTCTTAATTAAGTCTTTGCAGCGATTTGAAATCTATCTTAAATGATACACAATACCTGAATAAGTAATCCCACGTGTACCTTAACATTGCTATTTTTTATTTCCAATGGCCACGCTTACACAATTACAGAAAGAATAAGTAGACAAGTGAATGCAGAAAAGTCTATAAAGCTCTGAAGAAGTCTCGAGTACGCCAGTAGCGATCGCACAAGGAAGGTTCGGAAAGTGCTGGACAGTGACGAAGGTGGTGACCGCTCATCTCCTCCCGAAGATCGCAGGGCCTGCAGAAAGTTCCTTGGGCTCTGTTAGTTCTACATAGGTGTTTAAGAAGTCAGTCATGTCCGGTGGCCAGTTGAAATTCGGCAACAGCCCTGCATCTTGACAACATAGGGATAAATTGAAGATTATTCCCCCACTGGTCTTCTTAGAGTGTATCTCTGAGAATGGGTTTCATCCCTCATCCCATTTGCAGTTTTACCCTTACGAAGTGCTGACGTTAGATTGACTTGCCTTCGTATCGGACACACACGTTATACACACCGATATTTATTCTTACATGAATTAAATCCTTGGTGTGATATGTGTGATGAACCATATACTGTGTTTCATACTTTAATCTCAAATCCTACTTTTAACGTTTACGTTTTGAATTTTTTTCAAACAAATCATTTAACTATGTTTGATTTACTGGGTGAACCACCCCACAGAAACCTATTTGCTTATTTGAGAGCAATATGTTTTTTAAACTTTATATAATTTATATTTTAAATTTTAAAAATATATATTTAGATAATTTTATTTTATATATATATATATATGGATTTTAAAATAATATATACATTGATTTTTGTTTTTTAAAGTTTTAATGTTGCTTGGGTTTTCAAAAATAAAATAAAACATCTTCAAAAATTTTATTATTGGAGCAGCATGTCCATTTTTGGACCTTGCGCCATAAAACCCTATCAACCAACTGAGAATTGGTTTAAGACAATGTGTTCTCCACCTTTTTCTTAGGGAGCAGCTGGATTATAGACGTTAACATGATTATAGAAGGATTAATGAACCAAACAAGCAATTAACTAATATTAAAATAATAGATCTCAAAAATAACTGTAAAATGTCTTGAGTTATTTTGAAGAAAATATTGGCACGTCAGGTATCCGTTTAAATCCATGGTTCAATAAAGTTCCCTCTGAGATGATTCTATGAAATTTGATTTTCAATAGCGCAGATATCAATAAATTTTTTTAATTGTATTTACATTCTAATTTATTAATTTCTGTGTAGAAATCAAGCTATAAAGTACGATATTATTAGGTTATTAAAATACAAGGAATCGAAATAGGAACACATAAAATAATTAAAGTTTTATATACATTAAATTTACTGACGCAAAATTGTAAGCTTTTAATTAATGTTGTATTAAACTCTTGAAAAGTCATGATTTAAGCAATATTTTGATTACTATACTTTTTTTGGAATGAAATCTCGAAATTGATCATAAAACTGGTTCCCTGTGATATTAAGTTATGAAAATTATTCTGTACATCTATATAAACTTTTAAATTTTAATTTTTTGTATTTCCGTTTTATTTCTTAGTAAAGGTGAAGATTACAAATAATGCTTCGTTCCCATTAAATATCGCTTCCAAATATAAAAAAATCATGCATAAATTCTCTGGATGCAATTATCTTTTGTGCAAAAAAATGTCACGTAGACGACTTTCTGAGCATGTATTTTTTTCATAAAAAGCTACTAATTCATTTAAATTATATTATTAAAGATAAATTGTAATTACTAACAGATTTTAAAATATTTATTATCAAATAGTTTGGCTTATTGAGATTTTTAATAGCGTTATATTAAATTATAATGCATTTATATTATTTATAAATTATCAATATTTCGAATAATAATATAAATTTGTGTTTAATGAACAAATATAAATAAAAGTGTTTAGTTATTTTTCAATAATTTTTGGATTTATACTGTACCGAGCTTCGGGGTTCTTGTGGATTGAGAGTTGAATAAAGCAACCACACACTGAACACAAGACTTTTATTCGTAAAAATTCCACTAGATATACCAGCTGTATCAATCACAATTATACAGCTACAATTCGTCGGATACAATAAGTAACAGCTTTCAATCACAGGTCTTAAATACCCTAGGCAGAGAACAGCTTCTCTAGACTAGCAGTCACGACTAATCGTCTTCACTCACTATCTTCACAAAACTTACTATGTCGGGCTGCGGTATTTATATCTGACTTGGCGGGGAAATCTACTAATTTCGCCAAGGTTCTGGAAGTTTCTAGGCTATCTCGCTAAATATTGGTCCTAGAGCTTAGGTGATGGATGTTTCCATAAGAATCTATTTCTCGCCAAGTCGCCAAAATCCCCCGAAATTGCTAAGTTTTCTCGCCAAAACATCGCCAAGTCACCAAATCATTAGAAAACAAGCTTTTAACGTATAACACGTTTAAATACCGCAATTTTTGCCCAAAATGTGAGTATTTCCAATATGTCTGAGATATTTTTGGACATATACAATAATTATTTATAAATTTGTAACAATACGCATTTTTATTTAGTAAAATATGTTAGTATTACTTTATCCATAATATCGTTTATCTTTATACATTTTCGATATAGTTAAGTAAAAATAAGACAATTTCTCAGATTCAACTAATTTTGAATCTTACATATTTAAATAAAGAAAAATAAATTTGAATATTTTATAAAAGCACATTTTTTGCATCATTCGTAGGTTTCATATTTTCGAATGTCCAATTTTTATTTTCAGAGACATGATTCAAAATTTAAGCTCTTAAAATCAAGATTTTAAGAATGATTTTCAAAATTTAAGAGTATAATTTTTTGTATGAAATTTATAGAACAATTTAACAAACCTTAATTAAAAGTAGTTGTTTCCTGACTTTAACTGTTTCTTTTTTCATATATTTTAAACAAGGCTTATGAATGCCGTTGTTCAACAAAGGAATTTTCTTGAAAATAAGAAATTAAAAAAAAAGTTAAAGGATCTATTTTCCTCCGCTGGGAGTTTAGATACTGGATTTTTTTTGGAACCCAACAGATCTCTTTTAATAAGTACTTCATTCTTCATTCAGTGCAAATTACTTCACATGGAATTTAACTCTCCTTCCAAATAGAAAACTCCAATATTGTTCTCTACATCTTATTCTTTGTTTTTTTTTTTTTTTTTTTTTCATTTTCTTTCTTTTCATGTCCTTTTTTTTCCCCTACTTCTTGTTTTTAAGAGTAAAACGTAAATTTTTAAAAGTTCTTTACTTTCTCTTCAGAAAGTTTATATCCCTTTTTTCTGGATCTGTATGGATTAAAATGTATTCGAATGAAAAGCGTGTTGTTATTGGAGTAAAAACCGAAGATTAAATTCATCTTTGTTTATTCGTGAGAGTATTTTTTTTCGGTTTCTTATTCAAATGCATCACTGTAAAATTAGTATTTTTTTAAAGAATTGGAACAAATATTTACTTATTTTTATCCTCAAACAAATTAATGTTTTTGTATTTGAAAAATATCTAGTCTTGTTAAAGTTTTATATTTTTCATTAAACACTTATATATATTCATGATTTATCTTTATTTTTTGTTAAAAAGTAAAAAAGTACGTTTGACGATTACTTCATATTTTTCTTGAATGGGTTTAAATTTTTTCTTAAAAATTATTCTTATTTTTCTTTTGGAATAACTATAATAATGTCTTATTTTAAGTTACTTTTTAAATATTTTTAAAAATAAAATTTTATTTAAAATTTGTGTTTTTGAAATATTTTGCCCATTATTGCTCAGCTGAGAAATCGTTAAGTTTTCTACAAAATATACCTATAAATAATATTCGAAATGTTTCATTTAAAATTAATATTTTCAAACTTTTATTGAACATTTTATTAACAAGCGTCAATCAATATTTGGAAACATCAACAAAGTGCTAAATTTTATTGTGAGAAAATAGTGTTTAATGATAGCAGTACTTTCATTCCATTTATTTTTTTTTCTTTGAAAAAACAAGAAATGTAAGGCAAAATATTTGCATAAAATTTTGATTTTGCAACCAAACTTTTATTACATAGAAATTTAAAAATGTTGCAAAAATATTTAAATATGACTGTTTAACAAACTTTCAACATTTGCTTGATGTATAAAGTTCAAAGTTGGTAGAGAATCAGTCGAAGATAATCAGTTATCTGATGAGCCGTTTACGTTGATTAAAGATCAACATATTGATACTAGCTGATTGTCATTTAGATATAAAAACATCGGATAAATAAGTAATTTTAAATCTTCTCTAAAATTACATAGCTCAAAGAATTTTGTTTTTGCTCTGAAAATTGCAACAAGTTCATGTAAGCAAAGAAGTGCTTGTCAGAATGAAAGTAAATTCGTCCATGAAATAAATTCTTACCAGAGTAGGCAAAATTATTCGCGGTGAAAATTTAAGAACGATCGGTTGAATTAGAAAGTTTAATGAACTTAACTGAAAATCTGAATATTTACATTCCTCTGTATTGTGGCTTATACTTCCTGGTTGAGGATAACATCAAACTATGAGGATAATGTCTTCAAACAATGGAGCACAGCCCGAGGGATCGAGAATAGCTGTCCGTCATATGAACCGATGCAGGAAGAAATGTGGGCAGAAGCAGTTTGAGTCGCATTGCATTTTGGACACAGGAGATAAACTTTGTAATACACATGACGTTGTAAACGAGTGTGTCCACCACAAAAGCTCGCGAGATTTGCCTAATCACGCCTATTGCCAATTCCGATTAGAACAGCACTAGGGCACGTTCCATTCATTTTCCACATACCATTCAAGCACGGGGGTTCTCCTTCAAGAAGACTAGATATCTGCGTGACCCGGGTGGTGACCTCTGAAACTGTAAGACAACCACCATGAGCAATATCCTTACGGCTGCTTTCTGGGGTCAGGCCATTACAATTTCATTACCGTACACAACCACATGCGATTGAATCCCCTAAAAGGTAGTATTAACATTGGCAATCAAGCGATTCAAAAGCGGGACGATGTTTCTTGTCATTCGGTAACCACGCCTCCTCTATTCAGATAATTGCTGGATGGAGATACAACTATCACTCAAAATTCAAATATCATTGCAAACACCAATTAGCATTCATCCTTAACCATGAATATAGAATTACCAATAATTCTTTATCTTGCATATCAACGTGCATTTTCACAAACTCGGTAAGAATAGTAAAGGTGATTTTATCATACAACGACAGTTCACATCGATGCAACAATACGTTTTTACTCACTTCTGGATGCATTTCAAACCATATGTAATGTTTCTATCAATTACGCATAATTTATTTTGTGTGAACTAAGGAAAAGTTATTATAAACTTTATAAATATTGTATTTTTTAGTTCATTCTCTCTCTAAGTTCCTCATTTCCTTACAAAAGGTTCAAGAGGAAACTTTTTCAAGAAATTTATTGTAATTCACATACTATGAACTACAATAGACCTCTTATGAAAAGTTCTAAGCCTAATAATTTAATAGCACTCTTATCATCTTTACACTAAAACTTCACAATTAATATTTGGTACTGGTGTCTGATAAATCTTATCCTGTCTTAGAGACTGTTTAATATAATTATGTATCATTTATGTAATTATTAATTTTATAATTATATGTATAATTATAAAGTAACATAAATAGTTATATAATTATGTATCGTTAATAAATGTGGAATAGTTGTTTTATGTCTTATTTTCTTTTTCAACCTTCAAAAACACATCAGTGAAATGATATAGAAACCTACATATGTTTTTGTGCACATTATTTCTTAGCATGATAGACTATGGCTTAAGTAGGAATCAATGGAACTTTTATTGAGGCCAATGGTGGTATTTTTTATTAATTAAATAGTTTTAGTGTTAGAGAAAATCGTCAGAAAATGGAAAAAAATAGTTTGTTGAGAGATGATTAAAAACGCGCACCATTTATCTGCATGTATGGGTATGTGCAATGGAATATAAGATGTACATGGAATTTGTATTTGTTAACTTTAAATTACACTGAAATGGCACTATACTTCTCTTCAAACTTCCTCGTTGTGCTTATTGAATGCGAGACACCAATTATTTAACGATCCAAAATCATTCAAGACAATACAAAAATGAAAAATCACAACCAACTTCAATGCAGGACAGCATTTTTTGATCCAAATATTGTCTATTTGGACAAGTATAAAATTAAAATTATGATTTAGTTCTTAAAATAGATTTGGATTTTGCATAAATCCTAAAAATACCATTCTATGTCTAAGCCCGCATTTAATATCTAATTATCCTGATTACAAATAGGGAAATAAATTAATGGTGGAAAGTTTCCCACACTCCAATACCATTAGTCCGAGAACATGTTGCAAGCTTTCCCATTCAGCCCAGAAAATATCTTGATTCATATGTACACATCTACCACTAGTTTGCAAAGTAGAGGAATGTGGAATCAGCTGGTCCATGCCAGTGGTTAACAGGCATTTATTCACAGTTTCGCAGGGGAACTCCCTGCAAATATATTCAATTTTGTAATTTAATTTTCCCTTCATCTAATTATAGAAGTAAAGCGAATATTAAATATGCAATACGAAGTCTCGCAATTAACCGGACCGGAAAATCCAAATACCCGAACTCACGTTTACTGTAATCATGCCGCTTTGTAGTGTCCCAAAATTGTCAATAGAAATTAATAATTAAACGCAGTTGCAGTTGCAAGTTTTACTTCGCTGCGAGTTTCCGATATTTAGATAAGTAATGTATTATTATTTATTCACGCGGATATTTCGTATTGTCTTTGAGCGAATTGTCTGTAAATCTTTATATAATATGTGAATTTGCTGTATATTTAATGATGAAAAGTCAGTTTACAATTGATGACAATGTACTCTTCTCTGCAACATGAAATTATCGAATTAATTTGACGCGTTCGATAGGTTTCAATAGCTGTTGAGGGTAATCAGGGATGCAATTTAAACAAATCAATTAGAAGCGATTTTAATCCATATCAGAATTTTAGTATCGTTGACCAACCCTGATGCGATAATTTTCCATAAGGTATCAGACTCAGAACAAATGATCCTAAACCTAAGCTCTAATTACTATATGGGATGGCTGAATTCCAAAACAAGAGTTGTAAAAAATGCAAATCATTGTTGTACAATGATCTTTATTTTTTTTATAATGAAATTTGTTAAAACACTAGTATTGTGACTGTAAAATATTATGTTTGAGGGTAGTTCAGCCGATGGTTGTTCGGTAATAAGGTCTCTATTAATTAATCGAAAACAATATTTATTAGTTCATGTAATGTAAAACTTTCCAAACTGTCGTTTTATGTAACGTAGAAAGGAATCCACCGCTTCAGATCTCTAAAGGTACTAATCACCCTTTTCAATTTTGGTTCAGAATTATAAGATAAATTAGTGAAATAACATTGGCCAAAATGTAGTGAGGATGAGAGACAAAGTAGTAAAGAAAGCAAACACAAAATGCTATAGTGTATTTTTCTTCCAAAAAAAAAAAAGGAAAAGTTAGGAAAAATACTTAAAATAAACCCATAACCACTTTAGAGAAAACATTATTTCTTACAGAAATCATCTCATGATTTAGTCTCCACATTCTAAAATTTAGATTTTATAGTAAATTATACAATTAGAATCTAAAATCTTACTCACTATCAAAAACTAAAATAATGGAAACAATCAAATCTTAGTAATAATTGAAACTTTGATGTCAAAAAAGTGTATTTATTTTAACTTGTTTTAATGAAATAGAATATCGCTGCAAAATGCAAATACAATATAAGTGGCAAAAATCTAATTCTTGAAATTGCGAGTTCGTAGTAAAAGAAATGCAAAGAGTTAATGTAGTGCTTCTATATGGAGAAAATAGAGAGAGAAAGAGGCTGAAGTTATACATAAAATAAAAAGATTTAGCTTGCAAAGATACAGGAAAATTAAATCACTTAATGATGAAGTGTAACTTTTCAGCAAAAGATGGTATCGCAATATATCCTTCATTTTGTAGTCAATATGAATATCATGAAAAATATAGTTTTAATATCTATATTTGAGAGGTTTAACCTAGAAAATTTCAAATCCATTGATGTAAATGAAATTAAGAATTCAAAGTTTCTCATAAAATATTATCCTAATAGTTTAAAGTTTGTGAATGAGAGAGAGAGAGAAAATGTTTTATTATTCAATTCACAGATAAAATCTCCTTTAGAAATTTTATCCGTGAAGTGAATGATATAAAGAGTTTGGTAAAATATCGATGAAAAATAATTTATTATTAAATTAATAAATCATGATAAGTAATATTTTTATGGTCCACAGTCTCATCTATCCAGTCAGTTAATAAGCAGCGTCTGACTTTCAATGGTTGTTAAATATAAGTACTATTCATAGAAAGCACACTTTTAAAGCTCACATTTTTATTTTAAGATATAAAATAAAAATTTAAAAGTCAATAATTGCTAAATCATGACAAATATCATTCAACTAATGATTTTTGACAATCATATAAAATTATTTGTTGATTTGATTTCGACTTACAAGCCAAATATTTATAAATATAACTCAAAGTACGTTTTAACTTAACCCAAATTAATCCTAATACTTATTTTTGAATAATTAAAAATTTTTTAACTTCCACACGTTTGATACAATAAAATCAAACAGCAACAACATTAGTCATCTTCTTAGGGGATCTAGGAAAACTTCTTTCTTAACTAAAGCAAACCTAATTCTTCAATTCTAACAAAATAGCAGCATAATTGTTAGTGGAATTTGTAAAAAAAAAAAAAATTCCAGCACAACACGTGAGGAGACTGAAGAGTTAATTTCCCGTGAACCCCTGCCCCGAACAGCAACAAATGTGGCCTTCGAATTCCTCCAAGAAAAGCTCTTAAGAGAACAAGGTTACTTTTAATTTCGAATTTGATCATGGTAGAAAATGAGGGCGGAATAAGGAAGAGATCAAGATAGTCATACAGAAAAGCTATTCCACTCGGTTTTTCCAACTGGCTCCTATTGCTAGAGTTATGGCAATTAAATGTTCATTTTCCCAAATGATCTATAATGATTGTTATTATTTTATCATGGAATTAATTTTACAAATGTTCCCTTGGAATTATTAATTTATTTCACAATTATGTCACTATCGTGAACGAATACATAGTTGCGAATATATTTGACATGTTTGGTTGGAAACATGTTGAGTAAACTTTGAAATTAAATACATCTTGTGGGATCAATTACTTTGTTTATATATGTAAAAAGAAAAGAAAATGAAATATTTTCTTATTGCTGTCTAGCTTTATTTTGAGTTTCCAAAAACTTTGTTTTATGTTTTGGTGCTTGTCATTTGCAAAGCAATTTTCGAAGAAATTAATATAACATGAAACAAAAAGAAATCTTTAACAAAAAATAACGAGTAAGTCGTATTGAAAACCTTTTTTTATAAAAATTGATTTACAAAATGGAAAGGGATAGCAAAGTTTAAATTATAAAAAAGCTTTTTTTGTTGGTTATAAATAATTTTATATTTCTAAATAGTTGAATTTCACATCATATTATTAAAGAAAACTTTGTAATTTTTGAAGGAGGCATTAAAAATTCATTTGCAAGATTTTCTACTGTCATATTTTCTTAATTAGGCATTTTCGATAACAATCATAGACAGAGTAATCTACGCAATTAGAAACATCCATATCTGAATAGGGAATGAACCCATAATTTGATATTACAATCACCTTTTTTATTTCAAATTAAATTATAAGTTTAAAAAATTAACATTGTTTTTACTTGAAGAAAATATAAAAATGTATCCTTATTATGTAAGGATAACTTACTAACAATTAAATAAAAAAATTAATTTTTTGCATAGAATTTAATTATTAAATAAAATATTGCTCATTAATTTATGGACAGACAGTATGTTATCATTAATGCTTTCTCCAGAAGTGGACAATAAAAAAAAAATTGCGAATTCAAGGCTGGTATCAAGGAAATACGGAAATACTTCGTTTAAATAAATATATTTTTAGCTAAGATTGCAAAATTAAATGTTCAACTGGTAATTTGATATAAAATTTATAGCTCACATTTTAATTATTTATCAGGTAGATCTGCCACTTAATCAAGATTCAGAATTTTCAAAAATTACTTTCTCTCTCTCTTTGTGTATAATTCTTATACAATCGAAATGTGTGCTTTTATGAGGAATACAAATTCCACATGCAAAGGTAAGCATTTCCCGATTGGTATTTCCTTTGATTCTATTCTGCATGCCGATACAGCGGGTGTATGCACCCTTCCTCAACGGAATCGTGATTAATTTCGGAACCTTGTACAGATGCTGGAACTATTGCCGTTCGTGATGTTTATCCCGCGTCAAAAACCGGTCCGCATTCCCGCCTAATTCTTGTTCAACCTTCCCTACGGCCTCTATATTGTATGCTTATAACTCACAGATGTGGCTTTCGGCTGGAAGCTGCAATAATCTCGTTTGATTAAGATAATATTCCACCCCTTCTCCCCCGCGTTAACCGATTCGTTTTGATCGACACTGATTGCACCAGAAGCTGATTTTATGAATACAAATGGAAAACTTCGTCGATTATTTCGAGATAACGGAAGAATCACGCATGCGCGAATCCTTGGGCTGTCACCTGCTCAGCTTTTGATTCCTATTGTATCTAAAATAATTCCAGATAAGAAATATTTTTTTATTATGATGATTAACATATTCCCTCTATTTACGACAGCATTCTTGAATGCGATATAATATAACCTGTCTTTATAACCATTTAACAAATATTTTTCCTTTTGGAAGAGTTAAATTAATAATGCAATACAAAGTTAATTTGCATTCACTAAATAAATGTCCAACAGAGAATATTATATATATATATATATATATATATATATATATATATATCGTATATATATATATATATATGTATGATATATATATATATTTATATATATATCGTAATATATATATATATATATATATATATATATTTCTTAAAAATGTTTACGAATTTCGAACTTATTTTTAGAAATTTGTCAAACATCACAAAAATTGGGGTTTAATTTTATTATTAATTAAAAAATTAAAACTACTTAAAAAAGTGAAGAATTTCGGCTTAGAAAATTAAGCTCAATTAATATGAAGATAAAATAGATGAATAGATGAAGATGAAATATTTAAAATGTAATATGAAGATGAAACATTTAAGATCATAAATCTTTAACTTCAAAAATTTATATTCCTACTAAAGTCATGTTTAGTAGACATTTTTTTTAATAATTTACAAAAGTCATATTATCTAAGAAAAGGAAATTGATTATACTGTTGCACTTTTCTATAAAAAACGATAAAAGCAGCCCAAACTGCAGTTGCCTTTTCGGCCAGCAGACATTGTGTCCTTATATCCCCTTCCTAGATTTAGAACAAATTCAGCCATGTCGTTTACGGGATTTAGGTAAATCCATCTAGCTGTTCTAAAGCTTTTTTCCCAATCCTAACAATTTGCTTCGCGGTGTTCATACGGGCGTTAGAACAAAGATTTCCGAAAGGCAAAACTACATTTGTGCAAGTTATTTCATTTAATAAGAAGCGTTAATCAGTCTTTGTGAAATGTTAATTTATTGTATAGATAAATACTAAGAAAATTCCGAAATTATAATAGGCATTCCATTTCCCTATAGAACGTGAACTCTGTTTCATTATTTTTATTGATTTCTAAATAAATTATAATCTGTAAGTAAGCATCTGGCATTTCCTAGATAAATAAAAATTATATTCCTTTGAAGTAAATTACTTCGAAATGAGTATTTTATATGCGCACTCCTGGTATTTATATTATCTGTAATTATAATTTGATATTTTATATTTCTTGATAAATGTATGCATATTACTATTTGTGTGATATAAATAGTATTTCTTAGATTTATATTTACATCTATTTGTTACTATATACACGTTTTGATATTTTGATGTATAGTTTGTTGCTTCTTTCCAATTTTGATATTTGGTTTATTTTGATAATTATATATGCTTATATTAGTACAAATATCCAAAACCACATTTAATAGTTTAATTCATGTTTTCAAAATCAAATTGTATTTAGCATAAGTTATACGTAAGCATTTCCAAACATTGCAAGTTTTTATCGTTTCACTATTAACTACTCGAAAAATTCAATGATGAATGCACTTAGTTTAATTAAAATTTTTCAATTTGATACAAATATATATTATTTATTCATTTCTACATTTAACTTATTTATATTCAGTTAAATCACTATTTCTCTTATTATTTACATAAAATTATTATTTAGTATTATGTGCATCACATTTAAATCCCTGAATCTAATGCATAGCATCTGAAAATAAATAATTTGAGTATTTGTTTCTGATAAAAAATATTGTATATTTAAAAACCAAAATATACATTTTGACTTGTTTCAAATGTACATATTTTTCGTTTCTTTTGGTGTTTGCCATACGGAATACTAAGCTTGAAATTATTTTGCTTGATCAAGTGAAACTTAAAATTGAAATATGAGTCGCAGATATGATTTAATAAAACATTAATTATGAATAGGATTAAAATCCTTTGTTAAGCAGAATTCAATAAAATTTTGAAAATACCAATCGAATCTTAGTATTGATACACTAACAAGAGATCATTAAAATATTAAATAAAATTTTAGAAAATGTAAATACTATTTTAAATTTAATTTAAATCAAAATTAATAATTGTTTGGATTATTATGTCAGGTATTTAAGAGCACTTATAGGAGCGAAAAATGTTTAAAAATTTTTGGCTTAGAAGCTTCTGTTGGATAAAAATGGGTAGAAAAGGAAACATTTCTTGTCAAATATCATGTTGTCATTAAAATGGAATATATTGTTAAAATTATTTTTACATTATCTAAGTTTAATTCTGATTGAAAATTATGTTTTAAACGTACTGACTTATTTTTGTTTTTTGCTTCATAAAAGTAATGGAAACAAACAGTAATGTTTCGCATGAGTTTTCAGAAGCGGAGTTTGTTCTTACAAATTCATCAATAAAATTATCTTAGCATGTTAAATTTCCGTTTTGCTTACGATAAAAGAGTTGTATTTCATTTTTGCTTCCTTTAAATCAAAATTTATTCTAGTTTCTTGGCAAAAATAATTTTGAACTATAAAGGAACAAGAAATTTTGTTTGAAAATGGGTTTTTTTTCATCTTTACAAAAAAAGAAAGAAATTGTTGAATAAAATTGAGACCAAAATAAGATAAATATTATTATATTAGAATTATGTTAAGAGATTAGTATTTAAAAAAAGTGTAGCACTTCAGTAAATGATTTTTATTGACTTTGATTTAGTTTTCAAATCTATTATTCATAAATTAGCAAAAAGATTAAATTATTCATTAATTTCTCATAATTATCAATGAGAGTCGAGTATTGCAAAAGTTAATGCAGAATTTAGCAAATAAATCCAATTCTTGATTTTATTTAAAGTTGCTCTAGTTCGCTTATGACATGAGAAAAATGCTGTATATTTACAGACCAACATGGTGTTATTCGATTTGTTTCAAATGTACTGGTTATTTCTTTTGTTGTCTGACATGTGAAATATCCCGCCTAAGGATCCAGGAGTAATCAGCAAACATTCCTGCTCTCCATTGTCCTTGGTATCTCTTTTTCATGACCAGAATATCTTCGTGTAAACATTCTCATTATTCGTCACTGGAACCATGACTGTCAAGGAAAGATTCTAAACAGGAATTCAAGCAATGCAATTTTAGGGACTTATTATACGTCATATTTTTGTAACATTGCGACAGTTCATCTAAACCTTATAGAGTTTGGTTTTCATGATTTCCTAAAAGATTTTCTATAATAATACTTTCTAAAAATTTCATGGTTGTTCTTTTTTTTTTTTTTTTTTTTTTTTTACATTGTTTAGCAAATCTTTAAATTCTTTATTGACAACCAAGGATCCATTTTAGATACAAATAAAAATTATTTAATAGAATTTAAAATTTATTTTAGAAGAAAACCTTTAAATAATGAAGCATAGTACTATGTTTTTTCATTGGTTTAGAAGACATTTAGAAAGATCTAACATTTTATGAAATAATGAAACGAAAGATTCACATCAAAATTGGATAAAAAATAATGTATTAAAATTTTGATTTTATTAAATAATTTTAAATAATTTTATTAAAGCAAAATAAATTATTTTAGTAATAAATTTAATAAAATATTAATTATATAATTTATTAAATTTATTATAAAAATAAATTATTTTGCTTAGACTTTTATAATGTATACGTATACAAATGTGATATTTAAACGCGTTTTGAGCAATACTTATTGATGTAATTATTTTCCTTATATTTGTTCTCTTCTTTGTACAGAAATCAGAATTCTTTATTTTAGAACAAAATTACAATGTTTTTGTTTACATTTTACTAATAAAGGAACAGACAGTAATATATTACCGTGTCGAGCTGTAGTTCTAAACGAAAACCATGCTCCGTTTCTACCTATTTATAAACACATAAATTTGTCACGCGTATTAACTGCTGAAGTTTTTGTAAGCCTATATTTTACATATTACACAAAAAATTATTTCAAACTAAATTTTACGTACACTAGTCAGTTTTGAATAAATCGCTAAGATTCCATGAGGCAATAATGAAAAGTATGCAAAAACTGTAACGGGAAAGAAACTATGATTGCGGAAATGAATTCAGCCTAGAAAGTTATATTGACGTTTCTTGGGCTAAATGAGGTGCTTTTTAGTGTTACAATGGCAATTGTATGACTCACAAAACACTAAAATTTCAAATATTGATGTCCCATAGTGTTTCCAAATTTATTAATTTGAATTCCAGATAAAAATTAATTTTATTTCCAATTTAATATATATCAAAAAATTATTTTATCATGAATGCTCAAAATCAACGAAAAATTGTAATTACTAAAAACACCATTTGTAGTAATACATAGTAATATATATATATATATATATATATATATATATATATATATATATAAAAGAAAATCTTTCAATTTATAACTAAATGCTCAAATGGGTTCTAAAATATACGAGTATCATATCTCTCGTTAAATATTGAAATGCACAAAAGTATTTAAATACTTCCTGATTAAAGTGCATTTTTCATTAAATTACTACTGATCACTAAAAAGAGATTATTGCTTTAATTGTGTGTGTGAGTTTTGATTCTATTTTTCTTTAAAAAAAAGCATATTTTATTAGAAATTTTAAAGATTTGTAAATGTTACTTTAGATTTTTCCCATTAAGAATCACGCTAAAATAGTTTTCTAATATAATTATAATTTAATGGCATTTTTGAATACACGAGATATCTTGAGATCTATAATACGTGCTTAAAGTAAAATAACTCACTTTTAAATGGTTAAAAATTCTCTATAAAAATAAGTTCTTTATCATTTGGTACCATAAATAAAAATTAAACAAATTTCATATTTAATAAACAACTATTTAATAATCAGTATATAGTATATTACAGATAAGTATATACTAGATGAGAGACAATTGTAATTTATATATAAAGTTTCGTAGCAGTTTAAAATCCTTATATAGACGTCTTCTTAGGTAATATGTTATACAATGCTAAATGAGTTATTCGTAATAGAGTACTATCTATTTTGAATACGCTTTCGTGAAGTGAAGCTTTATTGGAAACTATTATTTGAATATTCATTAAGCATCTTATTCGACCTATATCATTTTACTTAGAAAATAATTGCATAGACTACAATGAAACACGCACTCGGATTTAATATTCCTTTCAACATGATTTTTAGTTGTATATTTTGAATAATTTATAGTGAATTGTGTCATTATTGATGCATATGAACATTAAATATTGCTAATTACATGCATATTTACGATTGCTATTATTTCTTCGATAGCAATGTAATATAGAATAATTTTACTGAAGCAAACGTTTGCTTCGTACTTAAATTTTGCAGCTGCCAGATTTTACAACTGTTCTTTTCTCTTCAAAAATATTTAGGAAAAAATAAAGAGTGACTAATATATAATTTCAATACTTCAAAGTATGTTTGCTTTATTTGTAATCTAATTAAATTCTATTGATATATTTCCGTAGGGATATATTTACAGCGATTTCTTAAAATTTTGCTTATACAATATTCTTTATTAGTTTATTGCACTTGTTTCTATTCTTTTATTTATAGTTTGCAGTGTTTTATATTTTCTACCAATTATATGACGTCATTCGAGTTGTGTATGTGTATAAATATAATGTTAATTAAGATTTCATATAAAACATTTTTACTATTAATTGTTGTGACATTAGTTAAAATTTTAATGTAAGTAATGTAATTTTATGTAAGTTTAAAGTGGAAATATTATATTTTTCTTAAATTTTTTAATAGATAACAATGTAAATTAAAGTTAAATTTGAGACCGTTGTTATATAAAAAATAGGTTTACCTTTCAGTATGTTTAACATGTGTGTTCTAATATGTATCTCCTTTATCATAAAATATAAACAAAAGTTTTATATATATATATATATATTGACTGAGATATCTTGGGGTATGAAGCTTATATCCGATTAGGTGTTCGGTCTAATGCGAATTCCCCAGTGTTTAGATCCTAAGCATGCTTGGTACTCAATTTATCTACCCACTGAAGGAATGACGGGTTGAGATGACCATACCAGCCGAGGATCGAACCTCGGACCTGTGCCTTGGGAGCATGAAACATGACCACTAAATGACCGGGCTTCTTATATATATATGTATATTTTTGTGTGCGTATCTATGTATATCATACATATGTCCGATCTGTGTGAATGGGATTTTTTTCGGGTTTTCTTCCCTTGCAACACCAGAATACGTTTCTTATCTATTAAGTTTTCGCGAAAAGCAGTACTGCGTAAATATTCAACTGTTTGGGGTGTTCCTCTGCGTAATATGGAAACTTAAGTAAAATTTCAAACTTGCATATTTTAGAAACTAATTTTCTTTTTTATCATAATTTAATAATTAAAAAAATTGACTTGAATTAAATTAGCAAAAAAGAGATAATTCTGTCTTAAAAATGTAAAAAAAGTCAAATTATACTGTTTCTTATAACTAAAAAGAAGCGGAATCCATACACAACTCTTCCGATGTTTTTTTTTTTTTTTTTTTTTTTTCATTATTTTTTAAGAAAAAGCATAAATAATCATATATACTTAGCTTCTCATTTATGATACTGATGTGTAACCCAGTTAATCCGTCCACTTCTCAATACGCAAAACTACAGTTATAAACAAAGATAATCCGTTAGATATCACTTCACAGATGTGACATTCACATTTAAGAACATCCCAGTAGGCGAAAGCAAAGAAGAAAAATAAAAAAACACGTCATCTCACCTCTACAATGTCACCTCGAAAATTCCGTTATAATTTAACGTGGGAACCTCACAAATCTTTTCCCTTGGCAATAGTATAAAATTTATAATTACTGACCTTTGCGGCTTAAAACTGTTCGAATGTCGTAAACATTTATCCCAGAGTGTCTTCTATGCATGGGTGAATGTTTTCATTAAAAAGGAACGGAGAAAACGGACGCGGTGAGGGGGAAAACTCTCTCTGAATTTAGTGAGATATTTTGATACACACTCAAGCAAAGCTTTTACAAAGTAAAATTTCTGGGCAACAAACGGAGAAACGGTGTTTTAGTTGATAGAGCAGGTCGATGGTAGCTTTATGTTAAAGTTAAGCCGGTTAGGAATTCATTTCTTACTGAAATTTCTGCTGTTGGCATTAGTTGGAATCAAGATGTCACCGTCTGTGCGAGTTCTCTAGTAAAATCTCATTTAATCTCCTTTGCCTTTGAATATTTAAAATTTGTCGATAAGATCGCTTTTCTAAGCAGTGATTGACGTCTAAGTAGTTTTACCTTATCAGATTTTCTTTCAGTGTTAAAAGATAAGGGAAATGTTTTTTTTATGTAAACATTTACTTGAATAAAAAAGGTTTTTTTTTTTTTTTTTTTTTTTTTTTTTTTTTTTTTTTTTAAGTACATTCTAGTTTACGTATAATAAATTTAAATAATTTAAAAATAAAGTCAATTTATTTAAACACATAAACATAATAAAATAATTTATTTAATTCGTTTCGAATTTAAAAACTTAGTAAAAGAGTAAACTTTAACAATATTATAGTAAAATAAACATTAAATTAAATAATTATTAGTTTCATACATTTATTTTTTTAAATACGTTTCAGTGTTTTTAATGTTAAATTAAACAAAAGAACTCCAAGACATCACTTCTTTTACAAGTTTTATGTATGGAAAATATTGATTTTAGATTTACATTAAAACTAAATGTTTTGAATAAGCAGTTATTTTATCAATTCATATTTTCGTTATATTTCCCTTGTTAAAATTTAACAGATTATTTTATTGTATGTAAACTCATATTTTTTAAAAAAAGGAATAAAATCAATATACTTGACATAAAAAATAAACTTATCATTAATTTACTCAGTTATCATGTTTATATAGATTTAACTGAAAAAAAAAACTTAATTGAATTAACTTGTAATGTTTCCTTAAAAATTAACTTAAAGAAATATAACATTTGGCTGTATCAAACTTATTCTTGATTAAGCATTTTTTAGTAAGTCTTTAAATCAAAGAAAAAGAAGATTTTTCAAAAAGATTAAAGCATTTAAAAAAACACTAACAGAGTATTTTGAAAGAAACGTCATGCCAGATGGGACATTGCATTCATTTTGATGATTATAAAGTAATTATAAAACAGAATAACACATTCCAAAAAGTAAAACGTCGTAATAATGAAAACTTTCTAAAATTTGATTAATCTTTATAAGCAATTGTAGTCAATGTGAAAGGCGAAAGTGTGCATTTATATATACTCGTTTTCGTTTTTGTAATAAAAACATGATTAAACAAGCACTGAGGATTAAATTTTACTCTACAAGAGTTTTTCAGAATGATAATTCTTAGTAATAACTTGAATTTAAGAAAAGCAAGTGCATCCTTATAAAAATATTTGCACGCTTAATCGATGCCTGTGAATATACCAGCTTCAATAATATATTAATTCATTCATGTCTTGTGTATGAGTTGTTAATTGATTTTTAACAGGAAAGTTTTGTGGGCTAAAAAAATATTCTCAGTGTTTTGGTGAAGTAAAAAAGAAAATTGATTACTCTAATATAAAATTACGTGTGTAGGTGCTCAAAAAAGAGTGTATGGGAACCATGATGTCAAGAACCAGATGAGAGCTTCAAGATCGACCCTCGCGTGCACTCATTATCTTTCTTCACTTCACCCCTACCCCAACTTTTTTTGGATAAAAACGGACACACTTAACACGACAGGCCGCAACATTCGGGGGAGGGAGAGATAGGGTGGACTCCGTAGTTCTTTCTAAAAAAAGAATAAAAAAAAGTATCTGGAGTGGCGCTGAAAAAAATGAAACTCTTACCTAAATGAAAGGAAAGGGTGCAAAAGAAGTAGAGAAAAAATAAAGGAAAGTATATGAAGAACAAGAAGGTAGGAAAGAAATTGTCCAAATTACTAGGGGGTGGGCGGACTGATGTTTGGAACGAAATGCCTGGGTTTCATGTGCTGTTCGGTGGTATAAGAAGGAAAATAACGTTGTTATTAGAACGAGGTTTTGTTCAGCCTTTTTTCTTCCTTCCTTTTCGGTTGCAACGCTACCGCCTCTTGGAGTATAACATTAGATTTGTATTATGGGTAAGTGAAACTACTTCCTTTCAAGGCTGTTACTTTTACCTGTTTTCGAGAACAATGCAAAACTAGAAATATATATATATATTTCTTCTATGATTGATGCCTGAAAAATTCGAGTATTTCAATTAACATATTTAAATTTTATTATATTTATAACAAAGGGCTTTAATTTTTTTTATTTGTAATGTTGTTAATGTTTTTTTTTGTTTTTTTTTTAAAATTATGTATACGATGCACTTTATTTTGTGTAAAATAAAAACATTATTAAATAAATAAATAAACATAAATCTGCTTTGTGAATTTTAGAATGTTATCCGCTATTTACATTCGTTAAATATTTTATTTAAAATATTTTATATTTTATTTTGTGCCACCGTGGACATAACTTTTCTAGAAACTATCCTTATTTATAAATAACATTTTCTAATTCAGTATTATGTTCAATGCAGCATAATTCTACAGAAGATATGCTATTGAGAATATTTTTAAGATATTAAATAATGGATTAATTATTTTATATGAACAGCATTGATATTACATATGCATAAGGTATAAAGCATTATAAATCTATTTCTTTATATATATGAACACGCATAATTGGTTATTCCAGATTGACAATCAAAATGATGTTCTTTAATTGACGAAGCGTACTATTAAAAGTAAACTTCCTTTGTGAATTTATGATTCATTTCTGTACTGGAAAGTTGTAAGGATAAGTTTCTAACTCAATAGATACAAAATTTCTACAGCAAGTTCATTCTATTTTGAAGCCAGCTGATTAGTTAACATAGGTAGATAATTTTAATTATGCGCTATGGTTGACAGAAAAAAGTGATGTATGAGATAATCACATTTGAAATTTCTTAAGCGCATTGGATGATCAAAATTTATTTTAACTCTTCAATAATTCATATAATATCAAAATATTTATTTGGAATAATAAACCACGATAAATACAAGTTTCAATTTAATTTCTAACAATGCAAATACTGCATATATCTAAATACTGGTAAGAATACGTAATATGGGAAAAATAACTAAATGTATAAAAATACTGATAAGCATATAAAATATCTTAAGTCAAGTAATATTTGTATATGATAGAAATTCAATTCATAATGGGTAGAAAATAAAGAAGTCTATTATATTGAAGATATATTCTTACCAAATTGTTTCGTTGTTTTAAGAATATGAATTCCTAAAAGTAACGAATATTTCAATTGGAATAATCAAGAAAACTGGAGGTGATATTCTCTCCAATGGGTAAATGAAAATAACAAAACTTAAAAGTCAAAATCTTACGAAACTAAAAGGAAATGAATAATCTTGAGGATTCAACCAAGCTCTTTGAGAAAGTTTATTTCCTTAATTATTTACGATTCAAGATAAGTATAATGTTAGAGGCTTTAATTCAGAGAGTCTTGAAAATCAATTTATAAAAGTTTCAATTTCTTCTTTCTCCGTATCTTAAACTCATATTTAAGAAACGAACTTAAGCTGATATTAAATTCACCGTCCGCACATTTTTAAGGATTTTATTTGGAAAACTGATATTTTGTTTGGGAAGAATTCCCAAGAGGTATTTACGATAAATTATTATGTTCTTAAACCTGCTTAACTTGGTTATTTATTTCTCTCAACGCGAGATGCCAAACAGTTTTATACTTTTGATAGGATTTTGGGAAGCATTTCACGAGAGAGTTTTAATGAAATAAAAGCATTTTTTATTGCTTAACCATATTAATGCGCGTTATTTATTTGAATTTTACAATCTATTTATGAAAGGGTTTTCTGCTTTTAATTTACGAATAGAAATGTGCTATTTATATTAGAAATTCAATATTTATATCGAGGGAATAAATAGTGAATTTTTATCAACTAAACTACTAATTTGACAGCTATTTATGTGGATATGAAATATTTATTATGATTTAAAACGATAATAAAAATAGTTTATAGCTTTGATTGATTTATAGTTACTTTATTTTTTTAACGATTTCTCTTCTTGTAAGATTGGTATAAAAGCAAAATGAATTTAGATATTTTAAAGTTGACTTCAAATCATTGCAAATATCAATGGTGACAGTCTCTCTATTGAAGTGAAGCACCAATCATTATTAAACCAATTATGTTTGGTACTTTAAAATTTTTGAAGGACATTTTTTTGATAAGGAGAGTCAAATTTTCACATTTTCTGTATTAACAATTATGCTGCATACGTCTTAATTTATTTTTAAGTAATATTTTAAAGTTATTATCGATGTGCTAAAATTATTAACAATTATTTCTTATTCTGCTTTCGACTCAACAGTTCATAGTTTCGACTTAGATCTGGAACACAGATCGACTTAATGGTTCATAATCCTTTTCATTTATTTCTTAAATGAAAAAACAGACAACCATAAAAAAAATTAGAGATTTTAAAAATAGCAAATATGGATGCAAATTTTGACTTTTTGCATTAAATATTGTGAAGAACAAACATCATCATTTTTATGGCTTTATATGTGGTTTTGTAGTATACAATGATTTCTAACTTACAATATCTAATATAGATATCTAATCTTACTAAATAGACAACAGTAAATATAATCTGAATTATAATCCTTATGGTAAAAGTCCTATATACGAATTGCTTTATTGAATGTCTTGTGACATCCCACCGACCATTCAGTTGACAGCTCGTTTTAAAATATTGATATTGGAATATTTGTGATTAACAATTACCAATACCAATAAGATTAAAAAATACAGATGCAGTTTCTGCTTAAAATTTAACGAAAACTGTGAAAAATACTTAAGACGGTCAAAAACTTTAACATGCTTTAATTTGATTCCTAATTCGATATATAATTTATTTAATTTGATGCACTCATATAATGTTTAGTAATGTGATTTCAAATATAGAAATCAGAGATTTTTAAAGTTACTAAAAATAATTGCTATGAATAAAAAAATCTCCCAAATATCATATAAATCTTTTTTAGGTTTTTGATTGTAACCGTTAATTTGAAATTTATTATTGGTAATTAAATTGAAATCCATTTTTGAAAATCATTAATCTGTTGGGTATTGTGGACGTCATATTTAGACAACTGATGTAAAACATCGCAAAGATAAAATACATTTTATCGAAACATACTAGCACAGACTACTGCTTTTTGTTAAATTATAAAACAAATTATATGTATAGGGAATTACTTAAGCGACAAATCCAAAATTATAAATTTCTTAAAAATCAGCTTGATTGTACAATTTTTTAATTATATTCTTGAACTTATTTCAATCGTGTATATTTGTGGTATACCACACTATTCTAGTGATGCTTATTTTATCATTGCCCTCTTTTTCTTGATTTCTGTTTCCGTGATTCCAAAAAGGGGAATTATTTTTCCCTAAATTGTTCTTATTTTTCCCTTTTAGGACCACACACAAATGGTTTTCCCTTTTACTACTGTTATTTTTCTATAGTGTTATCTTGTTTCTTTTTGTACCTGAGAGTGTACGGATAGTAATGAGTTATGAAAGCTATGTTCTAAACTGATATTTATTTATTTTTATTTCACTTCCTCTATCCATTTTTGTGACCAAAACAGAGAATTGTGAGCATTAAGAAAACCATTATTTTCATTTGTTCACCAGTATGATCTGAGGAAATAATAATAATAATAAAAGGAAAGGCAGGGAAAATCATTACTTTCTCATTCTATTAATATCACCTTTTTTGCACGAAGGCCAAAGGAATTTTGTTCCCTAAGTTTTTCTTCTTCACTTCGGAACAGCTACTAAAATGGTACAATATATTTTTATACTGAAGCAGCGGAAATTTTTTATTAAGTTTTTTTTATTTTATATTTATTTTTTTGAATCAAAAATCTAGATGCATAAAAAAAGGTAGAATAGCTTTAGTAGAGTTCCAGAACGTCCTTGATATTGCATATAAAAGGAGTTTTACGCTAGCGAACTCTGTTGAAAGTTTAAAAAATGTTGAGAGAAGCATTTGTTTCGAAAGAAAACAATTTTGATTCATGTTGGGATTAAAATTTCTTATATAAAAGAAAAGTTGCCTCTGCGATTGTTATTATTCAGTTTTATGTCTGATGATATTTTGAAATATAGCATGCTATAAAAATGTAGTTTCTGATTTACCTGTATGCATATAATGGGTATTAAATTTCTTGCATGTTGACGTTCAAAGGTGTATTCTACAATTATTTATTTTAATATCCTGAATTAAAATTCAACTTTGATTAATTATTTACTTATAATCAAAAAATTTTCTTTGTATCAGCAATACTGAATTAAAATATGCAGTGTCTTTAAATCATTCTTATAAGCTTTTAATAGAATAATACGATTTCTTTGAAGAAAAAATAGTAAAATTACATCTGGAGATATTGGGAATGTAGATGTATTGTTTTATTTTTTTCTATTATATTATTAAGTATGGGAATTTTAATTTACAAAATCGTTTTATCACAATTACAAAAATATTAAAACATTAACTACCTGAACATTGCTGTGGCTGAAATTCCTTTGCATGTCCTTAAGCTCATGACCAAATATAATTAATTTTTATCAAAGATCAAATATACTGTGCAATATTCGAAACGGTAATAGTTATCTTTTCTTGCTTAAATAATGAATTTTCGAATTAATAGAAAAAGAAAAAGTATCTCTCATAATTATCAAAAGTAATGAAGTGGAACTGCTTCGAGAAGAACACGAATTCAGAAGCAAAAGATCCTAAAATAACGCGGATGATTGCCATCATGTAGTCACGTACTGTTCTTACCATTCCAATGTCATTCAGAAAGTCTTCGACTTGCTATCGATCAAATTTGTAGCAAGGTATAGCCAAAGTTCTCCAGCGATATCGCACGCACTTCTGTTCCCCATACACAGGCCATGTAATTGCGAACTCATCAAATTTCCGATCAGGACCGTAACAAGGTCGGACATCTCTCTGCATCGGCGACACTCACCGAGTTGGAGTGGAGAAGTCAACCCTTTTTCTTGGTACAGGATACGACGAATGGTCCATTGTATCCCATGACGCACGATCGCCTCTCGTCACGCAGCTCGCGAGGCCTTGATGGAATACTTAGTGCCCCCTAACGGACGGGTCTGTCTAACATGATGGATGAAAGGACGATATGTGAGCGCTCTACACTTGTCCGTGTATTATCTTTTCGGCAATTTCTGACTGAGGAACTATTTTGTTGAAAGGTTAGGGAATGGAGTCCTTTGAGAAATGAGTGAAAACAAACACATTTTGACAGGTTGTTGACGACACATTTGTAAGACAGCATCTTCAGAAAACTTATACTTTTTTGTTTTTTAAGAGAAGTTTCATTCATAATTTTTGTGCATTGCTTGTTATTTGTTCGTTTAATAATAATACTCAAATGAAATCAAGACTATTTTTAAAATTGGAACAAAATCAACTTTTAAATTAAGAGATTTGTAAATAAGACAATATTTAAATTTAATTGACTCAATTCAAGGAGATCACAGTACAGTGGTTGTTGGATTTTAAAAATTATTTTTATTTAAAAAAATCCTGATATAAAAAAATATTTTTAGCATTTAAGGAGAAGGATCGAGTGTATGTAGAACGTGCTTCACAAAAGTTCGGGAGAACTCAATTTTTCCAAAGCAGCAACTCTTTTAACATTAAAAAATCCCTTTTATTTGAAAATTCTTGAAATCAAAAATATTTGTAGCTCGTATTATAATTCATAATATTTAGTTTGGATCGTTCTTATAATTGTTCTTTCTATTCTTCTGTATAAAAAAAAAGAATTCTGTATCAAATTTAAGAAGAAAGACCGAGTGTGTGAAACGTGCTTAACAAAAGTTCGGGAGAACTCAACTTTTCCAAAGCAGTAACTCTTTTACACGTACATTGCTTTTCTCTCTTGGTAAGCAACTAAATAAATAAATCTACAACTTGTGAGCGGAACGAAATTTTCGCAACATGATTCCAATTTGATATCTCGTTCGGAAATAGGGGAAGGGAGTGGATATTGATGTTGTGGAGGGAATAAGGAGAAATATCTCCCATTGTAGAATGAGATGAAATCTTTTGCCTTTTATTCTTCCGCCTGAATACACGAATCAAGAAATAAAATATTTTCTTCTGCGTCAAAAAAATATAATAATGTATAAAATTTTATTCGCGTGGGAATGAAGGAGATGGAATTCGAGGGAATACCGGCAAACGAAATGAAATCCTCTGCGGTTACAGTTAACCTCTCGTGGGAAATTTCATAGAGTTCATGCAGTGTCCAGTCTTGGACAGCATTCCAGAAAGAAGACGTGTTCAGATATGTTCTGGGCAATTTTAAAAATTGTTTCAAACATAATAAATGCATGCGTGATTGTAAAAAAAAAAAATACTTCCCTAAAATTGTGGGAATTAAAACTTGTAAATGCATGTTTTAGTCTTTCCTGGTTTTTCAAGTTGCAAAAGTTTTACTTTAATTATCTTTTGTGCTAAGTAAGATTAAAATAGTATTCCTTTCAAACTGGGGAAGAAAAAAAAAGTAATTGAATTGGTGTAGTAGTATTGAGCCTTCCTTAATGTAGTTTAATAAAAACTTTATTACATGTTTGTAAAAATGTAGAAAATAGAACTAAAATATTGTTAAGAATGAAATTAAACCCATGATATATTAATAAATTTCGTTTTTTATCATTTATGCCGCTTGCTAATTCTGTGGTTAGTGATATTAACTAAAGTGTTTAAGCTAATTTATTGAGCTTGTAATTATAGATATACTCATATATACAGATATATTTAAAAATTAAGAAATTTTGTTTCATATTATTTTAACGAAATGTATACATATAAATACAATAATGTCCCTATAACACGATACTCTTTACAAGGACTCGGGTTTCATATTACGCCATTTCATGTCCCATGTATGACACGTAATCCCCCCATATAAAGCGTTAATGGGGGGGATTGGGTTCTCAATTGTGTTTTTATAAAATTAAATTCGATTATTGACCTTTGAACATTCTACTAAAAAAACCATAGCCGTGGGACGTTATTTCAGATAGCTCTTACAGCGAATAAGCATGTAATACAACTGTTTTTGGAATTATTTGATTTATTTGAACAAAACTATTTTTCAGTTACATTTGCATATTTTTTTTTCTTAATTTAAGATGTTTTTTGTTTGATTTTAATAAAACGCGCACGTTTTGTTTATAACATAGTTTATTCTTAATATTCAATTTAAACCCCATTTAGCGAGAAAGGTTAAACACGTATCATGTGACATAACGCGTTATACGTGGTCATACGAGCGCGTTTTATGGAATGCTCGTACACCGCGTTTTCTTATAACGCGGAACTTATATACTATGTTATAGAACGTTCTGTATGTATTTATTTTTTGAAGAAAATTTTTATTTAAATGTAAGATCTTGAAATCAAGCTTTGCTTATTCTCATATCATTCCATCAATAATTTATGGTGTTAAATTCTTTTGCATCATAATATGAGGAATGTCAATCAAATTAGAAATAAATAAGATTTTCGTTAATCTATAAAATATGCATTATAATATTTTCAAAAAAAGTTTTGAAATTTTTTAAAAATTAATTTATATTAAAATAATACGAATAAAATAAGATTTTATTGAATCTTAATAATTTTAAGTATTCACCAGTAATATATTATTTTATTCATAAATGATCATTCTTTTAATTTTATCAACTTATTTAAAGTTAAAAATGGGACAGAGATGCTAGCAAACACGCTACTCCACTTTATCTTTTCAACATTATCCATTTCCTGACTGACGTTATTCACTCATGATGCCACCTTTCAAAAATAAAATATTATCAAGAATAGTTTCCAAGAAACGAGTGAAGAGGCGGGAACCGTACTACCCAATGTATGAAAAAAAACAATTCTTTTTGTTTCATTATTTTTCTACTCAAAATAAACAACCTCTCCGGCTAATTGCGAGTGGCGCTGACATATGTCTACAGACTTGCACTCTCTGGAGAAAATAAACACCAGATTTTGAGCGATCATTAATTTTTTCCAGAAAAGAAAAGAATGCTAGTAGTGTTCTTCTTAATCCAGATAAGGTCGTTGACACGTATAAAATTGGGAATTTGATTGTTACTTTGATTCTCTGCTTGAAGAGATGCAACTTTTTGTAATAATTTTAGGAGATACACTGGAATACCTGTCTGAGGAATTACAGCTTTTAAATATTATTTTTTATAATATGCATAATATCTGGAAACGATTTTCTGTGTGATTAATAAATGCTGTTTGATTTTTAAAGCAAAATTGTTATTATTCGTAAGTTAGTTAGGTGCTTACATAGACATTTTACGAAGGACTTATGGATGGTTTCAATAAGATGAATTTTTCCCTGAATAAATCCTTTATTCACTAATTATTAATAGTTAATAATAGGAATAAATGAATGGTTATTTTCTAAATAATTGTGGTTAATAACATTCACAGCAAATTTATATCTAAAATATTCTGGTTGTATATAAAAACTTTTTTTTTTTTTTTTTCGTAACAACTTAGCAAAAACTAAATTTTTTTGCTTCTAAAAGCTTGTATATTTCAAAGTGGGTTGCTATGAATAATTACTCTGTTACTCTAAGAATATTTTTAAATGGAACTAAAATGTAACTCACATTCGTTTTTTAAAACATTAAATATTAATGTAATTGGAGTCACGGTATAGTTACTGACTTCAGTACTCATCGTCAAGGCCATTAAAACAATTTTTTCAAGAATATACAGAAGAAGTACAAGAGAATTATGAAAAAATATTTTAATACGTTTATATATATATATATATATATATATATATATATATATATATATATATATATATATATATATATATATATATATATATATATATATATATATATATATATATATATATATATATATATATATATATATATATATTAACATTTTAGTGGTATAAGACGCTGAGATATTATTTGAATGGAACAAATGTAATTTTTCTGCACACATTTTTTAAACCTATTGTTGATTGAACGATTCATTTATACATAATAAATATATCTTTGGTTTATTTTTAATTTGATTCTAGTAAATTTAATTAAAAGAATTAAAACTAGGGAAATCAGATAACTTTTTTTCCAAACAATTAAATGAATGTTTTTTAAACAACTAAGTGCTTTCTTTCTTTTTTTTAAATTCCCTTATTAATTTTATGATATTGATAAAATTGAAGTTTTTATGCACGAATATCAATTTATGATTTATCAGAAATAAAATAGGAAAAAGATGTACGAATATAAATTGAAAAGCATAACATTTTATTAAAAGAATTATAAAAGTGGCTGAGTTATAAAACAAACGTTTTTATTAACAATTAAAACATATACATATTAATGAAGACCATTTTTAAATGAAGGTAATAATGTAGCTTAAATTATTCATTCTTACACAGCAAATTCACTTATTTAAAAAGAAACAAACACGTGTTTGAATAAAGCACGTGTTTGAATGCACGTGCTTTATTCAAACACGTGTGAAAAAGCAAGCACGTGAAAGAAGCACATGAAAAAAACACGTGTTTGAATGAAGCTTTTTTTAGTGTTCATAGATAAAACTGAATTCTAAAAATCAAACTGTATGAAAATAACATTTTATAAAGCATATTCTGTATTCAGTATCATGAATATATACGATCATTTTATGAAAAACATATTCTCATTTTTTACATTTGCTAGAAATCAAATATTTATCCAAGGTCAACTAGGCATCTACGTATTAAAAAGCATATGCCGGAAAGAAATCATTGGCTTTGTAACTATGATGTTTAAGTGGCAGCTAGTAATGTGGTTTTATTAGTCTTAAAATCACAATAACTTTTAAATAGTATTAGATTTTAAGAAGGACTCTCTCACACACACACTCCTACAATATTTTACCTATGCAGTAATTAACCGATACTGTGTATTTGAAACATTGTTGCTTTTTTCTTTCTTATTTGCGTCTTACTTATAGCTTTATTTTAGTTGATAATTCAAGCATAAATTGTCACACTATCGTCCAATGTCTCTTCTCAACTTAGCAAACAACCTTAATTCTCTTGCTCGTTCTACAGAATTATTTGGGTGGTGTTATAAAATATCGTTTTCCTTTTTTATTCAGGACTGTGAAATGCACCAAGTTTTTATCTACATAAAAGCAACTCTTATTGCTTTATTAATTATCTTCTCAAAAAAGAATTTTTATAATCATAAATATAAATATCCTTAAAATTTTATTGAAACATTGGATATTCCCCTTGGAAGCAATTCTTTAAAACCATATGTTTCAAGTTTAACGTATATTTATATCAATTATTAAAAATACTGGAAGATCTCATTTTTCCTTAATACTGATTCAAATGTGATCTAATATATGCAAAAAATGTTGTTACACAAACTGCTTTACTGAGTGGAAAAAAAAAAGTTGTTTATGTTCTTATGAAAAAATTCAATTTAATAAGAGAGAAATATACAAATCTGAAGCAACCACAAACTCACTTTAAAATTTATTTAAAATAATTTTTTTAAAAAACTATGCAACGAATCAACTATGTAACATTTCGATCATTAAAAATTGTTTTTTAATGAATCAAAAATAAGAGTAAAAGCAAAGTTATTTATTTTAAGTTTTGGTTTAATGAGTTAAATATACACACCAGGAGTAAAACCTCAAATTCTAATTGAAAAGCATTTCAAATACATATTTAAAAAATTTTTTTCGCAACAAAACAATAATGAGCATCTTAAATAAATTGCTTTTTATACATCCTAAAGCAAAGTAAAATATAAGTTCGCTGTTTTTAAATTATTTAATATTAATTTCTCAGTAATTTTGTTGTGCTCAAATTAATTTTTCTTGAAATTTCCTGAAAGTTAAATTTTAACTAAACATAAATATATATCTATATTGAGTATATATTCCAATATTGAAAGAGATTATGTTAAAGAAATATATGATAAAACAATTATTCTACTATGGTTGCCAATATAAAATAATCATGGTTAAAAATATTTACTGTTAAATTATTCAACTGCATTCATGTCGTCTACAAAATTCAACATTTTGTTGTATCGGATAATTATGAGAAATTATGACACCTCTCACATTGAATAACCTTAAAGATGAAAAACTGCTGATAACATTTCTTTCAAAAAATCATTGCCCTTTGGAGGGTTTTTTCTTAAGATAAATAAAATGGCCGTGTTTAAGAAACCCGGAAAACCGACATGCATGGAATCTAAGATTCTTTTCTTTCCACAACCACGCATCTTTACTCTAACAAGTTTCTTTGGTAAAAATTTAAGAAATGTTGTACAATGCTCTTTTTTATATTATTTTGTCAATATTTAATTAGATCCTACTGAATGACATTTATTGTTCCTGTCACATTCAAAGTTTATTGTGAGCAAAACTAATAACTATTATTCTTGAACAACTAATTTAATATATATCTAGCTGTGTAAAATACATTATTGCATTAACTCATAAATTACATTCTCATTGAAGAAAAAGAACATTTAATAACGCTCATATTAAAACTCTTATGTTATTAGTATATAATCTTATGTTATTAGTATATATATATATATAAGATTTCGTTAAATAATTGAAATAATGTAGAACTTCAGCAAATTTATATGAAAATTATAATATTTTTTGAATTTTTATCAATTGATACGAAAGAATTGCGAAACAAAATTAAGCTAATGATTTTATCCAGTATATTTATTGCAAAATATAACATTGATTATAAAATAAATATATGACACCTTTTAAATGCTTTTTCTATTTATACCATGGCTCTTAAATTATGAATAACCTTCCTCGCAAATCTTGGCACTCTGGAACTTAATGATGCGAAACAAAAATCCAAATCAATAAATTGATTCTTAACGTTTATTTACAGCAAAGATCTTGAGTTACTTAAGAAAAACGCTTAGCGAAAATGATTTTAGCTGCAAATTCTGAGCTAATATTGTATATTCTTACTTTTTTAAAATTAATGTTTAGATTATTTTTGCTATTAAGAAAGTGTTGTTTTAAAATTTAAATTCATAACTGTAACATATCATGATTTTTTAATGGATGGATGTTAAAAAAATGGAAGTGAAATAATTTTTTTTCTTAAATCAATTTAAATTTTAAATTTAAAAAATTCTATAATTCGAGAATTGTTTGATTTTTTAAATCAGAAACACTAATTAAAATGTTTGAAGGGTTTTCCTTAAAAGTTGTGCACTGTTATAATATGTTTCTTAAAAATGAGTATTTTTCAAAAGCTTTTCATAGTGAATAATTTTATCTAACTAAAATTTGCTCTATTTCATTGATTAACATGTTATGCATCTATTTTTCACTGGAATATTAAGTAATTATCAAATTTTAGTACTTTTAATTATGGAACCTAAATTTTAGAGTTAAAACTAACGTCAAATCACGATCACTCATTGGAGGAAACACTTTCGGATTCAATTTTAAAAGAAATTCATGAAAAGAACAAGTAAATGTTATTAATTATGCGTTTGCGTAGCGGTCAAATTATTTTACTCGTCCCGCATCTGAATAATTTGTATTTTAGCAATTATTTAGAGAAGACAGTTAAGGTTAAGTAAATCAGTCATTTAAGTAATGGATAATCGTAGAAGTATAGTTTATGAGCTTCATTTTTAGCAAATTGAATCTGAAGTATATAAAGTGACTGAAGAGAAACCAAATAAGGAACAAGACAAATAAATTTTGTTCTAAATTGATGGCATTGCTCTTACACAATCTTTAGGGAGTAAAACAATAGAATGCCTTCTATTGTCGTATTTTGCTCATTAGAATATGAAGCCCAAATTGTAACCAATAAAGTCTTACTTAAAAATGATTCTAGGAAGTTAAAAAAAAATATTATTTAAAGAATTAATGAAAAAAATAAAAAACTCTATTATAGTATTTAGTTACATTGATTTATTCTCACTATTTCAAGCATATACTTATCAAGTAAAGAAAAGAAAAGTAATATTTTTTTACGAAACACATTAAATGCAAAGTAAAGAATTATTTTTGCAAATACACAAAAGAGTTTCTTTGTACACTATAAACCAGTAGTTAGAGTAAGGTATGTAATGTGCATTTACTTCTCTCATTTGTTATTTTATCAATTATTTTACAACAGGTAGATTGTAATATAAATAAATATACGTCCTGTAAACATAAATATACGTCCATAGATACGATGATTTTATTGGCTCAAAATTTTGTTTAAAGTTTTATGTATTCTAAATCAAATTTTTTGTCTGTAAAAATTCATCGAAAAGTGATAAACAATGGTAAACAAAGCTAAAGCTAGTTGTTGCAAAAGATTGCTTGGTGATGATTCTGTTGGTCATTACGGTCACTAATCACCAAAGGCAAAAATAACTAAATGCAACAAAATTTAATTACGTCTCAATGAGAAAAAGAACTATTACATTTACGATGGTTACTCTTAAATTTATGAGATACTCGCAGACAAGAATTTACAAAATAAAAATAACGGTTTAATTTTAAAATGCAAAGTATTTTAACACAGAGGACGGTTTTTTACTGACTTACTTCAACTTTTTTAATAATAAATTTTGAACAGAAGAGGAAATGGAGTTGACGCGAGAACATTTTCGTGCTATGATTTTCTACGATTTTAAAGCACGATTAAATCAAGAAAAATGCTTTCAACGGTTGCAATTAGCATTTGATGATGAATCTCCAGCTCGTGCTACTGTACTCAGATGGTTTAGAGAATTTAGAAGAGGTCGCGATTTTCTTCGGGATGACGAACACACAGGAAGGCTAAAAATATAATCCCGGATAATGTGTCTGCAAAACGAAAAATGTTAATGGATGATAATCGCTGTACCTATCAAATGATACAGAAGGAACTTAACATTGGATCCCCAGTCACACACAAAATCATTCATAAAGAATTACATTTGAAAAAAGTAGTTTGCCGTTGGGTTACCCATAATCTAACTGAGCACCAAAAAGACTCGTATTTACGTAATGAATCACTGATGCGATTGCTAAGCAGTTAACGCCAGAAATAAACATTGGTATTTAAAGAAGTTTTATCAATAAGTGATAAATGTTAATGACAAATGTTAATAAAATATTTATATTTCTTAGTAATATATGAAAACGTAAACATTTTTTAGCAATTCCTGATGAAAATGGACTATTTAAGAAAATAATTTATGATTTTTTCTTTTTCGGCGATAATCATAAGCGAAGGTATAATGGAAAAGTACTCGTTCCATCACTATGACTTAGAAATAGGAAAACACTCTTCATATCAAAATAATTCATGGGTCAGTCCTAGCCACTTTTGAGCAATGGAAGATGGATGTTATGTTTCTATTTTCTGCATACATATCTAAGGGAGATTTCCTGGTTTCTTTCCTATCAACTCATGAGTACGGCCATTTACAATCTACTACCCGATGTCAAAAGCGAATGTTTCCACGAGCCTAGTGGGTAAATGTTAGGACATCTCACTCCACAGTGTAATCACCGGTTTCGATTCTAGCTACTGTTGAGCAAGGGTAGTTAGATATTTTTTGAATGTTTGCTTATCGGGATGGTTCCTTTGGAGTTTTCTGGGTTTTCTCCATTGAGACATGGGAAAAAGGGCTTGTCTATGAAAAATCCTACTGGATGTCAATTTAAGAGATGAATATTAAAATACATTACAGCATGCAGCTATGGCTCTTAGCCTATTTTCTGCATTGTGTCGAAGCGTACGATTTTTCAATTCAACTGGTTCCCTTATATTATTTAGCTATGTATTTTTCAATTGGAAACAATAGCTCTAAAAATATAAACTATGTTAACCAATCATTTTGCATACATTTGCAAGAATTTATCACCATAAAATGAAAAAAAAAGCACTCTATAGGTTTTTTTTTTTAGTAGAAAAGTTAATTATCTCCTAATATTCGCAAAAAGCTAATTTTCTACCACCTTGAGCTCTTTTATTATTTTCGCGCTATTACTCGTAAGCAAACTACTTTTAACATTACCATCCCAACCCACCTGCAAAAGAAAATAGAGGGAATGATTAATAAAAGTGGAAGCAAATTAGTGAGCTTATAGTGACATTTGCATACTAATACCATTAAGCAACATAATTACAATTAGGGTAGCCATTTTCAAAAATACGTGTCAATCGTTGCTGGAATTCTTGATGCTGAAACAAGAGTAATTCTTCTATTAAATATGTATAAATACGCAGAGAAAGCTTAGAATTACAAGTGTTTATCAAAAACAATGAAGGCCATGAAATTTGTAATTACTGAAATACACTTGACCTAATTTGAAACAGATTTTTTTTTCTCTCTCAACATTTTCTCATTGTATATTTAGTGGTTTTACTCTATATAAATATCATAGTTTTCTTCATAGATGCATTATCTTTGAATATTGTCTAAATAATTGTCTCTTTAGATTATACTTTATTTTAAATATGGTACTAATAATGATCTCATAGAAATAAAGTCATTATAATGATATATTTAAAATACTTACTTCTCACCTTTATAAGACTATGCTAACATTTTATTCGAAATTCGCATTGAAATTACTGTTAAACTCACTATGGACGAAAAAAGTTAAAACACAATGTGATTAATGAATGTTATTGTTAATTTATCTTTGCTGGTTAAATAATTTACCGAAAAATGAACACATAATAAAAGGAATTTATTTAAAAAATGATTATTTTATTAATAAATAAGAACATTGGTTACCAATTTCAATATTTTATGACACCACTGTCAGTAAAGCTTGTTGCCGACAGCGAAGCGAATCGGTTGATATTTAGCTTTCTTTTAATCTTATATACAGATTTTAAGTACTTATATACAAATAATATGTCGTCCTTTAAATTTTTGCTTTAAATTTAAATAAAATGCCTTTCACTTCTCAAATATAAATATATTTTTGTGGCATAATCAGCAACTAATAATAAATAATTTAAAGCGTTTCTTCTAAAATCAAACAATAAAATCGGCTTGCATACATAGCGGTACAGACGAATCCGTGTTAAGGTGATTGGAAACACGCCTATCGACAAGTGCCTTGTAATTTTGAGCTACGGTCAGGTGTCGGGGTCACACCTGAACTGGCACCTTCTTTCGCATTCTCACCACACCGGAAAATGGACTTTGGAAGTCACAAATTAACGTGGATGCATCCCCCATCCATGGAACTCCAGCAACCCATTGGGGGAGAATATGGTCACCCTCCCATTCAATGCCCATGGTAAGTGATGTTTCACTTTGCTGACCATAACGGGAATCATGGTAAAGCTACCGAGCCATTTCAGCTTCATTAAATGTGCAAAAAAGGGATCACAAATAATCCAGTATACCTATTTCTGAAGATGCCTATTTTTGGCAATAAAAAATATTTCCAAAACGATGTACTGAGACGTGCGCGATGGCGTAACTACAAGGGTTTCACGTATAGAATTTTTTGCATAATTTTTATAGTTCTCCATATCTATGACGTAATAAAAGGTTATTAGATACATAAATATTCCTCCAAAAATCACCAAACTCAGAATTTGGCACCCTGGATTATACGGCATCTGTGCCAAAAATCCAGGGTGCCAAATTCTGATGGTGATTCTTAATAATTCTTAAATATAGTATATTAATGATTCTTAAATAATACTATAAGAATCATTCGCAAATAAAATTTATTTAACAATAAAACACTCATACTTAAATTTTTCAAACTCACCAAAAAGGAAAAGACGCCAAATAATGTTTCCATTTCTCCTTTTATTTTTCGCAACTTTCAAAATTGCTTGCCATTCCTTGAAATTTCTATTATATATCCCTTTATATAATATTTTCAGATTATAATAACTAGTGTTGCAAAATTTTCTTTTTAAAACTAATCGAAATTCGACTTTTAAACTTTTTTTTTTTATATCTACATACGTTAAAATAAATTGTTAAAAATGCAATGCATGTTATTTACCATTTATTTTCGATTACAAAAAACCTTTCCTGTCAAAGTAGAAAAATATACTTTTGAAATGTATCATTAAGTACAGATATTGGATAAGTGACAACGAAAAATTTTCACGATTGTCTGGGAATTGACATTTCATTTGTTTTACATCAAATACAATTTATTTTAACGTCTGCAAAAGAGCATATCTTTTACTTTTCTAATAACCATTTAAAAGGCTTTATGAATAAGGAACCATTATCAATTTATTGTATACGCACACACTCGATTCAGTTTATAAAATCGTTTCATTTGTTGCAGAAATTGGCATTATATTTCACTTCTTTTTCTTTCATTTATTGCTATAGTGGAAACATAATGACTTTGTTCACTTAACTATTTGGGAGATATTTTAACTATCGCCAATATATAATACAATACCATGAATACAATTATTGCTCAAGAATAGAGTTTGCGGCATAGAAAACTTGGTTATGCAATGCGTGATAGTTAAGCATTAACTGAACACTTATATTTTAAATTTCAGGTGAAATTTGATATTTAGCTTATGAATTATTTTATATTATCAAAATGTTCAAGTAAGCTTTGGTTGTTCTTATGGATTAATGGTTGAAAAGTATTTGCTGAATTTAAAAATATTTAACTTTTATAATACTTTTTATAGAATTATTATTTTTAGATTATTTAATAAATTTACAGATAAATTAAATAAAAAATATTTTTTATCTGATCCATAAAACGTACGTACAATTTTAACTTCAATGTAGCACTAAAAGATCAAGAATATCAAAAATCGTATATATATATATATATAACATAAATATATATATATATAACATATATATGTATATATATATATATAACATATATATGTATATATATGTATATATATATATATATATATATATATATATATATATATATATATATATATATATATATATATATATATATATATATATATATATATATATATATATATATATATGATATAAATATATATATATATATATATATATATATAATATATCATATATTGATATGAAGTTATTTAAAAATGACAAATATTGATGTTGAATGTCAAAACAATTATATTCAAAAACATTGAGATGATTTTTGATATTCTTGATCTTTTAGTGTTACATTTAAGTTGCCTGTAATATGAAGGGTGCAATGAAATGAAAATGAAAAAGACTGATATTAATATGAAATGCATGATTTACAGAGTCTGTTAGACTGATTGGTTCGCAATTCTAATATAATTTGAGAAATATTAGTCAAAGTAAATTAAGTAGACCTAATATTTTTACAGAAAGATGAAGAGCATATGACATTGAAAAAATGCTATTATATCTATAATTCAAACTTTATATTATTTGCAATTGGGAAAAAATTAGAAAAAAAAATTAAATACTTCTACGTAGCATTTTTAAGGTGTATATAACCTTGAATTTTTTATCATTATTTACATAAATTTGTAGAAAATTATACTTTTCCTTTTTGAATTCACATATATTCTCGTAAACTGCTACGTGTATATAGAATTTCTCACTTAATTTTAAAACTCGTTGATTTTAATTTTCTTTTTAAGTTTACTAAACTGGTACTTTTGTTTTTTATGAATATGAACTTTATTTTTCTTTTCAAATTGGAATCTCAAAATATTTAGGTAATATATATATATATATATATATATATATATATATATATATATATATATATATATATATATATATATATATATATATATATATATATATATATATATATATATATATATAAAATATTACTCAGCATACATTTCATTTTGGAATAAAGACAAAAACGAAACCAGCTTGTGACTATCAAGCACGCTAACAAAACAGACAATATTTCCAACAGAAGCTTCTAAAAATTCATTGGTCAAGCTTCTCGATCGTTGAAATATTTGATGGCATTTTAAACGTGCATCCCTGGAGAATTGCCAGCGATTGCCCGTTCTCCAGTAGACGTAATGTAGATATCTAATGGCTCTCCAGTAGCCGCGAAATTCCTTCCTTTTTTTAGCAGTAAATTACACACAGGATAACCGATTTTTTCACGCTTCAGTTGAGGCAAAGTGAATCTTCCTGACTCAACTTTCGCCCCTTCCTGTCAACTGACTTGGAACGAATTGTTTTCAGCTCATCCGCCGCATCTTTGGATGATTTTATCCAATTTTCCCTTCTTTATGTACTTTTATTTAACTAGTATCTTGTTTTATTTGTCCTCATGTCTTTATGTAATCGAGACATTAAAGAGAACATCATTATCCTGTTATCTTACCCGAAAGGGAGTGGGTTTTGTAAATGAAGAAACAATGTTACTGAGTGAATCCTTTTCGAAAAAGAAGATAGTTAAAGTAATGGAGTGACATTTGTATTATGTACTTTATTTAATTTTCTTCCGAGGAATACATGAAAATAAGCATTATGGCTGAAATGCAAAATCACTTTTAATCTTAAGTAAATTTGTGATAGTTTAATTGTTATTATAACATATATTTTTCTGCTATAATTTTTCTAATATTTTAAACCTATAATTATGTTAAATTAGTTGTTTGCTTACGTTAAATTTATTTGATTTTATTGACTATTTTATTTTACGAAAAATTCTCGCTGGTTTAGTGTTTAAATTAGTTTTAATATTAGTGTTTAAATAGATTAATAAGTTATATATAAAACAAAAAGTCAATACAAATACTATAAGTTGAATAAAAAAAATTGTTTAAGAACTAAAAACGCACGGAAATAACTTATTGCAATTAATCCATGTTTGTTCGATAGTAAATTCCAAGAATTCTGTTTAAATGATTTTACTATTAACTTCACAGTGGAAATGGATGGAAGTTCCAGGAATATATACATTATTGCTTAAAATTAAAAGTTATATTTGAGATTGTACCATTTTTTTTTTTTTACAAAAGAGTTGGTTTTTGCTTGATCTAAATTAATCTAATTTAATATTTTCAAACCAGTTTTGTCGAGTTTTTCCTTTTGTTGTGCGTGAACAATACAGACTATTATATATATATATATAAATAATATATATATATATATATAAATATATATATATATATTTATATATATAAATATATATATATATATATATATATATATATATATATATATATATATATATATATATATATATATATATATATATATATATATATATATATATATATATATATATATACACCACATTCAATCTTGAAACTTTATAACAATGATGTACGAAACATGTGACATGTATGAATATAAAATTAATAAACGTGTATAAAATATAATCTGAGGTAAATAAAATAAAATGTTTTATGCAATCTCTTTTTACTTTATCTTAATTTAAAATGTTAAATTTATAAAAATAAACTTGGTGTACACTTTTCCTAATTTCTCAAATTTAAGGTACACACTTTTCCTAATTTCTCAAATTTATGGTACACACTTTTCCTTTAAAAATAATCAAATTCAGTACATTTTATATTTTTTTTAAAACTAATTTATGAAGAACTTACAATTCTTAATTGATAAAATAAGATTTTTTTGTTTAGTGTTATGTATAATACAATACATAATGATTATTATAACAATAATAAATCAAAATAATGTAACAGAAAAATCTTAAAATAATCGAATTCATACATTTTGGAGCTAATTTTTTTTAGCAATGAATTCTTTTAAATTTGATTTATTTTAATATACAAGTTAATAAAATTTATATTAAAAAATATGTGAAATGTGGTATAGTATAACTTATCTAGTTCTAACTGTCTTATGGGATTTCATTTAAAATTAAGCATCTTCATTTTATTTTTAATACGATTAAAAGAAGATATTTTTATTTCATTTATTCCATATAAGCCACAGACTAATATCTTTCAGCTTAGGTTAAATTTTGGTTTAGGCTGTACATTGTAAGATTTTTAGGTATTTTCCCTGCAAAACTATAATTGTTAATCCTTCTCCTTAGAGATTTACTGCAACGAAGATTTATTTGAAGCCACGAAGATATCTTAAGTATTTTTGATTCCAAAAGAGCTTATGTCTCTGCTTATAGAGAAGAAATATTGCTTCTCCTTTAAGGCTATGATTATAAAAGTATTTTATTAAAAAAGTGTAACAAATTTATTAATTAGAAAAAATACCCCCTTTCATTATTATTTTGAGACTATACTGAAAAAATTCTTCAAAATGCGTAAAGGTAAGTGAAAGTTGTACAAAACAAATTATGTTCCTTTCATATTTTTTTTTCGTTGTGTTAAATATGATTTTCAGACTGAAATCTTTCCATTTTCATTTCTGAAAATTAATTATAAAATAAAACTGTTTCAATAAAATGCATATTTCAAAAAAAAAAAAAAAACATGTTTAATTGTTCACTGTTGAATTTTTACTATTTAAACATATTGTTAAATTAAACATATTTGCTTAGCAGTTAAACTTTTTGCCTAATTTTTAAAATTCTAAAAATGCATAATTGAAAAGATTAGTTCAGTTGGATGTATGCGAGAAAAATGAATTGGGGAATTTCTAGGAACAATTATTAATAAGAAAAATGTTTTGGATCACCAGTTTTGCACCTCGCTGCACGCGGAAATGAGCAAACTTTCGTCTGAACAATATATCGTGATTTCGTCGAATTAAAGATAACACTTAGAAAACTTCTCAGAAATTTGCACGCACATTTTTTTTTCGGTGTGAAATTTCCACTAACGCGCTCGGGCATTACTTGTTCCCGAACTTCTTTTCTGGTGATCACGAATCTTTGGTACGTGAATTTACATTGAAGATCGAGAAGACCCTGGCTTCAGGTCACAACCCGAATTAATAAAGAAACGAGTTCGTAAAACAAACACCTAATCCTTCCTCCGGCAGAAAGCACTTGGATAAATAGTACCTCCTCCCACTCCCCGAGACTGCTTGCACTAGAAAAATGTCTTAATATCCACTCCGTAAACCTCGCGGATGCATCAATAAAACTTGATTTAATCCCCATCGCAGGGGGAAATAGTGCATGCTTCTCATGCCTTAATCATGGCGGGGAATATTCGATCATCTGATTAAACAGCAAGGGAAAGTTTACCCAATAGCTTAATTCGTTGAACTCTCGGGGGCCAACTTTCTCTCGACCACCCCCAACCCTTCATTCATTCTTCCAAAGAAGAACACAAATGCTTCTAGTTTAACGACAAATTATTATGCAGGCGAGCCGGAAATTAACTTGGTATTGTTGGCGGTGGGTAATTTCAGAACCTTGAAATTGGGTAATAAATGGTTTCTAGCTTTTAAAAGGGTTGCACAGTGAAGAGTAAGAAGACGCCACGACCCGTGGGCGTTAAGTTGGATGGACACTTAAATTGTTTACCACCGGAAAACGGATACGGTCGTATTGGAGGAGTGTTTAGAGCCTGAGAAGTTTACTATAGCCTCTTTTGGGACTAAGGAGTCAAGTTATAATTCTGTGCCAGAGAAAACAGTGGAAATTTAAATTGACGATTTGGCATCATTAATCTATTGAAACTTCACAGAGTAATTGGTTTTGCTAAATTTAAATTACATCAAGGTTAATGATCAAAGGAAATTTGCATTAAGCCATTTGGAAATCCATTAATTCTAAATCTTTATTTTTATTTCTGTGCATAAAATTTGCACATTGCCAAGATTGATTAATAAAAGTGGATTAATTTATCTTTAAATTAAAACAATATAGAAAAATAGGTTTTAATACTGTCATTAATTATATATTAAATATATATTATATGTATAGAAACAACTATTTTAATTTTGAGAAAATAAATTATAATTTGACATCCTTAATTTTGTGTAAATTTCATTTTTGTAGATTTAAATAACGACAGTTTTATTGTGCTAAAAAAGACCCGGTAAAATCTAAAAAACCGTTTCTGCCAATATAAAGATATTAGGCTTGTTTCAGGTGTATGAAGAGTTCATCAATATGTTATTAAAATTATCAAGGAGTACAACTCAGATAATAAATATATCACCAGGCATTTATAATTTGTTTTTATTTGAATAATGCATATATCAGTTATATATATGCATTTATTTGCTGGGAAAAGGATTGTTTTCTGTTTAAAGTAATATTCTGTGTTAAGAAAGTGTTTTTCTTAGTAAGTCAAGGAGTGTTTTCTGAAGTAATTTTTCAGATATTTATCCCATTTATTTGAAATTATATTTCAATTATGCAAATGATTTTGCGCACCATTAAAAATTTATCAAACCCTAGTTCATATATTTACAGAAATCAAGATTTTTTTCCGATGCTTATCTGTTCCTTTGAATTTTATCAGATTCCGCATTACAAGAGGTAAAAGTGATGGTAATTTTTACAATGGGGCACCCAGTGGGTATGCAAGCTTTGTTCCAAGAGGGAACAAAGTAAAGAAACACAGTGAGAAAGAAACATCCATATGCCCGCATCAGCATTCGAACGTGGAACCTACTACTTTGATGTTAGGGACGCTAACCACTCCCCCATCGGTCGGCATAGAATCAGGATCATGGTTCACGTCAATTAATTAGGTTATTTTAAGCCTTGATATATACAACTATGTTTTAGAAATCAGCTTTTACATATGATGAAAGTAACTTTTCTGATTAAATTTCTATGTATTTTATAAAAAAGTTTTTTTTTTCTGTTTGTTATCAGATAATAATACGTATGTTTAGAGCTATCTGTAGTTTAGTAGTAGGATAATGTTCTTCAGAATAAAAGGCCTCGGTTTTAATTCCAACCTTTGTTAATCAACGAGAGATGGTTGTTCCAATTTTGCATAAATGATTGTTAAGATGGGCGCATGGAAGTCTTCTGGGTTTCCTCTCTTATAATACTTAAATATGACCCATTACATCTGAAAAATCCTTACACAAATATTATTGGTGTAAAAATTCTTAAAATAGCACAAAGCAACACTATTAAATGTTATATCAGATTACGACCTTTAAAAAAATTGTTGGTAAATTCTTCATTAAAGATAGTTTTAAAAATAGAAATGTCTTCATGTCTGCGTTTTTTCGATGGCTAATGTATACATAGGTATATAAAAACAAATTTCACAAATCTTAAAACTATAGTTTAAAAAAAACAAACTGTCCCAACAGCCTCAGTGAGTGAACTTGCTATTACAGTCATTTCTTCTCTCGATAAACCATACCAGGACACATTAGGGGCAAAGCAACTCAAACTATTGAGCACATCCTATGGCCCTGCTATTTTTTTAGCTTATTGCAAATAGTATCTTTTTCCCAGCGCTGTTTTATTCAGAAGCGTGATAAGATTTCTACGGATTTTGACAAAGTTGCTGTAGACGACATTTTTATTTTTTCAATTTTTTTTTTCAAAAGATTTTCTTGTGCTACTTTTAAAACTACACCTTACTGCTCTATGGAACGAATTATGCGGGTCTCTCGTTCAAGTATTTGATAGTAATATACACTATAATTAATTTAAGAAGATGAGTGTAGGATGTAGGCAATGTAATTCTATACATTTACATTGTGCTCAATCACATTGTAATGCAAAATGCAATGTAATTTTGACGCTCCCAAATTGAATTCGTTCGTATTTGCCGAATTCGATTAATTATATTTTGATGAGCTTTTGCCAAGCTTATCAAACTAGTTCAGATGATTCTGAACATATTGATATCATTGCTCTAATAAACGATTTAAGATTCATACAAGAAAAATAAGAAATTAAAATCGGGGTATGCTATTATCAATATGAATAAATAATTTAATCATTTGTAATTGTCATTTTGTCAGGTATGAGGAAATGCTACTAAAAAATCCTGAAAATCTCCCTCACATTGAATACATTGCAACATATAAAATATGCTTTTTCATTCAGATAATTTTCGTTATATTTGTAAATATCTGTCTAATTGTTGCTGGAAAAAGTATGATTTGTTGAAGAGTGAAATCTCTAATGAACTAGTAAGAGTTTAGCTCTATAATTGTAGTGCAAATTGAATCATTTATTGCCGATGTCAATTATTCAATGAATTGATCATGAACTTTTTTTTCGTAGAATATAGTTAGCAGGTTTTTTTATACTGTCATCAAAATTCTAACATTTTTTTTTTAATCTATAACTTATCATTCTAATAATATATCTATATTTCATTCAATGCGTTAATTCCTTTTATGAAATTGCTGCCAATTATATGCTGTCAATCCTCCAACACTACCACATGTGACTTTTTTACATTAGTGATATATCTTGCATCACAAACTCCTTTACGCTTAACTTTAATGATGACGTTAATTCAGTTCTAATACTTTAATAAAACAGCACTAAAACACTTTGAAAGCTTATTTTCTAAAATAATGGTGTCACTAGCATGACGACAGATAACTAGATTTATTAATTAATTAAATTACAAGTATCATGAATCATAACAGCGAAAATATGTTACAAGTAAGTTCACTATGTCTACTCTGTTGCCAAAAAGATCTGTCTGCGCAAATGTTTTCATTCTTCTATTTGCTATTTCAACCAGCTCAATACTGTGATCATAATAATGTAATAAAGCCCTTAGTTATTATTAAATTTCCCTCTCAGAATATTTCCTACCACATTCTTAGAAGTAAAAGGTTCTGAAGAATTTTTCTCGTTTCTCTTCATTTGAGACAAGAAATGTATAACAATTTCACCTCAGAAGATACAGCACTGTGTGTGCTTCAAATAGCATCATTATGCATCCAAATAGTTAAAGCAAATGATATTGTTTAAATGCATTTTAAAAACATCATTAATATACAAAAATTATTATATAAAACAATTCATTCGTTGTACTACAAAATGACATTCTAAAATATTTATTAAAGTTCCACTTTAAATTTACTATAGAATAAATTTGTCGTTATGTTTTAATAATTGAACAGGTTTTTTTTTTTTTTTTTTTTGTAGCATATATGTAATATATTTTAATTGAATCAAAAACGAAATATAGTTGGTTTCAGTTTAAATAAATTCTTATATTGATACCAGAAAAAGTGTTCTGAGTTGAAAATTGTTTCAACAGAACTTTCTGCAATTTTCCAAACAGAATTTCTTTATTTAAAAAAAAAAAAAAAAAAATCCCTTCTGCGCAAGCGCGCTTTCTCGAGTGTCCCGTATTCCCTTCGCGTCGACTGCTGTCCCCATAAAAATCCGAGATCTAATCCAGTTGTATATTGAGTGGCGTAGTTCGCTTGCAGCTAGTGGCGTTTGCCACTTAATTGAAAGCCAGGGAACACCTGCGACTTGTGGTCATTTATTACCCCTTTAGTGGCAACGCACATGGACAGAAAGAGGAGCCCTAGAGCCATCATTTTTCCCTACATCCATCTATTCATGGATGATCATAAAGTGGAGGGAAAAAATTTTGTCCCACAAATGTGGATTACCAAAATAAATATTTGGTAAAGAAATAGATATTTTTCGGATTGATTTATGTCGAAACTGCGGTGGTATGGACCAAGCGTGCATCAGTTCTGTTTTTGTTCACGTTAAAAGCTCCTTTTCAAATATTTACACCTACCAAATTTATAATATATCATAACCGATGAAAAAGTGAGAGAAGAAAAAAATTTACAGACCAATAAGTTAAATTTATTTTTCTCTAAAACACACGTTTCTCTTAAAAGTTTTTGTGAACAGATAATATTAATATAGACTTAGATGTCATTTATAATTTTCAGAAACTGTCAAAATCAATTGCTTTAATTGATAATTATTATAATCTAAATATAACAGCATATTTTTGTATATTCTTCTTCACATAACCACAATTAGTTTTATTAATATTTACATTTGTGTCGACCATTATCGATATCAGAAGTATTTTTATTTGATTCAGTTATTCTTTAATTATCTATATTGTGAACTTTTGTTCAAGAAATTAATTATTTAGAAACTATGTAATCTAATTTGATATATTTATATATAATAGAATATGAAATTGCTGAATATATATATATATATATATATATATATATATTCAGCAATTTCATATTCTATTATAAAATATAGTATATATCTCTCGAAGTATATGTATATATATACATATACTTCGAGAGAAAGAGATTAAGACCAGTAGTAAACTATGTATTATAATTAATACGCTGAAAATTCTAATATTAAAATAGTATGATAATTTCAAAAGAATTGAATTGTACAATAAATTCTGCATATCTTTATTTAGTTTGTTTGATATAATTTCGTAATATGTGCTCCAACTTCTAATTAGTATTTCACAAACTTATTGGATTTTGGTGCTTATTAAATAAATTTGATATTCATTATTACTGAAATCCTGTATCTTATTAGCTAAAATGATCTATAATTTTACATTGGGTCGTTAATATTATCCTCATTATTCAAACGGGAAATTACAGGTTACATTTCCAAACATTGTCATTTGACTCCATTAACGTTAATGAAAAGGATGAGATTTAAAATGTTAAATTACATGTGATAACAATCCCTAAACATTAATAAGCTTAATCTCTTGAGATTATCAATTTTACGATTTTAATTGTCGAATATCAACAACTTATTTTTAGGAATTAATTAGTCAGATTTTTTGATTGAGCTATAGAATTTATTCTATTCAATTAATTTATGTATACCCCCCTTATATTCATTTGGAAAATTTTAATCAAACTTATTTTTTTATTCAAATAGTTGTTAGTTAATATTTTTATAGCTAAAATATTATAAATTACCTTGATTTGTCAAATATATGACTAGTAATTTCAATTTTTCTGTTTCCATTGGATAGCTATTCGCTCTACAAATATTGATGTAACGAAGTTTTGGACAATATATTCATCACAATTTAACTGTAAAATAAACTATGAAATTGTCTATTTTATATAAGGTTAGAAAGTTGTTAGTTTGAAAAGCAGTTTGTAAAGCATATATGCTACAAAATTTCCTTACAAATGCTCCTTATGCTTATGAAACATTCACAAATGAGAAATTAATTGAAATGTATTACATTAAATTCTGTTGCTGAGACTTATGATAATAATTTTTATTGTTGCATATATTTTCCATTAATCATTAAAATGACACGAATTACATTTACGAAGTGAGACTACATTATCGAAGAGAGGACTTCAAATCTTATCCAATCTGATCCAACTGCATTTTTCAGATTCAAAACGGTAGCTTCGTTGAGCATTTAGGTCGAAAATCTCCTGTCCTTTAACTAAAAACTTTACCCGAAACTTTTACCCCGTTTCCTGCAGGTGGAATGATGGGTAGGGTCCTCGGCGTGCCCGACTTAAATCCGAAAGTAATCACGGGGCTACTTCTCCTACAACAACAACCCCCGACCCTTTCGCATTCCTTTCTCCCACGTGAGAAGAGGCTGGTTTCGCCTTAAGAACTCAATTGCATCCTCCTCCTCAATTTGAGTGGCACGAGGACGAGATAAAAATCCTCTCTCATGCCGAACATCCCCCTCGGAGGAAGATCCTCTCTTCCGCGAGGTGCAGGTGGGAGGGGGTGTTTCTGGACAGATTCCAAAGGACTGTTTGGGTGGAAGAAAAAGGATTCGGCGAAGTTGTTGTTCCTGGATATTTAATTGACAATGTTCTGGGAAGTCTCTCTTTTTTTTCTTCCCCTCTTTCAATGGCTGATTGGAGACCGACGCGCGTTAACCCCAGTTTAAAAGGGGAATGAGACATCAATAAAAAATGGGAGTTCGGTATATCAGCTTGTATAATTTAGGTTTGGGTAGCTCTTTATTTGGGTTATTACGCTATTTTTACCACATACTAACAATTTTATTTTTTTAATTAAAGTCATAAATGGAATTATGTTAATACGTTGACACAGTTTCAGTACCCAGATTTTGATTTTCCTTATACTTTATACTTAAATATAACAATATTTTTATACAATCAATTTTTTTTAAGTAGAATCATGTTGATATTGGTTTATATTTCACTTTTCAATCCAATCTGTCTTTTTAATCGAATGGAAAAGTAAGATACACAAGTAGAGGTGTAAAATCAAAAAGGAACAAAATTAGATTTTTTTAATAAGGAAACAAGGAATGGCTAAATAAATCCAAAATGTGGATTCAATTTATGGTTTAAAGGCTTGACACTCATTTTAATTTTGCTTAAAATATATTTTCAGTCTTAATTTAAATACATTCATAGTTAAAATATTTCATCTGAGAAATTTAAAATAAATTACAGTGCATATTCATCAAAGAGTGTAAGGGAAAAAGCTACGCAGATGCAGAAGTTAACACCTAAAATTTTCATTAACATTTTAATTATTTTATATGATAACAAAATTGAGTCACAATCATACAATCACAGACCAATATTTGAACCATTATTTTATGATCTAAATATAAAATCACATACATATAGATAATGGGCCAAAAAATTGTTATAACTAATCTTGTGAAAATGTATCAAAAATATTGAATTTGCTTAAAAGATAATTAGTTTTATGATCTAAATCTAAAATCACACGGAAATAGATAAGACGACGAATAATTGTTATTACAAATATTGTGAACATATATTCAAATTAATGAATTTTTTTTAAAAAAAAATAATAAAAAAAAATTTGCAATGGAATTGAAATTGAATGGCAAAAAATTTGCAATGAACAATGTGACAAAATGTAGCAAAGATTTCAGTTTGGAAAATTGCTGCATCCAATCTTGTAGGAAATTTTTTTTAAATATCTTACAAGATTTATTATCCAGGAAAAATATTATTCATGAACTTAGTTAATTTTATTTACATTGAATAATCGTATTTTCTGAAATTAATGAATCATATTGTGCGTATTAATATAACATTTCAATGTAAACCGTATTTCGCTGGTTTTCAAATAATTGAGTAAGATAAGAAATTAGTATTTGTTGAAAGAATTTAATATCATAAGACATGTGGTAGATTATCTTTCTTATAATAAATATAATAAAAATTTATTATAAAAATTTTCCAAAAAGTACGCGTACGAAAAGTTAAAAAAAAATTAGTATTTTCACCTCATTTAAAATTTTATCACATGAGTAATATAAATGTATACATAATTTTAATGATTAATTTTTCCTAAATTTAAGGTTTATTTTTCAATATGTTACATTTAAAAAATTAAAACCATTTTTATATTACAGGTTTAAAATTTTCATTTATAAAGATTAATTTTGTAAAGGAAAATTTTTTTTAAAAAAAGTCCAGATTTTCAATGCATTGGAATTATATTGTGTAACTATTGATTAAAATTTTTATTTCAACCTTCTTACTATGCTGTTAATTTAAAATTTATTTACCACTGCTGCGATTTATTACATACATTTCATGCGTTAAATTTGGCAGCGGTTACTTTGAACAAAGAACAATTTTTTGACAAGTAGACTTAATAGTATTCAGTAGATTTATTCCGTACGAAGAATTTATATTTTATAACGGTTTTGAAGCCTGAAGATGCCTCTGCATTACTTCAAAGTCCAGAACGCGATAACCACTGAATTACTTGCGGGAAGTAGAAGCATAGAGTTATATACAGAAAACTATGCGCAGTTCATTTTCTTATTTTAAAATAGATCTTGCTCAGTCGTATATTTTCAATAAAAAATAACAAAAAACTCCTATTTAGAATGCGTAGCCAATTAATCATGTAATTTGTAATCATGTAATCATGCAATTACTATTATGTAATTTGTGTAACTCTATGCATTATTAATATTGCAGTTTGAAAATGTCGCAAAATCTCACCGTAGAATTTATTTGTAACTATCTAAATAGTGTGATGAATTCGAGGAAATCTTAAAATTAAAAAATAACTTGTGATTATACTTAAAAGTATTGTAAGGAAAAAGAAGGTATTAAACTAAAGAGAAAGTTATTGTGCATTTCTGAATTATGTTTTTAATTTTTTTTCACTAAATATAAGCTTTATTTAACATAAAACATATATTTGCTTTTTCTTCTGTACAAAAATTATGATATAAAAGCTTTATGTATAACATAATTCTCATCACTTAGAATCTATAAGATTCAGTAGCGAAAATAGCATTTTTGGTTCACTAAATTCCAAGTTCTGATTTGCGCTAAGAAATTTGCTACATTTACTGCAGACTGTATTTAGTAGTTAACCTTGGCTGTAACAAAGCTGCACTTGGCGGTGAATCTAATAGACACCGAAGGTTACACGGAAAAGGCGTTGCAGGTTTTCCCTCCATCGTAATCTTCTTCCAGAATTGCCTTGCAGTTAACTCAGAAAACTGGTGTAGAAGAAACTGTCAGAAACTAGTAAATCCTCTTCCATCTATGTGAAAACGAGCATTTACTGGGACCAAACGTAACAAATAAAAAGTGAAAGTTTGGCGAAGATTGACGCAATCAAATTTGCACAAAATCCGTTAGTAACATCTCCAGAAGTTTCTATCTTTTAATCAAATTAAATCTTTGGCGACAAACGAAATAAATTAAAATGTTCGGAATTGAGTTAAGACTGAAAAGGAACCCTTCCGTTTAATTAAGTAATTGTGGTCCTTTTCTTAAATTCTGGTAAAGCTATAACCAGTTGGTAAGAGAGTCGTGGTTATTTTAGATCTTGAGATGTGTTCCATAGATTGGATAAGTCATTTTTAAATCATTTGAAGGATGCAGTCAAGAAATTGTAATGAAGTATTGTTAGGCAAATTGACTAACTACTTGACTTTAGAGACATCGGGAGTTTTCTAGAATTTTCCGTTTGAAGATAATGATTTGAAGTGAACTAATGAAAGTCATATGAGAATTAAGGTAACTTTAAGGATTTTTAGTGATACTGTGTAAATAAAGCGATTAATTTAAAATTTAAATTTGTAAGTTAATTGCAATTTAGTTGATCCTATAAAGTTTTCATCATTTTAGGAGTTCACTCTATTTTACGAGACTTGCAGTTAATTTCATTATTATTTTTTTAAAAAAATTACAATTTAAAAATAATTTTATCAAAATGATCAAGAAATATCACAATATACATGCTGGTGCAAATCATAAATTTATTGAATCTTAATCTTAGAACGTCTATTAAACATGATTTTTTTTTACACTTTCAAAGAAAATTGTATAATATACTGCAATTTTAAGCAGAAAAATCTGTATATTAAATAGAATTTTACAAAATATCCATACAAAATTTATAATAGGAAATTTAGAACCTGAAATATTACAATCTAATATGCAAATTAGAATTTTTATTTTATTTCACATTTGAATGTAAAAACGAGTTTAAATTACAGTGACATCTATTGACTAAAAATGAAATTATTTATAATAAAGAATAATAGAATCTTTATAATACGAATGGATTTTCATGATACAAATATGAAATGTTTAGTTACTACGGCACAGGTGCCGTATATTCCATTCTGCAAATTCTGCATTTTTTTGGCGATGGAGAAATGTTGCTAAAATGACGTATCGCGTCATGCTCGATGACGTACAAGGTACATCATCGAACATGGGGTTACCAAAATAAGGGTTACAATACAATTAAAATACAAGGGTTACCAAAATAGAATTTTCTGCATATTTGTTATATGTCTCCATATGTATGACGTAATAAAAATGAGGTTGCCACATAAGAAAATCCGCCAAAAATCTTCAGTCTCAGAATTTGGAATCATGGTTTATACGGCACTTGTGCCGTTACTACATTTGGCTTCTATACCCTTCTAAAAATTGTTCATGTATATTTTTCTCTAGAATATTCTAATTATAACAGTAATCTTCTTCCATTCTATATTTGTGTTAAAATCATTAAAATTTGACTTCAGTGCTCTAAATGTATCGCTTTTTAAAACTAAAAATTGCACATTTTATTAATTTAAATTAAAGTAGAAAATGTATCTCTATGTAAGCTGAGTGTTATTTCAGTAATTTTTCAAAATGCAATTGATAATTTATTCATACCCAAGCCTTCGTTAAATTGAGAAAAATAAATGTTGCCAACACACAAAAATGATAGCCTCAATACAATTAATAAATGAAAGCAAAATGAAAGAGACCTGACAAAACATCGACTTTATTTTTAGGCTAAAATCGACACAGAAGATTTAAATTTTTAATAATTTAATTAATTAAGAGAGTTTTAAACTAACAATTGCAATATTTGTAAATAATCTCTTTTAAATCTTAAAAAAATTGCCTTCCTCACGCCGACGTTAATTTTTTTTTGTTCATATATTATCAAATTCTACTCATATCATTTTTTATTGTTGTTGTTATTACTTATGACACTTGGACAACTCGCCATGCTTTGGCTATTCGAATTTAAGTCAATAGGGAGCGCCTCTCGTTTTAATCAAAGCAGTACGAAGGTGAAAATACGTATTTGCTCTTTAAATCCTCCGATAGATGGCACCACCAGAGGATTCCCTCTCTCAATTTTAACATTGATCTGAAGGGGGAAGAAATTTTCTCCAAACCATTATACCCATGGTAACTGTTCAATGACCGACCACAGGACTTTCGATTCCACAGATTTAATGAGCATGTTTATCGTATGCACTCGGTGGATGTTTAGCGGTATTGGGAATCAAGCCCTGCCTTTTGGGATGAAAGGCCAATGCCCTAACCACAAGACTACCATAGACTTGCATTTTTCATTAGAAAAATGAAAAAAAAAATCTGACTTTTGTCACAAAATCTTATAAGCAATTAATTTTATATTAAAGCTTAAAGTATACAGAAATATAGTGAACTAACGAATTACATGAATTGTCAATGCTTCTAAAAGTTAATAGTAATTTCAATGGTGAATCGGGGGGTCATTTGATACGTTTCCTGTTTACACCCATCTGAAGCAGATAAATTTTGATTAATACCATGTAGTTTTGAATCAATCAAGTGACTAGGTTGATCTTTGAAAAAAATTCACCTATCCAGAGCATTTAATACAAGTTGGAAGACATTGGACTTAAAAGTGATTTGTATACTTATAGACTTTCTTAGCATAATTGCTGGATCACCTATTACTTTCCGGGAACGAGGATGGTGATTTTCTGCCAGGCTTATTCCATTTAATTTAGAGATATGATTTATCATTTAGCTACGATTAAAAATTATATAGTGAAAAGTAACAGGTTTAGAAGCAATTGCCAAAAACCTAAGCGCAAAATCGAAACTACGATAACCTGGTGAGAAAAATATATGGTTCGGAAGATAGACGATTCGTTATTTGTTGGTGAGGTGTAACGAATGTTCTACCTTTCATTAGTCAAAAATGGTCTTTTATCTTTCTGAAATCTTATCAGTAATAAGACTTCAAAATAATAAAAAATCTGCAGAATCCCTAAAAAAATAACTGGGGAAAAATAAAAGTACTACTCAGAAATAGTTAATTTTTATACAGGATTCTTTTCTTCTGAGCTTGGCATGGCTTAGCAAAGATAGTGTCAGCTTAAATGCCTATCCTGTCATTTAATGTTTTAATTTCAATATCAAATTATGAGGCCATTGGCTGCATTTAGAAGCCTCACTTGATAAATATAAGCAGCTGTATCCTAACATAATCTTAAAATCTTTTAGCACATATTCAAATATTTCTGCTGCATAAATTTAATTATATGTTTGAAAACCAGAATCAATTTTATGTTTATTGAAAAAAAATAATAAATGTTGCAATTTAAAACGCATTCAATATGAGAAATTCCTTTAACTTTGCTAATATTATATTTTTATTGCAACAAAAGTAATTAATTCTATTATCAGACTCGAATCCAGTTATAAGTGCTACAGATGAATTATTTAATCAAAATATAACTCAAGAAAATACAAATATATTTCTGCCTTTGAGACGCAAAACTAATTAAAATTGTTGGATACATTCCTCTCTGGATATTTGAGACAATTACTTTAATTACACTGTGCTCTCATTCTTTTTTTATGATGTAAACTATTTCGGGCCAGGGCTTCTAATTATTTTTACTTTAATTATTCCAACTAAATGTCCAAAAATTAAAGCAAACATATCCTTTTTACATTGATACTAGAACATGATACGATTTTAGATTATGCCCCCAGTAATTGTTAAAATATGGAGTGTATTATTCTTTTTTATGATTTCATCAAAAATGATTTTTAACCAGTGTAAAATTTAGATCGATGTATGTTGTTTTCAATCTTTAAATGAATTAAATCGAAAGCAACCCAAATTATTCCAGAAGTATATACATACATATATATATATATATATATACATATATATATATATATATATATATATATATACATATATATATATATATATATATATATATATATATATATATATATATATATATATATATATATATATATATATATATATATATATATAGAATATGATTTCCTTCCATGTAAATGTGTCTCTTAGTAAAGTACTAAACCATAAAAGGGTGTTTAATTTAAGCAGAAGATATTCGAATTATGATTAAGAAACCTGAAATATATATATTTAATTCCTTTTTGTAATTACAATAAGTGTGTATTCTTAAGGAATTAGTACAGCATAATAGGTTAAGCATCTTTAGATTCATCTACTGGAACACTATATAATTATGAGCAATAAATAACGAATATAACGACAAATATAAATTGCAAATATTTGCAGCATTTACAGTACTAAACTTCAATCTGCGTTATGAAAACAATGATTTCGCTAACTGGACTAAGAAAGACAGAGAGATAGTGTCAAATAATAATTAAACTGGTAAAAAAAAGTTTCTGGAATTAATCTTAGTAGTTTATTATGAATTTTTAATAAACTAAAAAATTATTTTTTAGAAATTTTTGAAAATTTGCCATACATAGATATTCTTAAGACTACATTCAAATAAGAAAAATCTTAACAGTAAAGTGAAATGGTAATCATTTTACTTGTGAATTATGGTCAATCTTAATGCCAACTGGTACATCTTTCAAAAACTATGTATAAAATTCTTTCTACTTCAGTCATAGAGGAGATAATCTCTGAATCTTTATAAAAATAAATTATTTTTAATAATTTACCTTTATAATGTAGTATAGAAAACGTATATTTCAAAACCCACCGAATAAATAAAGAGTAATAATTAAAAGTTTTAGAAAATGTACTAGTAGAAGTAACTTCAAAGTTCTAAAAATGCTGTCGTTTCGATTATATAAAGTTAATGTTACAAGCATTTAAAATTTTATATCAATATATTGATTTTATAATTTCGGATTGCCCGAATTTATGAACTTTTACATTCCTGAAAAATTAAAAATAGTTTTAAATACGTAAATTCAAATAATTTTACTTTATTAGTATCATCACCTTTTTTAAAATTTTCTTGATTATGATACTTAAATAATTTGAACATAAAATCTATTATATTATTATTTTTCATAATATTTATACAGTAAAATATACATTGATTCTGGATGAATACAACAATAAATATAAAACGTGATATTCTGCTTTATGTACTTAAAATTTTTTTTACTCAAATGTAAAAATTTTATCAGTGAAGAAAGTATTCATTAATTATTATATTTGCTTAACAGCTTGAAACTTCTTTTGTAACTGTGATGCTTGAACATGATCCGTTTTTGCATATTTAGATTTCAAAAAATAATTGACAAATTTAATGGGGTTTTACAGATAAGCAAATAATAAAAATATGATAGGTTAAAACAGTGTGACATCACGATATAACATAACTTTTATTATCACTTATGAGTAACCCAAGCCATTTTAATTGCTCTTAATCTGGTACTAATTCACGCTTTTTAATTAGGGTTTTGATTACTTATTGAGATTGATGAAGATGCACAGTATCTAAAGAATACAACAATGTACAATTTTCAAAGAGGATAACCTTAACGTTAATGAAAATAATAGTGATCTTCTCTCACATTTTGAAAAGGAAAAACTATCATGAAGCTAGATTATGATTGTTTTGAAGCCATTAATGCTTATTCTTTTATTTTCAAAGTTAGTTTCTTTACTGAACACCGCTATTTCTCACTATAATGTTACGAGCGGTATTGTTGGAAAACATTTTTAACCGTGTAGGTAATTTTAATAAAACTTATAATAGGGTTAATAGGCTTAACGCATGCAAATAACAATTCACATGTGTTAAGAATACGCAATGAATGCTCAAATTGTGTCTCAAATTTGTTGAAATAGACTATCCCTAAAGATTGTCTTATGGAATGACATGTCATTGCTGCAATGTTGCTCAACTGTACATTCGTTACATCCGTTCGCTCTTCTTTTTTCTATTAATACCAAATTTAATAGATATAATTTAACAAATGTAGTTTGGCAAAACACAACAAAGGTGTCTGATTATATATCAATACGATTTTAAACTTGACTGTTTCGTATCCTCATATTACTATTATCAGTTTTACTAGTTCAGAAAACACTTCGATAAAATGGGGCTGTTTCAGCAAGACCCTATCTGCAGGAAATGTCATATGCAAGATGAAATGGCCAAGCATATCATTACGAATGCGAGGCCCTTGCCCTCCCTAGATTAAATTCTTTAGGCATCATCCATACTCGAGAGCTACACCTAGACTCCATTAAAGGGTTATCAGACTTTATTAATAAAGTTGGTGACCCGAGCAACTGGAACTAGGAAACATAGGGTTTGGAGTTAACAGTACAAAATGCTGATAAAAGCAGAGGTGCCCAATGACATAGAAACCCAATTTGAAGAATAAGAAGATCCTCATATTTGAAATGCAAATTGAAAATGAAATCATTTGAAACAATAAATTGAAAGCATTCAGAAATTTCCAATCAGACTTTTCGAAATTAGGTTTCTATAAACCCTACAAAATAAGACGAACATCGTGATTTGTGTATGTTCCTGTTCATTTTACTTTCATTTTAAAACTGGCTCAATAGGAAAGGAGTTCTTGTATTCATTTTTTCTTATATTAATAAAAAAATGGTCCTTATGCTTTAATTTCGTTATCAGACACCTAAACATCGTTACTAAGGTACATAAATTTATTATTGCATTTCATTCAGACAGGTACTTTTCATAGAATAAATTTCTTTGGCAATAGTTGTATATAAGATTTTGAATTTTTTACATTGGTCCTTCTATTAAACAAGAATTCTAATTAATAATCAATTCAGTGATTATTGCCTTCATATATGTTAAAGATACTATCAATTCATTATTTATAAAGAATCAGAACTCCTTTATTTTATTTATTATATCTGAAATTCAAACATATTCCTTTGAAGTTCATAAAAAGAAAGCCATTAAATAAATTTCAAATATATTTTCACAATAACAAACGGAAACTAAAATGTACCATATTCCCTTAACCCTGGCACCAATGTCTCCTATTAGATACAACTACACCACAACATTCCGGCTTTAAGCAGCACTCCATCTACCAGGACAAGGCATAAGAACTTCAATTGCATTTCCTACTCGGTTACAGTGACAACTTCACTATCACTTCTTTTCATTCATAGGATACTTTTCCTGAAAAAAGTGCGTTGGCAATTTTATTCTTCTTTTATACAGAAACAAAGTCAAATACTCAACTAAGCCTAAAAAAATGTTTTTATTTTGCTGTTTATTTTTATTATTATTATTATTTTGATTCTTTTCCACCCTAGTGCTATCTGGATTAGGGTAAGCTTACTGGGCTCCACCACAACCCACTCTTGGCTTTCATTTCGGTAGAGTGGTTATTCTTCTGTTTTTTTTTGCTTTTTCATTCTGTTCTATTTTTTTGTGTGCTCTTTTGGTGGATCGCATTAGCGGTAGGAATGTCCCTCGCACGGATTGGTCGGTAGAGACGTTGCCACTTGTATCTATAGATATGACCACTCGTGAAGAGAGAAATGGTTAAAGTAGCTGCTTCAGAAAAAGGAAAGCGGAGGTATGGGAAAAAGTAGACACAGAAAATTTTTATGTTTCTTGTAGGGTTGTTATAATTTATTCCATAATTCAATTAAATGCTGCATTCTTAAAAAATATATAATGGCAAAAGAATAATAAGGTTAAATTTTTTCTATAAAGGGCATGTAATTGATAGTTCTTTTATTTAACGCAAATTAATGCAATTCATTGTCTGAAGAATGTTTAAAATTCCCATTATATTATGACAGAGAAAAATCAAACACAATATATATAGATATATATATATATATATATATATATATATATATATATATATATATAAGGGAATAAATATATTAAAGTAATGAAAATACAATACTGAAACCACAATATAATAAAATATGAACCACAATACATTGCAGGAAATCTAGCCAGCGCAAAAACAGCTAAAGTTTTTCCATTATAAATAAGATAAAACATGAAAAATATTGAAACCAGAAATACACACAAATTGGAAAATTACTAAAATATACTATGCAAACATATTTTAGAAGTATATTCAGAAAAGTGTGTTTATTTTGCGTAGCTGACCATCTCCCTTCTGGTGAAGACGTGGTGCCTATGCTTTTTTCTTATCATTTGCGTTGCATATGCATGTATATATATTCTAGCTTTAAATTTTACAGTTCGTGGGTTTGAATCTAATATAGAGATTCATTTTAAACTTAGTTTAATTTTTAAATTCTGGAAAAAATATATGTGCCAAAAAAGTAATTTTAAAAGATACAAGACGTTTATCTAATTATTATTGTTAAGCTTGTGGAAGATTTTAAGGTGATGAAATATTCGGACGTGAAAGGTTTTTCAAGATAATGAAAATTAAGTACAATGTCAAGTCTCCTCAATAGCACGGATTTTTTTTATAAATAAATGTAACTAGACGAAGCTTTTAATGTATCCCATGATTAATTAACTAAGCAATGTATTCATTTACTAAAAATCTATATTTATTGATCGATGAAAATAAACAGTATGAAGAGATGTTACGAAAAATTTTTAAATAATAGAAACTTTATTCTTATGAATGATAATAACTTATGATTTTAAAATTTTAAATCTCTGGAAATAGAATGACTTTTATGTTACTAGAATATCTTTAAAATATATTTTAGTTTTCTTCTATATCATTCCATTGTTTTATGCATCACAGTAATACAGCAACACCTCTATTCAATTGATATTGGGATTTGAAAATTTTTTAATCAAACTTAAACTTCGTAGACGTTAGATTTATTCAGAATTTATGAATGATGGAGCAATATATGTGTCTATGTTTTCATTTATTTGACTGGTTTGGATTAATAAATATTTTGAAAGTCAGTCTGCAGAAGTACATTGATCCTAGAGAAGATTGATTTGAATATTATTAAATGTAAGATTTCATGTATGCAACTTATAAAATCTAGGTGTATCTAATGCATTTTTGGTGCATCCTTTTCTAAAAAATTCATTATTTCATTTTTTTATTGCCTTAATTATCAGTATTATCTTCAATTGCTTTTATATTGCCTGTTTTTGCCGTAAACTATTAAAATTTAATCGACTAGTAAGAAAAATGTTTCTTCATTAAGTTGATCACTGTGTTATCGAATTTCATAAACGATTTAAATAGCAACAGGGTATATTTGCTTTTGCTATTAGTGAAACATGGTAATTTGTTTAAGAAAAAAAGGTATTAGTCTCGGATTTGTGGAAGGCAATGAGTTCCATAATTGATCCTACCATAGGATGCCCTTCTGAGAATACCTTTTAACAATAAAAGTTCCATTGTACTTCCAGTGATTTGACGTTTAAATGAAGAATAAGTCAAGCTCAGATATTGATCTCGTTCAGAGCTTGGCTCAAAATTTCCAGGTAGTTGATTGTATTTAGCAGATTTATTGTACAGTAATAATAAACAAGAAACTTATACAACAACGTTGCTTATAAATGTTTTATGGCTATTTTATAAAATCTGAATTTAAGACATTCCAGACAGGATAGAACATCTGTTAGGAAATTAACATGCTGTAATATTTTCCAAGCATCCTACAGTTAAAAAATCCAATTTAAATTCCAATTTAGTAAATTGTACACTTGAAACTACATAGATATATTAATGGCAATTTTGTTTCAAATAAACTTAGCAGAGAGTATAAGAACTGAAAAACTCCTAATTTATAGTGACATCTTACAATGCATTTTTTTAACTCAGTTATTTATACATAGGATTCCTTTGCACTAATAGCTAAGTAAATGAAATATCTCGTTGGCTTGCTTAAAATATCTGAGGAAATTAGGCCTTTGTGGGGCTTTAGTTTTTCAGTTGAGTTAATGTTTAATTCTATTTAGAATTTATTTCTATACACTTAAAATGCATTCTACGATTTTTCAAATAAGGCTAAATGTTTAAAATGAATTCCAACTCACTGGAAACATACACATCTTAATTAGAAGGAGAGCTATAAAATTAAAAGCCAGAGCAAGTATTAACAGCTTTACTCTGGATTTTTATTTAAGTTATAAATTATCAAATTTTGGCACAGTTGCTGTATAATCCAGGATTTTGAATTCTGAATGTTTTGGCGTGAAAAATTGTTGCCAAGGTGACATGTTGTGACATCTTGCGATGACCTAAGTACTAGGGCAGTCAAAATGGAATTTTCTACATAATTCTTATAGGTCTTCATATCTATGACGTAACAAAAACAAGGTTGCCATATAAATCAAAAATTCTGCCAAACAAATCGCCAAACTCAGAATTTGGTTTGATGGATTATACAGCAGGTATGCCCAAATTTTAAGGAAAGAATATTAGGAAATGAACATATTTCATAAATATAATTATGTTAGAGAAAAAGAATATGGGTTGTTGATAGTTATGTTAATGATTTTATTAAATGTTAAATAGAACTATATAATTCCAAAATAATTTATCCAACAAGGCTATTGTAATCCATATTTCTTCTTATTTGTCCCGTGAGTAATTCAGTATAAAATTTAATTTGCTGATTGACAAAATTATTCTTCTTAACTATACCTCTTACAAATGCATGTAATATTAAATTAAAATTGTTTCAAAACTTTCCTTTTCTAACGGAATACTTTTTAAGTTATTTAATTATATAAAAGAATTTTAATAGCATGAATAGAAGCAATTTTTTTATTTATGGAAATTCTGATCATTAAATACTCTACCATTTATCCAAGACGACACTTTTAAGAAAAAACATCTACTAATCGATAAAATTATCAATTCATTACTCGCAATATTTCATATTTTAACTCCACAATCACTATAGTAAAATGCTCAGTTTCAATTGTGGTAATAATGTGATTTATTGGAAGCTTAGATTCCTGCAATGAAGAATCATTATTTAATTTACCCCATGGAAAATTTAGGAATTAATTCTCTTAAGATTTTCGAGTGTGTTCCCCTATAGAGTTAATTAATTGTTAATAATTGAGCTAAACTATGACTTTACAGATGATAATTTTAACTTTAAATCGATGCAAAAATATACATTTTTTTTTGTATGACAACTATTGCATATTTTTGAATTAACTTGAATTTACTTTCGCTACTTTTTTACCCGGATATTAAAAAAAATATCTCTAACTCCAAATTCAAATCATTGTGGTCAAAATACAAGTATTTTATTCAGACATTTGATTTTCTTGTTTCTTATTTCAATTTGTATTCTTCGATACAACAATGTAATTTTCTTCTAAGCCACGGAAATGTGTTCTTTCTTCTTCGCTCGCAAGAACAGACTGTAATATATCCCCTCAACAATTCGCCTTGAGTCTATTGTTTCATTTGTCTGATCACTTCGGAAAGAAGCTCAGAATCAGACGAAAACCTAGTTCCTCACCGGTAACACTAATATGGTAGAATTGACTTCCAAATCTCTTCTATGTGAGTTCTTTCATTTTTACTTTCATTCCCTTCAAGAAATTTTAAGGCCGTAACAGATATACATATAAAGGAAAAGTAGTTGCGTTCCATGCAAATGAGCCTAAGCAATGTTGTTTTGGAAAATTTCAAGTTACCAATAAGGTTTGTTTGTTTACTTTAGTTTTCGAAGAACTTTCTAAGCCAAAGAATCATCGCCAATGCTTACTTTCCCGCCAGAAATTCTTTCCTGGGTTGAAACTCGTCAGGGAATTTCCGAAAGCAGAAGGAAATGTTTGCTGAATCTTCAAAGTAAATTTTGCGGTAGGTGATCCGCTGAGGATGATTGGCTTTGTTCAAAGGGACGAGGATTTTGAATATTTCATCGAATGTCTGATGGTGAGCATGCAGGCTAGTTTGGCAGCATCGATTTTTGAAGGGGTTAATGCATCAAGTTCCTTTACGAATTAATGGTTGTCGTTAAATATTCATAGAAGGTTTATAGAATATAGTTCCTGAGTTTGAAGTCTTAAATATACTACGCATTTTAATATCTAAGATGTATACCGTAATCAAGATTATTTCAATTGCTTACAATAAAATTTATACAAAACTTTGTATAGGGAATTTTCTAGAAACTATGGTAAAATAAATTTTTAACTAAAATTCTTTATTGTACAAGGAAAATAAGTACTTCAGTAAATACCAACCTGAGTAATGAAAAAAGTTATAAATATTTTCGCATTATATATTTACATACATATATCTGTGTGTGTGTCACAATACTGATTTTTTTCTTCAACATAAATTTGCATTTTTTTCACACATTTGATTTCTTAAGGTTAAAATGCAATAATGATTCACTCTAATATAAATATTTTTTGTTTGCTTAAACTTTATTAACACACATATTACACAGTCATAAAAATATTTAATTTGAAATATATATTTAATAATATATTTACAGTGACAATACTTGCTTCAATAAAAATAAATATAACAATTTTTCACTTGTTAATTTTCTAATTGGTAGTTTTACAGATGAGATAAATTATTTCTCATTACTTGTTCTTTCATAATATTAAAAAATGCATAAATAGGAATAAAAATGATTAATTTAAAAAACAGAGCTATTAATGAAGAAAAATAAGCCTACAATTTATAAAGTTATAGTTACATAAAGTTTAACCTTTTAATTTTTTTATATTAATTGAAATCATATATACCACATCGTAACATTTTTTTCTCACAAATGTTATACCCTTAAAATTACGTTGCATATACTGAAAAGATATGATATGTTTTATTGCATTTAATTTTACTATTAGTCTTAAGCCAATGCCAAAGGTTAATTTTAGCACCATATTCTCATCCATTGCATTGCTGGTGACAACTGATTGGTTAATTGCCTGATCGGTGTTCTGACACTCGTTTCAACAATTCACGAATTACTTTCTCACTTGAAGCTGGGCTATTTGTAAAGGTTATAAATTTCCGTTCAACAGTGGGTCAATTCCAATTAGCACTCCTGATATATGACCAAATAGTACCAGCACAAATATGCTGGTACTAAAAGTGCATTCTTATTTTAAAAGAGTAGGACTAATTACCTGAGTGGATTCACACACACACACACAGGTATAAACACAAAACGAGAGATGAAATTGCGAACATATATATTAAAATTGTTAAGATAATGTATATTATTTTAAGTTGACTGTCATAATATCTATGTTACTTTAATTTTTATTCAACTTGAATTAATATCAGTATTTTTAATTATTATGTTATCAATAAATAAATAGCAGTATTCCCATGAGTTAAAATTATATTACAATAACTTATCAGTAATTGTGTAATAAAATAGTTTTAAATAAAACTATGCATTAGAAGGATAATAAATATAAAAGCAGTGTATGATTAATTTTTTTATCATGGAATGTTAAGTGTTTTTGTATGAATTCATTATTTTCAGAATACATTTGATGGACTAAAAAAAAAGTAAATGATGTTCAAATTATTCGAAATAATATAAATGCTCTTTAAAAAGAAAATGTGTGTTATATAATCTTTCATTCAGATAGAATCAAACCTTTTTTGGTGCAAAAGAAATGAATACGCATTCTAACTGACGTGTTCATAAATGTCCTTGAAGATATATATATAGTTGAAATTCATCTAAATATCTCACTCATTTTCATACTCGATCACAATTCAATAAAAAATAACGAAAATAACTAAAGTACCATTATAAGAAAAAAATTACAATTAAAACTGCTTAATGTATGGTTTATAACTTTTTCTCGAAAATTTATTTATTGTTCTGTAAATATTTCTTAACTAACAAAATGCAGAGTGTTGAGTTATATCTTTGAATATACGCTTTAACCATTATGATATATTTTCTTAAACTACATGACTTAATTAGTCACTTTTCACACACACGCACGCACGCACACATTACTCAATTAAGTCTCTTTCGCCAAATCTTGAGCGTTTTTCCTTGACATATGGTGCGTCAATAATGAAAAAGAGCATTTAATGAAAACTCAGTAGAAAAGAAATGTTTTTAGAAATGACATAAATATGCTTTATTCTTTCTCATAAATACACTTATTATTTATATTTATTCACTAAATAAAACTCAGTGTGCATAGAAGATACTCTAGATTATATATATTTTTGCAACATCCAAGAATTAAATTTAATTCAATTTGTTTAAAAATTTAAAAGTAAGTTTACTTTTCCTAAAAATAATTATAGAAAATTGTGTATACATATTATCAGTCTTCTTATTATTTCCTATCGTAATTATATATATATATATATATATATATATATATATATATATATATATATATATATATGAAATTCGAATATGGTTCCAAGTTGTCAAATGCGTCAATTTCTTAATTTAAGGATGAAATTTGAGTTTCTTTTAATCTTGATAACATTAAGGACATGATATTTTTTTAAATTTTTCTTACGTACATATAAGTGCTTCACTTACATAAACACCACATTGCCTAAAATTTAATTTTCAAATACGAAAGAGAGGATTTTTTCGGAAACTGATAATTATTATTCTTTAGGCTAATGATCTTGTGGTAGATATTTCTTTTTCCGATAAAAATACGTGTATGTGTGGGTGTGTGTGTGCAATGCTTTAAAATTACTCAAACAACCAAGAATAAGAAATATTTCTAAGGTATTATACCACAGAAAAATTAACTTCGATGTTATTTTAAAGTTTTTTGTTCGGTTTTCCATTTATCACATCAGTTTAATCTCGAATATGTCGAAATACCTTGTATCCATGAATTATGTAATGTTTTACAACCATGGGAATGGTATTTTTACTGTGCTTCCTTAATATTGTTCTAAAAATATTTTATTATAAATTATTAATTTAATTTTTCTCCAGAAAATCATTAAGTATTTCATAAACATCACTTTACAAATGATTACACAGTATATACGTAACATCCAAATTGTATAGCAAATATTTGTGAAATACATTATGAAACATTTAAATTATTTTTAGATATCATAAAGAAGAGAAAATAAAATTAATGATTGTAACACTTAAATCTACTCAAAATACGATGATAACATCTTAAACTGATATATAGAAATTGACATTTTCCATGAAATAAAGATCATTAACATTCAATATACAACATCAAAAACATTTCTAAAGAAATATGTTTTTATTTTCAAACACAAGCATGCATATTCATAGGTAAGTAAAAGAAAAATCAAAAATTAAAAAAAATAAAATGCGAACGTTTGAATGGATTTCACGCTGAAGAAAACTCGCATTCGATATCAGGAGTAAAAGAATAAAGCTCCAGCAAACGATTCCTTTCACCGTATGAGGAGTGAAAAGAATTGTTTGTACAAACGATACTGCATACCTTTGGTTCAGGGGAGAAGATCGCTTGGAGTTGAATTGTAAAATCGATATATTCTGAATTTAGATGAAATATCGATTTTATAAAATGGTTTATGTATGACATAATAGAAGGCGAAATGCGAATGAACGATGGAGTAATATACCAGACGTGATATGGCTTGCACGCAATGGTAAATAGGCGATTTAGGTTCCTTGTATTTGAACACAACGGTTGAGGAACTTGCTATTAAGGATAATACTCCAGTATGAACTTTGAATGTTACGCTACATATTATGACGTATTTTATAGTCATATATGAAGTAATTATAATATATCAGTTGAAGCATTCACAATTTAACTAACCACATAATTTATCGCTCTAATGCATTTAATCAATTTAATAATAAGTGATTTAAGTATACGCTCTGCAATTTATGCGTGATGAAAATGTTAAGGATAGTTATAATGGATAGAATTTACTTTTCAGTAAGGATTATAATTTCAATGATCCTGTAGTACGTTAGAGGGAAGCTTTTGAATTATGTAATCGTTAAGGATTTTGTATGATTTAGCTAATTGCCTTTATCTTTATTGATTTTAATAGCTTTATTTTACTACAAATGATTTAAATATCAATGCAAATTACGTATTATAAATCATTTACAAATTTATATAAACTGATTAATATGCTTAAAAATAGTGATGATAATTTCATTTTAATCTTGTTTTATGGAAGGAAACTTATTACTTTCTATTTGTAAAATATATTATGTTAATATGAACTGTTTTACAATAAATATGTCTTCTTATAAAATCATAAAAAATATCTAAACTTCTTAAGGAAAATATTTTTTTTCCATTTCCCTTTAGTAGTTTTAGGAATTTAATTTAATTCAAATGCATGCAATCATCTGAATTATAGTAATTCGCATTCCTGTAAATACAATCTGAATTAAAGGCTGTAATTACCATCTTGCTCGACAAACTGTCAACAAATAGTTCATTGTGTGATAAGGTATTTTTTTTCAATTATAAATTTAGAAAATTCTTATTTTTTCCATAGATGTATGTAATTATCAAAAAGAAAGAAATTTATTCGACATTATGTCTTTCCCTAAGAATACTGCAGCAGAAATTTAGTTTGAGCCATTTTCAAATAAAAAAGCAATAATTTCATCAAAAATAATGTTCATTCTTTTAAATAACCAAAAAATTATCATTATCTGTCTTCTAATGAGAACTAAGAAGCACATGTGGAACATTATTTTATTCTATAACGTAATAAAATCGAAACAAAACTGGATTTGCAAAATGGCTAACCATAAATATGTAATGTTCTTATTTTCAAATGCAAACTTGATACTCTTCAATTAAATTAATTTTTACATATTTTAAAAGTTAATTGTTAAAATATATTATATAATATACCAACCAACTACTGATAAACTTTTAAGGAAGTGTAAAATTTTATGTCGATTAGAATAAATTTATAAAATTTTAACATAGATTGCAAATATTGTTAAACTAACTTATCATGAATTAACATATTGTATCATTTTATTTAATTAATAAATAAATTCTTCATATTGAATTAAAAGAATATGATTTTACAAAATATAATAATAAATTTATCGTTAGAAACTTCATGATACAATTATTAAAAAAATATATAAAGAAAATAAATTCCATATTTCCAAATTTTATTTTAGGAATTTCTTTTCTAATTTCATTATTATTTAAGAACATGATATATTTAGCTTCATGTTTTACTATCCTTTATTGCAATCAAAAGCAAATAATATCTTAAGATTCATTAAATTATTCCTATATATTGTACAGATTGGGATATAAATCTAATTTTTCTGTAAATTCACTACTAAATGTCGCTTAGATTATAAAGTATTATGTAAACCAACAGAAATGTTTTAAATTATTTGTCCTGCTCATGTAATCTCATAACACGTTATCATTTTTAAATTCAGCTGTTAAATAGGTGCATAAAAATTTAATGTAACTCCGTTATACACACGTAATCTATTGAGAACCATGGGAATTAATTCCAGCATGATATTTCCAGAAGTACAGCTTTGTAAGATGAGTGTCTTCTCGGGCATTTCACACAATAATGGGATTCAGGAGGTGTTAATATGCCAAAGATGCTTAGAAGTATTCATGCTTAATTGCTGCGACAACACTAAACTCACTCACTCCTCAAAATAATACCCCATAAATTCCGGGTTTTAATACCCATCCTCAGTTTACACTTTGTTTTCTTTTTTCCTGCCCTTCTGTGTTTTGAAAGGAAGAACACCGACGAATCTTTTATTCTGAAGAAACTTCAATCATTTCTTGGCGAGATCTTCTGTAAGAGAACTCGCATTAACTCTGCCCATTGTACTCAGCAACGTCGACCCATAATGGACGCGTCATGTAAATGAAGTAGCATTTTGGCTTTTGCTCGAAACGGGTGTAGAGAAGTGGGCTGTGACTTAATTAAAGGAGAATGCATGAATGTATGACGTCAGTCCCACTTTCCGTAGTCAGCAGCATTTGATTCGGTCTCAACTCTGTGGTTTGCAGGAGCATTCACTGTCTGCATGTGCAAGGAGAAAGCATTGATACTTGAAATGCGAGGAAAGGCTTCCAGTCCTTTTGAATGGCTCGAAATCTGCCATTGAATGGCTCATTGTCAGTGGAAATGAACGTATTGAACGGAGACTACGTCATTCCGATGAACTTGTTTTGGTAGCTACAAATGTTGTGAGAATGGAATGAATTTGTCATTTAAAGTTTCTCCATTTCAATTAGTATAGCACATTGGTTAAATTCTAAAGATTCGAAATCCGTTGCATGCTTCAAAAAGGTAAATCACGCTTGGTTGACTGCACGTCTCATGATTCAGTTGAAACATATTTAAACACAACTGTCTCCAATAGTAGAAGGTGCTTCATTGTCCTAAAGCAGAGTTTCAACTTTTTGATCAGGAAGCAACTTAGAGCATTGATCAATTATTGGTATTGTGAAAAGTTTCTCTTCAATTCTAGTTATTGAATTTTGGCTGTTTAAACTGAATTTTTTTCCAACAATTTATTTGGATTTAATTCTTATTGTATAAGGCTATTTCTCTTATTCTACTCAAAATTGTTTGAAGGGTTTGGATTCTGATAAGATCTAGAAAATATATATTGTCTGTAAATGTAAACATTTAATACGAATTAATACAAATATAGATTTTAAATATTTACTGTAAAATATATAATTAAATTATAAACATGTATGGAGAAATTTTTAATTTGGAAATAATTAAAAGACAATTGATATGACTGTTCAAAATTATATTTTAAAAGAAAAATTTCAATTTTAAGAAGTAAAGCAGTACAGATTTCTTTAAAATATAGAAACTTCAATTTGAATAGATCATATATTTTAATGAAAATAAACAAATAGAAAAAAAAAACATAATTAGCATTATCAACAAGTCATAATATAATAACATATTAAAAGTTTTCAAAAGGATAATAGTTATTCTAATAGAGAAAAATTATAAATTCGTATAAAAGATTTAATAGGAATTCGAGTTACTAAAGTTATTATCACTAATTATGTTTTAAAATGTTATTTAATCTTTTATATTTCAGTACGCGCGTGAAGCTTTACTCACTTATTTTAAATATATAATTCCACGTACTGTGCTATTTTAATCTACATTATAGTAAAAAACTTGTGTAAACAAGAGTTACGATTTTATGAAGCAATATTATATTCTACCTTGAATAAGATTAAAAAATTGAAACTACCACCATAATAGGATAAAATTATGAGTTTGAATAATTCTTGTAATATGAAGAAAAGAAAGTTAGAAATTATATTTCATATTTAATTTAAAACACTTTTTCTATAAATAAAAATAGAAAGCAAACTCTAATCACTTATTAAAAAATCAAAAATATAAAAAATACAAATATTAAATATAAATTGGCTTGCAGATATTTTAAAATTATTTCAACAATTCAAGTTATTTAATATTAAAACTATTTCCATAAGACCGTTTTTTATTGTAAGAAGTTATGATAAGATTTGATGCGAATAATAATTTTAAGGAATTTGTTAATAAAATTAGGGAATATAGGATCGTTTCATTTGTTAAAAATAAGTTTTTTTGTAAAGATTCTGTTCTTATTTTTATTCCCACAGCTATTGTACATGTAATACTGCATATGAATTCAAATTTATATTGCACAAAAAAGGTATTCGCATCAAAATTTTCAAAAAATGAAACTTTCAAACCTTAAAATTTATTTTTGTCAAAAAGTATATTAATTCTGAATATTTTATTTTTACTTTTAAAGTGGAAGTATAACTAAAAATTGGAATTTTTTCTAGTTTAAAATGATCGATTTCACATTTGAAAGGTCAAATAAATTTTTGAATAATAAAAAATACCATTTCGGAAAAAAATGTATTCAAACTACTAGTACTCTTTATAGAAAAAATCTATCTCACATTACTTTATTTAAACGTAGCAATATATTGCATTTACGCAATTCCTGTAAAAATTTTAATCGAAAGTTTTAAATCCATTTATGTATCTAATTCAGAATTTCCCAATGAAATTAAGATTTAAATGTGAAGAAGAATTTTCGCTAGTATTGAAAATTCAATCCGTTTTTTTCATTTCTTTAATATGTAACTGAATTCCACAACTTTTATTTATCATATGTTTTTTTTTTTTTCAATCAGTAATGTTATTTAAAAATATAAATTGTTTTATTGTGTTTGATATCTTATAATTTTTTATTTTACAATTATCAATTTACTAATGTGTTTATTATTTTCAGGTAAGAATTTCTCTGAATAAGCATTCATACATTTTGGCATAGGGAAGGTTACTTATTGAATATAAGAACTGTGTGTTTGGTATGTTTTTCTTATTTTTCCAATTTGTGGTAATCTTATTTATGTATACATACACACATATGTATCTCTCTATCTATATATATATAAATATATTATATATATATATATATATATATATATATATATATATATATATATATACATATATTAATATATATATATATACATATATTTATATATATATATACATATATTTATATATATATATATACATATATTTATATATATATATATAAATATATATATATATATATATATATATATATATATATATATATATATATATATATATATATATATATATACCAAATAACTTATAGTGGTCTTTTATCTGAATTTATTGTAATATTATCTTTGTTAAAGCTATAAATATTTTCTTCCTTTATTAAATATATATATATATATATACATATTTTAGACGTTAAATGGTGTTTTTAATTTTTTCTGCGTCTAAAAATCAAGAATTATTTATTATAAACTCTTGTAGTTGAATGATTACTTTAATTAATTTGTATTTATATTTATTTTGAATCACTTAATTCCTTCCCTTCCTTTTGTCATTTTCTTCTTAAGACCAATCAGTGGTTGTACCTTATGCCATTAAATATGGAATACTTTATTAGCTTTTTCTCAGGTAAAAAGAAAAATAATACGTTACATATATATTAAATTAATATCAATTGAAAAATCAACATTTTTCTCGTCAAGTGATAAATTGAGTACATTTACTTAAGAAGTAGCAATAAAATTAAACTATTGTTCCTATTAAACAATTCGATTATTAGAACTATCATTTTATAAATGCAAAAAAATTATTGATGAGCTTCTTTATCTTTCAAATTTACTTCCGAAACAAAGTTATTTCGAATCTGTTCAATTTCAGATAATCAAAACAGAATAATCTGAGGGCATTAAATATATTAACATGAAGACCAACCACTTGGTGCACCAAATCAATAAAACTCAAAAAAAAATCATGGCCTAGAGTCATTTGGAGACAAAGAAACCAACGAAAAAATGTAAAAAAGAAAATAGCGAAGACTTTATCCATGTTTTTATCTGGAAGAGTTTGCGTCTTGTCTCTTATGATTGATTTTTCCTCGGCAATTTGCCGGCTAGCGAACAGCAGGAATCGCGACTGTCAAGATCTGGATTACCTCTCGAGTTTGTGTTGGTTGGCCGCTTATTTATGGCAGCATTTCCTTTTGTTTTATTTCTGTTGCTGTTGGTCTTCGCGGACATATGAAAGTAGACTGTGGTTTTTATTTGCCACCACCAGAAGTGACCTATTTAACCATAATCCAATATCTTCCCTTGAGCTCAAATCATTTGTTTATTTTATGGATGAACGCCATCAATATGTTCGAAATCTTAGTTTCGAGGTAAATCTTTGACATTGATTTTTTATCCTAATGATGAATATTTGATACTTTTGACATGGTCTTTTCGCACTAAATGCTAAAATACATTCTTACTGATAGATATATATCGAAACTTCAAATTTCTGTTCCTTTATTTATATATATATATATATATATATATATATATATATATATATATATATATATATATATATATATATATATATATATATATATATATATATATATATATATATATATATATATATATATATATATATATATATATATATATATATATATATATATATATATATGTAATTTTCATATTAAAACTGGAATGTTTTGGAATTAAATCATTAACATTAATAATGAAAATAGTGTTTTTCATTTATTATGCTTTTCCTCATAACAATAACAAATCATAATTCACGAAACTTTATAAGATGATTATTGATGGTTTAATTGGTACAACAATTTCATATTTTAAATGAAACAAGCATTGAAAACTTACATAAGCTCCACTATACAGTTTCTGTTAATGTGTAAGCACTGAAGTGCTACTTAATATCCATTCCAATATTATAGTTACAGATATCATCACATTTTATCCTCAAGGAGGAAACATTAGAGAAAATAATCATTGTTTTGCAGTAACATCAAAACAAAATTATATTCTTGTTACCATTTGCTTGAATTTAGGATTTTATTCGTTTTAGTTTTATTTCTAGTTCTTCTGATGACTGCCTGTATAAGTATTTTTTATAAATAATGATGTAATATTATTTAAATATTACTATACAAATATTATTCTTGGAATTATAATTAGCAATACATATTTTCCGTTAGCTTAATATGTGATAAAAGAAGTTCTTATAAACTGACTTGGACATTATAAAAATGAATTTTGTAGGGCTAAAATGAAAGAGAAAAGTAAATTAGATGCGAGTAAAATTAAATCTTTCTGACGAAATTAATTTTGTGTGTGTGCGTTTTACTATATGAAATATACTCTGATTAACGTAATTCTATGACGTCATTTCATCTATTGCATTATAGAATAAATATTATCCTTTAACGTTTCACCTTGCCATTAGTGAAAGATTGAAAAAAGCGCGCTATTGGATTTTGAAAAACAAAATTAGGCATAAAATAATTCCAGGATACAGTTTCAATTGCTTAAGAGTGTTACTTTATGACACACAATTTTCCTAATATAATTGACAAAAATCTGAATAATAAAATAAAACTTAAAAATACTCGTTTTGGGAAATAAAAGCTAAATATTATGTATTTCATTCGGGAAGAACTGTTTCAAAAAATTACATAAATCCGAAGTTAGAAAGAGTTCTCTTTTCCCCATGAGACTGGATTTAATTTAACTTCTCTACTGAAAATAAAACCATCAAAACATCTTCAGGGATTCAAAGGAACCTGGTATTCTAAACAATTTCTTCTCACCTGGCGGCATATTTCGACATTTATTTAGAGTGAAATGCGTGCTTTTTGAATTATAATTTAAGTATTTAGAAACTGCATTTCGCCAACTTTAGTCAAATTGTTAGCAACAGGGATACAAAGTGAAAATTTCATTTCTAGGACATAGTTATGACTTATTTTCGAACCTTTAAAAGTTTAAATTTGTTTCGTACTTTTGGATAAATTTATGACTACATTAATTTATTCAGAGTTGTACTCAAGTGCTTATGCATGGAAGTTATTTATTACTATCTATATTTTGTAGAAATAATTATTATATTGCTTATTGTGAAGAAATAACAGAAATATTATTCATTTTACACATGCTAATGGTTTCTCATGGTAAATTTATTTGTTTTATTTCATTAAAGAATTAATGAATTAGTTGAATTTATAGGTGGACAAAATAAGAATTTACGAGTTTTATTTTAATTTTTGAAAAATAGTATGCAAGATTTTCCACTGGATATTTAAAATGGCCATTGTTTCGATTTCATACAAATTGAACTCTGTACACAAATGCAAGCAATTTAATTATTTTATTAACTACAACCATGGAAAATAAATTATCTTTGAAGCCACGAAATTTTATTTAGAACAATTGTAGTACCTACACATAACCTTTACAAGAGATAAAATACATTGAATCTTTATTGTCACTTGCTTATAAAATAAGATCTGAAAATCTACATATAATAAGATTTTTAGCCTGTATAATAGTAATAACAATTTTCATTGTCTTATGTTGATTCAATAAATTTTATTTAATATGAAATCTATTACGTAAGGGATAAGGTATACCATGTGAATGACATATATTTTGAATTTTTTCATATTTAAGTACTTATAACGCGATTTAAACAAATATTGTTTTTCAGGATGTCCCCTTTTAACTTTTTTTTATAATAATTATTTATATTAATTCGATATTTTGATAAAATTTCTTTAATCAAGTTATAATAAAAGATTTCCCCCACCACTGATATTGTCAGCACAAATGCAGTGGCAAAACTCTAGACGAGATCATTCATTTGAAAAGTCATTTATGAAAAGTAGATTTACTTCAACATCATAAGCCCTAAAGAGGGTTGATCTGTTCCCGAGAGTTCCCATTGGCAGCTTCGCAAATCTCAGTTGGACTAATAGAAGGATCATGTTTTGTGTCTGGTGGGATTGTCATGGTATTATTGGCAAAGGGTATTAGAAAAAGGTAAAATCACAGACAGTAAAATGTATAGTATGTTACTAGTAAGTGTGTTAAAGCTGATATCAGATCCAAACATCGTACTGGGTTACAGTGCAAGAAAGTGTTATTCTATCAAGCTAATACAAAACTACGTGTCTTCATTCACTGGATGGACTCTGTACGAACTCGAATTGTATTCTTTGTCACATTTACCACATGGCCCAGACATCAATTCTTCAGACTTCTTCCTTTCTTCGTATCTGCAGTTATACCTTGCTGGTACTATCATCAATTTCACGCAAGACATCCGTTTTCTATTCGTTCCCACCAAGTTTTTAGGCCGAAATCTTATAAAAACTGCCAAATTGTTGACAGACAATCATAGATGTGTATATTGATTACTAACTGCACTAAAGAAACTGCTCTCATAATATTTTAAAACTTTACAAAGAACTTTTTTGATGGAGAACAAATAGACGTCGAATATCCTCTAAAAATACATTTAAAATAAACAATTCGATTCTGTAGTATATTTTTTAAAGAATATATTAAGTTTTTTGTACTTTACACAAAAATAAGAAGTTCTACACTGCCAAATTTTTTAATAAAATATGACTCAATTTAAGTAATTGTTATATGTGTTGTAAAATTTTATCTATTAAAATTATTATTTGTAATCCAGTAACTAATTATTCAATTGATAGTAAAAAGCAAGCTTAATCTCATCACGATATAGAAAACTAATTGAAAATACAAATGGAACTAATGTATATTTTAGTATGTATGAGAGCTAAAATCTTTGAACTATTCAATTATTTTTCGGTTTCTGAAACAGTGAATTTGAATAAGTTAATTACCAGTTAATATAAAGATTTACCGATGTGCTAGTTAATATTTACGAAGAAAGAAAATAGATTTATAATTACTCTGCTTATTAATATGTTTCTTTCTATTATAACCTTTTTGTTTAAGTTATTAAAGATATTTATTTACAAGACACCAGATATTTACATGTAAGCGTAACAGCATTCGATTTCAGACGGAAACTATCCGTCCGATAAATGAAGGCGGCCTTCTAACTTATGATATTGCATTATCAAACATAATGCCATTCAAAATTCAAAACCGAATTTGATATGTCTAGATAATCTACACCTTTAGAAAAGATTTTAATGAAATCTTCATTGTCAAAATTTAAATCACTTCTGGTAATGCGATCAAAAGTCAAACCCCATCATTGATTTATAATATTTTAATATATAAATCAATTCCAGTTGTGTTTGAGTTATCAATTAATGCACTAATATTCTTTATCATTGATAATTTTAGTAAATGTCACCTTTTTTACTTGTTTCTCATTTCTCTAAATTATCAGTAGTTTGCTTGCACTTATAATTAATAAACAAAATTGGTTCTCTTGCAAGTATTTCTAAGTTTATATAATAATTTATTTAATATTTAATAAGTTCTATTTTCCAGAATAATTACAGAATATGTTTACAATTTAATTATTCTAAATACATTGTAAATCAATTATTTCTTAGCGTAAAAATGTTTGTTAAAATTAAATTTAAACCTGAATCAAGAAAATTATCCCAATAACTTTTTGTTAGTTATTATCATAAATTTCTTTAATTATAAACATAATTAAAATAGAATAATTTTATTAAATAGAAAGATTCTTAAGGGCTTATTAAAACTATAATTTTTGTAATCTTGCAATTAATTTATAAAATAATTAATACCCAGAGGCTTAAACGTTTTTCATTAAAAATAGTAATCGTATAATTTTCTTTCAGTAAATGGATTTATCTTGAATTAAAATACAGTTTAGCCGAAAGCTAATTACAGGGTTTGCAAATAAAATGTAAGCTGCTTATTTTTAACTGTCTATTGATTTTAAAAGAACATAAACATGCTAAGCTCTTTTTACTATATAAATTTACATACATTTAAATTAATAAAACATTTCTATTCAAAATTAATTATTTTTATAGTTAATTATTTAATAAATTTATACAAGTATTCGCTGGAATTTATTTTTCTGTAAGCTATATTAAAAGTTTTGAGGGAAAAAAAAAAACTTAAGTTGGGGGAAGTTCTTCAGTTAATGTCTTAAGCTATGTTAATTCATATTTTTATTAAAACTGAATTATATATAGTTATATTAAAGGTAAAAGTTTGAATAAGGTAATACCTTTCGTGAAACTTTGTGTTTTCGTTAATTATGTTATAATATTTTCTAATATATTTGGAAGGAACACTGCAGATTAATAAATCTTCTCACTCTTAAGTCTTAATAATCACGGGTTTAAATAATTTCCATATATTTCACTAAACTTTGTTAGATATTTTAAATCATTTACAGATTTTTCCCCACTTTTAATGCTTAAATTCAATTGCATGATATTTATATGGTATAAATATATATATAAAAGAATACATATAAGATATCAAAAAATAAATAAAGAATTCCCAAAATCTATAATATTTAAATTACAAACTATTCAAGAATGAAACTTTATATTTTACATTTCCCGTTCACAAATTATTGATTCTCAATTTATGGCGATAAAATATATTCAATGGTGATGAAATTCAAGATAAAATTTTAAAAAATCTATGAAGTAACAAATAGTTTTATATTTGAGACTACTGTGATTCAATTATTGCAAAATATTGAATAATCTCAGATGTTGTCTTGAATTTGATAATTTTTCTTAACATATTTTAAATTTCTTTTGTAGGTTGTGTCACGTTAAGATTTGATTTGCTGTTGCTCTACTCGAAACCATTTCTTTCATTATAAAAGATATGCAGAAAATAATTTTCCATCCATAACATCACAAACTTTTTCCATATTTATAAATCAATCATTTAAATATAGTTGACTTAAGTTCCCCTCATTAGTCATAGTTACTCTTTTTAACCTATTCCTTGCCTTGTCCAACGAAAATGTTCAATATAAACATCTTAAAGAGAAAGAAAATAACAGTGAAATAAGTCAACTCCAAATTTATTGATTAAATTTAAAATACCTAAAATCTTTACTTAATCACAAAAACTAGCTAATTTGAATACAATACATTATAATATAAAAAACTAAAATAATTTAAAAGTATTTTTAAGAATATTGTGTGTGTGTGTGTTTGTTTGTTTGTTTTAAGTTCTTAAAAATTAAAAATTATAAACTTTGTAACATATAATGGAAAATAAGCTAAAGCTATATTACATTTGGTTATCAATGTAATCTATTCAATATAAATAGCATTTAAATAGTTTCTAAATTCTAATTATTAAATGATAGTACTTATTTCTTTTAATAATTGAAAAGTATTACTATTCATTATTTTAACTGTTTTCAAACTCAAATTTAAATAAGCATAAATTTATTAAAAGGTATTTAAGATTTAAACTAAAAATTTCTTTGTATATTAAGCTTAAAACTGAGTAACAAAACTGTATTTTTTATCAGATTTGTATTGTACTGTTGACATTTCTGCATGACAAAGTTCATTTACTTAATTTTTGAAAAAAATATAAACATTGAAACATATTAACAAGAAATTATAGGAAGTTTATATTTGAAAACTACATTGTGACAATCAATGTTTGTTAATGATAATTTTAAGACGTCATATAAAATTAATAATGAAATTAACAAAAAAATATAATTATTGAATTAAAGAAATTAAAATTTCTTTTCACATTTTTTAATAATCTTTATTAAAACTTGTGTCTAATATTTTTACTGAAAATAGTATAATATTTTTAAATTTTTCATTAAAAGCTTATTCTTGATTTTATGTTAAAGAGTGTTTTATTATTAATTAGGAAGCCTTTTTAAGGATATGTTACACTCAATTACTTGAATATCCTCTTTCAATTAAAAATAAATTAAACAAAACATGTACTCAGATTCTTGTTTTGAAGACAACAATTATGTACAGATTGATCCAATATTAATGCTTTACAGAGGGATATATATTTCACTTAAATCTGTGCTCAAATATCTAAATCTATCAATTCCAATAATCCCAAAGTTAACTTCTTCGTTCTTTCTCACTAAAAATCCTTATTTCTTCCCACAATCCTTCTCTCTCGTTATTTTGGCTGCGTGTTCTGACACGCCGAATCCTTTTAGATTCTCAGTTGCTCGGAGTGACAAAAGGTAACTTCAAACATTTCGGCACGAAATGCCTCCTTTCGGACTAGTTTCCCTGATGAATAATTAAAATCTGTCCACGCAGAAAATACAGACTCATCACGCAACTCTACATAATTATTACGAGTTCCTTTTCTGAAATTCTCTCCTTTCAATGCATATCAAGATATATATACATATCCGCCGAAATAAATATAAAAGTAAAACTTGACCACTGGCATTTGGAGTACTCAAAGCGAGAACAATGCCGAACGGTTCTCTATTTGTTCTAAGTTATGCCGAACGCACCGCACATTTTCTCTTTGAGTTTGATGGTATATGGTGAAAGGGAATTATTGGGATTGTCTACGCTCCTGTTTTGGTGTGATTTAATTAGATTTCCAGTTGCGGTTTGTCTCCTGTTAAAAAGAGCTTGAATATATTCATATTAATCACAATAGTATTTACAATAAGAAGCTTTGTGCAGTGTAAATATTTTTTTTAATTTAAATTTTGAGATTTTTATTATTAAGCTTAGCTATTAATTTTAAAAGATGTGCTGCAGCTAATCAGTTTATCATGAAGATTACAGTTATTTGTAATAAAAAAATTAAAAATGACTATTTACATTTTTATTTTTTATTTAATGGGTTTGGAACATCTTAAAAATAGGAGAAATTGGGGAAATTATTTTTAATATAAATTTATAGATTTTAGAAGGGTAATTGTCCACCTGAAACATGGAAATGTCCATCAAGTTTGTAAAAATAACTATTAATATAAAAAACTTTTCTCTTTGCACACATTACACAAACAGCTATCGATATTGTATTTACTCTTTTGATATCTATTCAGATGCTAAATATAGAATAACGCGCAAATATATATAACAGCTTGGTGGTATTAAGATATTAACTATATAATAATAAATTGTCTATCACACACATAAAAGGCCAAAATTAAAAACTGTCTAAAATTTAGCCTTATTGGCACTTCACCTGATAATTAAATATTCTTGACCTAAATTTAAGCATACTGCTTGAAGACTTGACCATATTTATGCAAAATACTTGATGACTTATTTGTCAAACTGATTGTTTGTTTTCTGGTCTTCAGTAGATTATTTGATTTTCACTTCAAAAATGGATTTCATAATAATTTCGAGCCCATTAAAATAAAAATTTCTTTTGAATCAGCCTGGTATGCAAAAAAAAAAACATTCAGAAATATCAAAATCAAACATTATTACTTATTTATTAAGAAAATTACATATTAAATATATAAATATACAAAGAGTCTAAAGTGAAGAAAGCAAGTATGTTTATTTAATTCCGACAGTACCTTAAATGAATTGCATCATTTTTTGATATTATGTCGGTATCATTAATAATAAATTTGTCCAAAAACATATCTATGTTTCTGGTAATTGTTTTAAGAGTGCCTGAGAAATCTATGGATTAAATGTGGTGTGTTTCATCTTATAGCACATATTATGCAAAAAATTTTGCTTGGACTATCTGAAACAGCTAATCCAGTTGTGATTAGTTACAAAGTATGAATATATTTAAAATAATATTACTATCTTTTATAATATAATAGTAGTTTTTTTTAATTTTAATTAATAATTTATTTAGGATACCATTCATATTCATAAAGCATATTCTCGAAATGATTCGAATTTCATTTTTATCACTGCATATCACTTTTTAATCAAAGATTAAGTTGTTTCTAAATAAAGAGAGGTAAAAGAAAAAATCTCCTTTTAATTTTTTCCAGATACATAAAAAGACATTTCTGATGGTAAAAGAAAAGACAACGACCGTTACACATCGGTATATATCCCTTTTCTAACTGCCCACCGTTTGGTTCTAGAAAAAAGGTAGAAAGTTTTGCGTACCTCCCAGATACAGCCAATAAAATCAAGCTGGCCAGTGAAAAGAAATCGGTTGACGGAAAGTAACGTTTCGGAAATAAAACGCCAAAGAAAAAAAGTAGGGGATAGGAAAAGATTTGGAATCTTGTTATAGAAGATGAGGGTGCTGCTGAGAGTGAAGGTGGGGGCGCAAGGCTTAACCATCTGGTCTGATAAAAAGGGGAATTTAAGAGTCAGAACTGAAAAGCTTTTTGGGTATCCGCTGGAGCAATATGGAAAAGTAAGAACTCTAGAGGGGGATATGGTATTTCTTTCTTTTCCTTTACTCGATATATATATATTACAATAAAAATTTTTTGAAGCCCTAATTTCACAACGTACTGTGTGCTTATAGAAAAGTCAAAAAAGCTTATTTTAAAGAAAACTGAGCAAAATAAAATGAAAGAGGAAATGACGTTATAAAGAGTAAAAAAAAGATGTTTTGTCTACATGGTAGTCTGAAAGTTAATACAAATCAAAACTAGGTAATGAATAAAAATAAATCACTTACGAATTCATTGGTTCTGAAAAGCGGAAATTGCGTTGGAGCAAAGAACAGCTGCCTCTAATTTTTCAAACGCTTATGATGTAGTTAAGTTTTAGCAGAAAATTTCGTGATATGAATTATCATTTTTTAACACATACTCATATATATATATAGTACCAAAAAAGCAAAAGAAAAAGAATCTAAAATTAAAAATTTTAAAAAATAATATTTAATATTAAAAGTAATAATTTAAAAAAGCAATTATTAGTGTCTTGTGTGTAGGGATTTATTGTGACTTAAATTAATACATAAATATGTGCTATCTGGTCTTATTTTACATTCACAATATGGAAGTACAAATGTGCATAATTGAAAATATTACATAGTCTCCTTTCCAAATTTATTTGTTCCAAAATATTCTCTAACAAACAGCTTTTATGCATAGTAGTTTTTAAAATGTTATATCATTTTAGATCGATTGAAATATCGTAAATTATATCTAGACTTGTGGATCTATTATGATTCTAGTTTATTATGTAGAATGTGAGAAATAGTGAAATATTATACTAATTTACTTCTTTATCATTTAATTTATTCTATTTATTGTGCTTCGAATTCGCAAGCAACTTTGACTTAATAGAAATTTAAATGCATAATGACAGATATTGATGATATAAATTGAAAAATATTCTAAAATATTTGGGTTGTCTTTGTTGAATTTAGTAGTGGGAATCATGCTTTTAGAAAATTTACTAAGCTTTTCGCGATAATAAAACAAAACGAGATATCATACTGAGTGACCATTTAAAAAAAATTTAATTTAATGGCTTATCATTTTTGTGGAGCATTTTTTTAAAGAAATCTAAATAATTTAAGTGAAAAAATATTATTTTCTAAATTAATAACAACTAAAAATAAATCTGTTGCAATAGTAGAATTTTGAGGCATTTGCAAAAACTCTTTTAAAAGTGATGTAAACTAAAATAATAATAATAACAATAAAATTAAATGAAGATTTGTGTCACAAGAGAACTAGAAATTTATTTTTTACGGTTTTTCCCAATTTGCATTCAGGTATGAGTCTCTGAGTTTCGTTTGGTGAAAAACTGATTTTTCAATCATTGTGTAGAGATACATAACACCATCAATAAAACCATTATCAACAAGCATAAGAATGAAATATAACCAACACATTAATATACCACAAGTTAAAAATTAAGAGTAAGTTTTACCTTATACATTAATTTATTTGATTATTATAATTGTTAATTTACTAAAAATTAGCGCGTAATACGGTGGTTATTAAAATCATATAAGAATTTTTTTGTTTACTATTGCAATAAGTCTTTTTGAAATTGTGTAGGAAAACAGACTAAGTTAAAGTGGAATTTTGTATGAATTTAAAACATCAATAGAAGAACATCCTTAAATGTAAAGGTCTATTATGATTAAATTTAAGGCACCCGTATACGTTCAAAACGTCAATTTCGACCAAAAATGACAAATTTATTTTATTCTTCCGTCAAATAAGGAATTTAAATAGCTTTCTAAAACAGGTTTGTTTTTGTCTCTACGTTAGTTAGATTCCGAGATATAACGGATTTCGTAAAGATTAGGAAACCAAAAGTGGACATATTTAAACCGGGAATGGGCGTTTAAAGGTCCAGAATGATGTTAAAAATTAGTTTAAACAGTGTTTAATTTTGAAATATAAACTTAATTAGCTTTTAAAAGATACATAAGATAATTACTGTTCCGGAAATCAATCAGAAAATTAAATAAAAAAATTAATCAGCAAATATGAGAATTTCTTATAAAGACACAACACTTTAATCTTCAAATGGGATTTTCTAATAACTTGATTTTTTTATCTATAATTTGCACGCTTCAAAAACGGTAACTCAACATATTTTTATAATATCACTATGGAATTTCATGAGCGTGATCTGTATATTGTTTTCTAAGGAATGTACTAAAAGAATTTTAATCACTAAAATATTTTCCAAATTAAGTCCTGTTATTCGAATAATGGCACAGAAATTTTGGCTAAAATTTCAGTATAATTATTCAACTGTCCGTAATTTTTTTATTTTTAAACAAAAACTTAAAATTTTAGTACATGCTCTAGATAACAACATATAGTTTATTTTGTATTCATTTTTTTCAAATATGTTTAATAGTTTTTGATGTATCATTTTTTAAAGTTTTTAAAAAATGCTTAAAATTACATACATATTTAAAATTTCGGAAGAATAATATTGGAATATATCAAATTTTAGTAGCTCAATATTAATGTTTTCTAAAGTGAAATAAGAAAAAATCGTTACAATGTATATATGCAGTGTATTAAAAAAATGCTCTGAACGTGTTCGGGTACCTTAAAGTAATCAGGAAAACATTTTTGAATGAAAATTTGTGGTATTTAACTCTGCTTTCATGTAAAAGTCAAATATGTTCTGAATACCTTTTAAAATTCTTGTTTTTGCCTTAACTAAATATTTTTAATACTTAAAAAACTCCAAAAAATCATATTTTTTAGTCTATATTCCTTAAATTCAAATTTTAAAGCCAGAGAGTTAAATTTTTCACGCAGGTTTTTTTCTTTGTTTCAAAAAAGCAAAACTTTTTTCTCTGCTTTGATTTAAATTATAAATGAAGAACTTCCTAATAAAAAAAATAATTTTTTCTTTCTTTCACACTAAAAAGCAACAATCATTTATTCATAAATGAAACCACTTTTTCAAATTGCTATTTGAAACTTTGTTATTACAAATGTGTAATGAATGTTTTATTCAAACTAAACTTTATACCGAAATCAAATATTTGAAGTTTGATTTTCTCATAATGAATTCCATAATCATTTTCAGAAAATATATCATTTTTTATAAAAAAAAAAAAAAAAAGTAAAAATAAAAATATAATGTATAATTTATCAAAATATGTCATATAATTTCAGTTTTACTTATCGTTTAGTAATATTCTATTTTTACTTCAATAATTAAAACATCTTAATTTATGAACTAAAGATACATTCTCCGAATTTTTATGCCTTAATTCTTGAATTATTATCTATATAATATTTCTATTATAGTTGTGGAATTTCTCTCCAGTAGTTCTTGAACTATATCTGCTTTGAAAATTATTTAAAGTAAGGCTTGCTAAGTAACTTAAAGAACGGTTTGATTAAATAGAAGCTTTATGATGAAGCATGTCTATTATTAACTTATTATTATTTAGCATGTTTTCTGCAATCTTTTTAATTACACTCACTCACACACACACACATATATATATATATATATTATTTACAATGAAATATTAAAGGTAATTCATTCTTCATATAAAAGGTAAAAATAATTATATTTTTTTTAAACCTTAATGAAGATTTTTTAAGATAAAAATGTGATGCTTTGCGCAGTTCTTTTAGGCGTCAAAATTTATATACTATTTTTACACGGCATTTATGTACAATTTATTTTTATGTATTGAAAGTTATAGCTTTTAATTTGTCTTTGTTATAATTTTCACTTACAAGTTTTAAGTAATAGGAAATTTAAATGCATTTTTTTTTCTTTTTGTTCTTAATAACCAACGAACACCTACAACTTTTTCAGCAACAGTTCGTGGGTTCGAATCCCACCTTGGGCATGGATGTTTGTAGTGGTTCGAAATCCATTTTAAGCCGTAGCTCCCGGTCTACTTAGCCCTCGTGTACTAAGTAGACCGCCCTCGTGCACTAAGTAGACCGCCCTCGTGCACTAAGTAGACCGCCCTCGTGCACTAAGTAGACCGCCCTCGTGCACTAAGTAGACCGCCCTCGTGCGCTAAGTAGACCGCCCTTGTGTGCTAAAATGACCATTGAGCGACAAACATACAACTTTTTCAGCTATCTATCAATAGTAATTTATTCTTATTTGCGATTGTATTACATGTTTCTATAAATTCGATTTCTCAAAAAGAAAATAGTGTTTTCGTTATGTATATTTATAAAATATTTATGAATTATTACAAGAATAAATAATAGGTGTGTTCAATTCTAGGCATAAAGTTCATAATTTTCAATAACTTCTAAAATTTAGTCACCTTTAATAATTGGTGTACAATAATGTAATATTAATAATTTTCTTTTAAAACTTGAGCGAAAACAGCAAATTAACAAAGCAAACCAATTTAAAAAACAAACAAAACAAAAAATATATAAATAGTTAATAAACAAAACAAATAATAAATCAAGCAAACACAAATAAATAATTAATGAACAAGAGAAACAAACCAAAAACAAATTAACGAAAACAGCATAATTTTAAAAACATTTCTTAATAATAATTGAATTAATCTAGAAAGAGAGATATGCATTCTCAGTAAAGCTCATATCAAGTATTAAGTCAATGATTATGATCCGAATTAAATTTGATTCCCAACGCATTGCATAATATTTATTTCCACAAGTTTGACATCCGATAATCTATGCTCCATTTATCTTCGTCACCGAAACATATATTTTAGGATAATCAAAATTAGATGCGCTTAATCTTCGGTCACTCGATTCACATAAATGCAATGACTCTTGCACATGAGCAATTGATATTTCATCCTTCTCCCAGTAAATAGTGACCTGAGCTATTGTACTTTTAAATTTCATTCTAAATAGACATCAAAATTTGCTTATTTCGTGTAAAATATCAGCTTTCTTTTCTTACACATGATATTGACAAACAGTTAGAGATGTAATAAATATATTCTCTTTAAGCTGTGTAATTATTATTCTTATTTTTTTTTTACTTCAATTTTTTATTGGGAGTTTCTGTAAATAGTTACTTAAGTTATGTTGTAAATTGAAGTTGATATTTCACGAGTAAATGATTTTTGTTTATTATTGTTACTAAATGTTTACCTTTTGTAAATATTATTTTTTATGTTCCATATATGTAAATCTATATTATCATTTGTTTTAAATTGTAATTAAATTTCTTTGAGTTGAAATAATTTTACTTTTAAACCAAAACGTTGATAGATATTATATTTTATTTTGATTCCTTATTTCTATTTTATAGAATTTTTCTTTTATCTATATCAGCAGAAATAATCATGGAGTTACATTACTTGAAACATTTAATACCATATTAATTATATGTGTAATAAAAATGTGTTTGTGATATTAGCCCTTAGACAAATTCCTTTTATACAGCTCTAATAAACTGATATTTTTCTTCCTATGTATTCAAAATAGCTTATACTATGAAAAATATTAAATATCCCTAAGTATTTAAGTTTTTGAATTTTTTCCCAGCATTCATTTAATGACAATATAAAACAATATAGAAATATTTTTCTGTTGCAGCAAACATTTGTGGCAAAAAAAAAATGGCTAAAAGACATTTTTTAAAGAGTAATTGTATTGTCCTGACAAGAAGTGAACCTCATTTAGTTTTGGAAGTTTTGTGCTCTAATATTTCGTACTGAATGTTCTATATGCGCAAGATTAATTCTTCAAAATACAAAAAAGCAAATTATTATTACTAAATTTTTAGGATAGTAATAGACTTTATTGTATGAGTAAATAGTGAAGAATATTTGTGAAATTAGTACTGCAGTAGTGAATAGGATTTTTTTTCTTCAAGAGGCGGGCACTTGGGTGACAAACCCTTTACCACAATAAGGCCAGAAACTGCTACTCATTTGTCCTTACCCAACGTTTTTGTGACCTGTGAACCAAGTTACGGAGGCGAGTAGCGTTGCTCGCACCATATTAACACAAACTCGATTATAAGGTGGGCCACATTCATACTTCATCACAGAAGAAAGGACAGAGAAACACAGAGAGAACAGAGAAAAAAAAAGTAACATCCATGCCCGAACTGGGATGAACCGAATGAATAGGATATATATTTAATGAAAAATTAGTTCGGTTTTTTTCAATTTAGTAAGGCTGTACAGTTAGTATTATAATTGAAATTAACTATATAAAATAATATACAAAACAACTTTATTAATAGCTGCAGAACCAGGTATCATTCAATTTTATAAATTTTTGTTGAAATAAATCTCGCTTGCACTATTGCTTGCAAAATAAAGAAAATGCTATTGATGAATTTAATGTTTAAACAAAAATGAAACTTCATTGCCTTATTTGCTTAATACGAAGAAAAGTATTCATTAAACGTACCGTTTAAGAATTTAATTTAGAGAAAAAAAGATTGGACAGATTTCACAAATGGTTAGTAAACACTTCTAAGATACTCATACTTGGAAAATTATTCAGCAGAAAGCTGTTTGTATTAATGCAAAGCAACTGAATCTGCAATCTCTGCTTGTTTAAATTGATGTTTATTCAAATTGTCTTATACACACACATACGTTGAAGAGAAAAATGTTTCAATTTAAATGTCGAATATAAAAGAATCATTTATAATTGCAAATGATTCAATAGAAGCAATGGAAATACTTCAGCGTGTAAATATTTAGAAAATATTTTCAGAAATAGAAAATTAAAATTCCGTAACAACTGTAACAAATCAAAGTTAGAATGTCTATTAGAATTTTCTATTTGGTATTTGGTTACTCAGGAATAAAAATCCACCTCGTTGTTATTGAATGCTTCCAATTAAAATATTTTAAGAAGAGAGTTTTGATTGTTGAATATGCATAAGTTCACAAATGCTAAACTTTGTGTTAGAGAATAATTAGTTTCTTAATGATAAATATTGGAATTCAAAATTGAAAACATTTTATCTTTCAATATTGTTCCATTTACTTTGTCTTGATAGTGTATTTTGAAGATCGGTATTATAGAAAGTAAAATTTTTCCTGAAATATGTTGTTAAATATAAAAACGTTCATCGTGTTAATATTTCAAGGTTTATTTTAGGAAAAATGACATTTGCAGTCAACTCATGACAATTCTTGTGAAATTGGCGGACTATATTTAAAATTGGAACTTTTAATTCGGAAATATTGAAATATAAATAGAAATTTGATTTGTGCTAAAATTACTTTACGGACAATTTTTTCGTGCCACATGTAAAATTTTTAATTATAAGCTAAAACTATTAATTCATAATTGTGGTTTTTTCTTGAGTGAATAAATCGGTAAAAAAGGTTCACATACAGCCTGTATTGATCAAATTTATTTACATTTAGTAGATTTTTTAATGGCTGCAACGCATAACTTATGATTGACTTGGCTAATTTTAAACTAGTACAGTAATTTCATTATCATAATAATCCACGATCGTTTGAGGTCTATATAAAATAAGGCAACCTTTTGAATGTTTTAAAATGATTCACAAACTTCTGTTTTTGAAACATATGAGCGTAAATTGAATAATTTTCTTTTTATGTAAAAGTAGTCTGCAGCCATGGACCTTCAGATTGTAGAAAATTTGTTCTTTTTGTGTGTGATAATATATCAGAAATGTAGTGTTTTGAGTTCTTTATATATTTCCTATATTTAGTACCATAATAAAGCATTTAACTATTTGAAGGCCTTTCTGCGCCCAATATGCTACAGCGTCAGATAAAAATACTTATGCACTACTCATTTGTATTCATATTTTTAAGAACATTGCCAATGATAGCAATCCCCTCTGAAATACTTGTTATAACCCTTTGTATAAATTTCAAGCTACAATTTATAAACCAGGTGCAAACCAAGTATATTAATGGTTATACTAAAAGCCAAAGAAATAACCCTTCAGCTGCTAGTTCGATAAGGAAAATAATTACGGAAATTGAAGCAAATTATAAATAAACAGGTATGTCTAGGTTTAAGAAAAGTTACTCGATGATGTTTGAAAATATTAATAACATTTACACCAAACAGATTTTTAGTCTTAATTTCAATTACTCATCATGCTAATATTATTTTTAATAATAAGCAATTTTACTTTTAAAAATATTTATTTCACTGGTACACATATTTTTCCTTGGCAAAAATAATTGTTCTTCATTTTAACTTTGTATTAAGGTTAATGTCGAGAAAGTATAACGTATGATAATTCAGATCTATTTCATCAATTATTAGTGATTTTTACATGTAGTTAATAATATTGTAAAGTAATTAGCAGTTTCTCAAAAATATATCACTATTTCCTATTATTAATATTTAATCTTCTATTATAATTTAGCTGCAGAACAATTAAAATTCTTATTTGTTTTTGTTTTACATGCTGAGTTATATATTATTTTATAATAGATCATTTAAATTTGCTAACTTAACAGTAATTCATTTTGGCTTCATACTATGTTTGATTGGGTTGCAAGAAATATTCAATATGAATAAGTTGTCGGTGGGACATTGATTTCCGTGTTTTGCATAACCCATCCAAAACTAACCTTGATTCTTTGCCATGTATAAACTGTTGAAACTTAAACTACTACATAGGGTTATTTCAGATAATATTTTCTCCAATAAATATTATCTATGCAGAATTTTTAATTAACGTTTTTCATTTTATTGTAAACATAAATTATAAATATTCCAAATTCAGATTTCTCAAACAGTTATTCAATCAGATGATTTAAGATATCTTTTTGATAAAAATATTGCAGCAATATTATATTATGTAATGATTACATTAGTTACGTTCCTTCTTTGCTATTAATGGCACAGATACTGTATAATCCAGCCTGCTAAATTCTGAATTTTTTTTGCGATGAAATATGTTGCAAAGATGACGTATTGTGACGTCCACGATGACGTGAATACTAGGGATTTAAAAATATGATTTTCTGCGTAATTCTTATTGGTCTCTGTATCGATGGCATAGTAAAAACTAGGTTGCCACATACATAAGAAAATCTCCACATTCAGAATTTGGCATCCTGAATTATACGACATCTGTGCCCTATTAATAAGTTAACATACAATTTATATTTGAGATCAAGAAATGAACATTTTTTTTTACTGAGAATGTTTTAAATCCTTCTAGATTGAAAACATGGTATATTACTATTTTTATCTACATTTCAAATCTTCTAAGTGATTAATTTATATTTTCTGCAAGTAAAAAGTTTAGTATATTGCTAATTATTTCAAAAATATAGAAAATCTTTTCGATAAATTATATTAAATATATAAGGTTTCATATTAACAATATAGATTATTTTAGTATCTCTTTATAAACTGATAAATAATTTTAGTTTTTTGTAAGCATTTAAAGGATATAAATATAATATTTTTTAAAGTAATGATTCAACTTTATTCTGAGAGACATTTTGCATGTGAATCCTAAAATATTTGTTAGTGGAGTTACTATTATTTTTTATCTAATTCCTGGTATTATTTTTCTTCAATTATCAGAAGTTTTATAATCAATCAGAATATTAAAATTTTGAAATACTGATAAACACATTCAACAACGTTTCACTATTTAATAATATAGTTTAAATTCGGTAAAGAAGCTGCAATTTTTAACTGTATATTTTAGCATGAAATTAAATTTTATTAAGTTTTTCTAAATTATATATATTTTTAATATGCTTTTTTCATATTAATTGACATTGTTGCAAATTTACAATAAATTTAAGTAAATTTATATTACCTATTGTGATGTTTTTATTCTTTTTACTGTAACTTGAATTATTCAAATGATTCGCTCTAATATTAATATTTATAAAAATGAATATATCCATACCACTTGAGACGAAGCCAAACGACATGCTCTTTAATGATTAATTCATGATAATGAATTTTCTCTAAATGTGCAGCTTCGAAATTTTTGATGGGGTGTCTTGGGCTCAGTTTGGCATTCGAAAATTTATGATGTATCTTTAATTTAATTATAACAAATTAATAACGATAAGTTAAGCATTGCAACTATTTATATACTTCAAATTTGATTTAAATTCACTTCTCTGGTAGATTTTTTATGCGCTAGTAATAAGTGAAAAACTATTTTATTTAATATTATTGTCCTTGCATCAATTATTATTTCATTTCAATAATTTCTTAATTGGTATTCTTTTACAATTTTGGAGATTTTCTATAGGATATTTGGAAACATGTATATGTAGATTACATTGAAAAGTGTATGGTTAGAAAATGTTGGTTTTCTCTTTATTAATTAAACTCAACACAATAATAAAAAATTAATTTCTTTTATCGTATCTTTTATTTCAGCAAGAATGTGCTACAAAAAATTAATACCATACCTAAATATTATAAGAAGTTACCAAAAATACCTTACGTAAGTTAACAGTAACATTTCTTCAACATTTTTTTAAAAAAAAAATTCAGTCATCTCATGCATATACAGAGAGATGTTCCTTAGATGGCAAGCAAAACTTCGTCACAAGCAGTAAACACATCAACTGATTGTTTTAGTTTCGAGAAATAGTTTTCCTCACTCTCTGATGGTATTTCCTAGTTATGCGCCTCAGCTCTAACGTGACCTGAAACTCTGAATACATAAAACACATTAAATTAATGCACAGCCGTGTCTAGAATATACAAAAGCCAGATGATTCTCTTTTTTTTTTCGCCAAGTGAAATTTTCTCGCCAACGTACTCAATATGTTGAATTTGAAAGTTTCGTCACCATCTTAATCAATGCCGCTTACACATACTTCCACTGCGATTTTTTTCACCTCATACCCTTGGTTGTTTGTTGTTTGTGTTGGTTATTTTATTCAGTTGGGGGCGTTTACTTGCCGTCAAAGAAAGAAAAGTTTTGCATACTTTGTGAACGAAGATCTCTTTTAAGCACTTCTCAAAACTCTGAACTTTTAACTCATTTTTGGTAATGGAGATGCCTTTTATATAGCGATAAAGATAAATTTAACGACTCTGAAGCAGATTTTAAAATGATAAATACAAATAAACATTTTACTGGATTTTTAAATTCGAACTTTAAATGTTTCTCATGTTTCGTTAAACATTTAAAGAACATCGTAATATTAAAATATTTTCTAGTTTTACTATTTTTTAAAATAATATTTTATCATTTAAATGCCTAAAATACGGTAATAGAATTATATTTTCATACACTAAGGACATTTTTAAAGATTTTTATGGAACAGAAAATAAAAAGATTATATGTGAAAATTGTTAAATTATTTCATTGTTTGTAATATTAGGAAAATATTATTTCAGTTACATATTCAAATTGAACTTTTATTATTAAATACTGTTTATTAGGCTTTATATTGTTTATTGTTCAATATGTTTTAGCCAGTAAAGGTTTTTAAATATCAAATTTTGGTATTATATCAGTTAATTTTCACATTACTGTGACTAAAATGTGCTTTCTGATAAAGTGCTGAACGTTGAAAATACAAGATTAATATATAAGAAATGAACCAAATTATATAAACTTTACACTATACATATTCCGTAAATGATATGTATTAAAATTAGAAGGAACGATTGTGTACAGTAATTTCAGTGTAACTGTGTCAATTGCAATTCTATATTAATCAAAATTTATATACGTATAAAAGGCTCATTTGAATTGTTACTTGTGAAATGTTTTCACTTGCATAGATTCAATATCCTAAATATAAAAGAGAAAGTGTTATTCAAAAATATTTTAGATTTATAATGATAAATTTTATGGTCATATTGATTGTCGATCATATATTACTGATTGCATTATCCATTATAAAAATATTGTGCTGTGCATCAATCACGATTTAATTCTATTTGAAATCCTATTGTGCAATGAATGCCAATTTGAATTACCTACTTGGGTTATTTTTCATATGCATAGATTAAATTTGCCAAATAAAACAAAACTAGTGTTATTTAAGCGTATGTTAGGTTTCTAACGAGAACAAAATGTTGCTCATGTATACTATCGACCATACATCGTTGATTGTATTATTCATATTAGAAATCTAGCATTACGTAGAACTTAATAAAAGTACCGTACATGCTAATGAGGAATCAATCGAAGTAAGGGAACAGGCGAAATGATAGTAACTTCCTTTTGTATCATGGCATGAGAAAGCAGGCATACTGTCTCCTGCAAAGATACAGTGCTCAACAATATGCGTTACTGTATCTCAATGCTAATAGCCTATCATTGAATAGTCGTTGTCTTCACGAACCATTCTTCAATTGCAATACGTCGAGTGTGTCATGCAATGTACGTAATGTGTCATTTGCGCTGGTAAGCTTCGATTTTCACGGATTGGTGTCTGAAATGGACCACTAAATTACGGAGATGGACACGTGAATAGCATCCAATGTTGTGTTTAAATAGCGCTCACCATTGTTTTCCATTATGACATAAATCATATTCCTACTTGCATCTTCACAAACGTCAAAATAGAGATCTGATACACAAGAGATTAATAACTGATAAATAATACCTTTTTATGGCACCATACTGATTAGTGTCAATAGTTTCAGATATTACAGGATTCTATTCACACTCATTCCAAATTCATTGATATAATATAAACGATTATTAAATAGCTGACGAATATATATAAGTGAATTTAAACCATTACTCCATGCCGTACTTCTCTCTAAAAGACATGATACAAAGTTCTTTTTTATTACCATAAAACAGTACTACTTTCCTAACCAATCTATTTATTAGGTCTACTTTTCTATGATTAATTATATATGATATTCATCTGTGAGTTTTCTTTTAATGCCAATATATCCAAAAAAAATATTTCATGAAATATTCAGTCATGAAATTAGACATAAAATCAATTTCATTTTTGATTTTATAACTTCTCATAAGTATATTTAAAAATTATTTTAAATATACTTATGAATTGCGTTATCTCGGAAATTGATATTTCTTGACATTGTCTGGCATTTCTTATGATCTGATCAACAACCTAATTTCTCAATATTTCTAATATGATGTAATTCATAAAGGTATAATAAGTCATCTATTTAGTATCTTCAAATTAGTTACTTTGTCTTAAGAGTCATAGAAATATTATACAACACATTTTATTTTAAGCATAAACAGTATAAGATAATGAAAAAGGTATTTAGTACCAGATATCATTCCACACTTAAAATTAAGTAAAAATTTATAAGCAAATGTTAAAAAGCTCACTCAATATCCCTTTGATGGTTATTCCCATATAATTTATAATGTAGCATAGTTTGTTTACAAACTTGAAACACACAAAAGATGTTTTCGGCACATACGGAAATATTTTCTTCTTCTGTATTGTACAATATATTGCTAATTAGAAAGTAACTTGCAAAAATATTGATTTTTATTTTTGTATACTCGATATTAGATAAAATATATATATTTTTTTTAATTTAAAACTATATTGATATTAAACAAAACTATTTTCTATTTTATTATAAATAAAAACTAAATTATTTACTATGTAAAAAACAAAAGAGATTCTCTCTTTTGTACTATTTTTATTTATGTATCTAGTGCCCACATAGAAGCAAATTGCATCTCAAAAACGATATTCAGCTATTTGAAAAATTGTGTATAGTTTTTATACTCACGGGAATATAATTTTAAGAATATGCAGATGCATAAATCTCTCTTAAGAAACTAGTTAATTTTACTCTTAAATTAAAAAAAAAAAATTATTGAAAATATTCTTTCTCATAATATTCAAAATAACATAAATTTTGTGACAGAAATACATTTTCAAAAACAAAGAAGGTTATTCAACCTTGAGTATACCGTGTTATTTTCTTAGACACGAAATTCCATCGGTTCCAAAGCTTTTTGACCGTCGGGGAAAAAAACGTACCGTGTTTCCCTTCTTATAACTCATAGTATGGATTTTTCCAGTTTTCTATATTCAAGAAAAAAACTCCTGAAAAACATAGTCAATAAAACGGGAGAAAACTATCACTGTTATAGGCAGAAAGACACAGATTTTTCTCTCAGTCTGAGAAGAAAATATGAAAGAAATATCGTATAATAGTTCACTCTAATATTGTAGATTTCGCATCTGAAAAATTCTGAACAAAAAAACTCATGTTTACTTTTTGTTTTTTTGGTTCAAAAGAAACGGTTTTTTATGTCGGAGTTTGCTAAAGTTTTATTAGAGAAATATGATTTACGGAAGCTGCGATGTGTAGGTTGGGTCTTACTTTCTACCCTTTGAAACCTTGAATATTTCTAAAACTATTCAAAATATTTTGATTCATTTTGTTTTATTAGTAAATGAAATTATTGTGACACAGGATTGAAGGATATATCGAAATATAATATTTTATTACGTAACGTATACACCAATCTAGTTAATATAATTTAAATAATAATATTTCATAAAGTGAGATGGGTATAAATGATATAGTCAAATTATTTTTTATTAAAAATAATTGTTCATTCCATAATCGTGCATACTTTCTAGCAATTAATATTAACAAACAACACATCAGTTATGCCATAAGCTTAAAATAAGATTTAGCTAACTGTATTTTTCCATAAAATATTAACATAAGCTTATTAAGTCATTTTTTACAATTAATCAGTTTACTTTTACTTGTATATTTAAATTGCCCTTACCATATAAAAGGGTATTATTTAGGTATATATATATATATATATATATATATATATATACATATATATAAATATATATATGTATGTATGTATATATATGTATATGTATATATATTTATATATATACAATATATAAATATATATATATATATTTATTTATATATATATATATATATATATATATATATATATATATATATATATATATATATATATATATATATACCTAAGATAAAATATTGAAACCAGAAATATAAAATTGGAAAATTACTAAAATATACGTTGTAAATGGTAAGAAGAATACATAAGGACAACGTCTTCATCAGGAGGGAGATGGTTAGATATGCAAAGTAAACACTCTTTTCTTTCATGTGTATAGTAGTTCATATTTTATTATATTGTGTATATATATATATATATATATATATATATATATATAAACAATATTCCCGCTAGATTTTTCATCCAGTAAGAAATAAAATAAATTATTGTTATAAATTGTATGATAAACAAAGAAAGTTTAAAAGCAATTTCTTTATATTAATAGAAAATAAGTTGAATTATAGCTGCTATAAGATTTAATTTTCTTCAGATAACTTTTTACTATTTTTTGGGATTACAGCAGTGTTCTGAGCAAATGCGAATGAGGCTTGCGGATCTGAGCTTTCTCTCCAAACACTGATATCTCAAATACCAGGTTAGAGACAGCAGTAGACACTTGTTTTAGCAGAAGATTATTTATTTTATTGTTAATAAGTTTCGAATTTGAAGAGATACGGGACTTTTGTATATAGTATTTCCAATATTTTGTTTTCATTACTTTAATATACTTATTGTCTTATATTAATATATATATATTTGTGGCTTTGTGATTTATAAATTAAATTATCCATTTTTAATATGTTTTATTTTTTATACTTTTTTTATACAATTTAAAAAATTGTTTACGCTTAAAATGACGAAAAGAAACAAATTTAGACCCTGTTCTATTCGAAATGCATTACATTTTGCTAAATATTATGACTTGGAACATGACTGTTGCGAATGCAGAATTTTACGCTCCTTTATAACGCTAGTCACACAACTTTTGTTGATAAAACCAATGAACTTCAATCAGTAGTTCTTTGTATCAAAAAAGAAAGGAAGAAAAATAAAGAATCACCTTGCACGAAACAAGTTCGAAGTCTTCAGCGACAAGCAAATGTATTGGAAAAACTTCGCCCACTGGTCATTTCATACGCATCTTAACGGAGGGATAAATCGTGAACGAAAAACATTTCCGGCCTGTTTCTTTACGATCCAGTTAACAGCGTTCCATCTTCTTACAAGTCGTTTCCTAATGTATTCTTAACGGAAACTGGCTCTAAAACTACTTGCCGTTCTCTGTTCATTTCCGAGGACAAGGGGCAATGAAAAATCAGGAAAAAGGTCCACTTCCCACCCTTTATCTGGTGACGTGACCTTCCCTTGTGCTGTTTATCCGTAATTTTTTTCATTCCGAAAAAAGGGGGAAGTCGACAACGATTTCCTCCACTTACAGTCATCAAGCTTCTGCAAAGAGATTCCCGCCTTTTTGAGTTTTCTGTTATGCTTTCCATTTATTGGAAGATGTCTCCGCAATATGAGGGAAGGAGGACAAATTACGGAAGAACTTCTTCTTCTTGTGGAATCATTGATTTGCTCAATTCTTAAGATGGAAAATCCTCCGTTTTTTCTTTAGGGCTTTCTAGAGATTTTAAGGAAAGAAATGTTATTATTAAAATTACATTGAGAGATTTTATGATGTAAATTCTACTTTATAACATAAAGCTACATTAATTTAGATATTAATAAATGTAATTATAAAAAATTAAATCTTAAATCCATTAATAATTAAAACGCAAAACATTTTTGTTGTATAATTAATTCAAAAAGATTATACGTTGATTGTACTTTGTTATATAAGTGATTTATTATTAAAAATTCAACTTCTGATAATAATTGCGTTTATTGACGCTAAACTATGGGTTTTATATAAAAATTACGTCTGAAAACTTTAAAATATTGGAACAAAAATCAAACTTTTGTCAATGATATTGATCTAATTATAAAAAAAAAGAGCTTAATAGGTTTTATCAAAAAATCTTCAGAAAAATAAGCAAAAAGAGTAGTTGGTCATATGGTCATTGCTACATTTCATTGTTAATCTGTTTTGTAATTCCCGTGCATTAAGAAAATTTTAATTAAACATTTCTTCATTGGTTCATTTTAAATTTGTATCTACAGTGGCCTACAAATAATTCTTTTCAATTTAGAATTATGCGAGAAAGAAAACATAAAATAATTATTAAGTTTTATGACATTGAATAAAACGACACATTCAAAGCTAGAGATGTTACGTTTTGGAGAAAATATACTATTTTTTGTATGAAGTCATTGAAGTTTGAACTTTGTGTATGTTGATTCATAAATTATTGTTTATCATTACATAATGTTTGAACTCGTAAAAAAATGCAGAAATTTCTCGACTAAATTTTCTATAATTCATGGAATTTTTAAATCTGTTTAAAATCCAAGACAAATCTAATAAGGATTAGAAAATGAAATATAAGTTGCAAATAATACAGTAGCAATCTTATTAGTATGTAGGCAGAAAAAATAGTTTTACGATGGCAATCATCAAACAATGATAACGGCAACGACTTACGGGAATGATGTTTTGTTATTAATGCAGTTTTGGGATGTACAGTAGCTGTTGTAAGCGCTAAATTTTCAATACGAAATAAAATTGCAAAAATAAAATAAATACTACATTCATTCAGCACTTATTGCTTATAATGCATAACAGTTATGGTTTACAAAACACTGCTACATATTCTCTTTCCATTTTATTCATTAACAATTACAATGAATCATCTTTGAAAAATATATCACGTGATATCTTCTAATGTAAGCCTTCCCACTATAATATCTTTAAGCATCAGTGTTTTTATTTACTTTTAAATGTATACTTTAATCAATGCATTCAAAAATGTTTTAATAATTTTGAATCTGTTTATTTCTAAACTTAAAAACACTTTCTTCCACACCAGTTAAGAAATGTGTTAATGCATAATCCTTCTTCTTAAATACAGAATTATTTTATTTACTTTATATCGCATAGATATTTTAAATTACTTTTAAGTCCAAAGGTAAAAAGCCTTTTAATCTTTGGATCATTTTCTTCATGAGATTTATAATTATTTCCCGATTTCTTTTTAACAATGTGTTTTATAACAATGTATAATACTATATTTGTTTGTTGTTTTTTTTTTATCACACTTGGTCAAGCCAAGTTTGGTACCCGAAAACTATGTGAAATTAGGTCAGAAGAATGCGACTCTCAATAAATTAAAGCACCACGATGGTGAAAGTATGACTTTGCTTTTAAACTACTCCGGTAGATGGCACCACCAGAGGATCCACTCCTTCAAATATATTATTATTATTAGAAAATTGTTTATTTTTGGAAAATTATCATTTTTGTTCTAAGAAATTTTTTTGATAAATTCATGAAGCATTAAAAGTTAAATATGGAATGATTATAGTGTTATAAATGATGCTATAAATATACAAAACTGACATTCTATTGAAAGAAAATTAGTTTACATCATTACTATATCAATGCTTGCACTAAATTAAATTCCTAACAAAAAGTAATTCACAAATGAAGCAATGCATGGTAATTCATCCAAAGTATTACTTGATTTCGCAGGAGTAATAAAAAGATTCATTAATTTCGACACAATTATCTCCAGTTTTGAAAAGTACTTCACATACAAAATTTTGCTATTCATTTTTCAATGAAACGAGCATTGAAAATCTTTTTGTTACCTAAGCATATCTGTTCGGACAGAAGGAACTCGAAAACTTTCCATTTTGAGCAAAAATCGAAAAGAAGTATTCCCCTCCAGAAAAAATAAAATCGCAACCTCTTTTGTCCTATTTCTAAAGCGTCAAAGCAAAATGAGATGAGCTCGAATGAAAATTTAATTTTCTATTCCAATTTTCTGTTCTTCTTTTGTGACAAAATGCAAGGCGAGTAAATGTAGTTTAAATCAAAAGAGAAGGCAAGATAAATTAATGAACCAATATTAGTTAACTTGGGTAGACTTTTTTTTCCCTGTTTCCCCGCTTCGAAGCAAATTTTTCTGCTCTGTTTTCTCAAGTGGTTGGAGGATGGTAACTTTAATGGCCATTCTTTTGTTAATTTTAATAACGGATCTTTTGTTTAAATGCGCTACTCTAATTTTCATTAGAAAGATTCAAACTATATAAGAAATTGCATAATGCGATTAAAAATATAGGGAATTATAATATATTATTGTAAAAATTATTACATACTAAAAAATAACATTTTTTGTTTTAAATAATTTAGTTTTCTTATAATATATCACATTGCTTTTTACTTAGAGCTATCTTTATCTTTATGTAAAAGTATATTATTGCTTTTAAATATGTAAGCGCTCTTAATATCTTATAGTAGATAGGTTAAAATTTTGATTCTATCTTTCATATCCTTAGAATCAACAAAAGGAATTTTTTTCACTGTAAGTTGTGATGATTGTGGTACACTGAGCAGGAGAAAAGTACTATTATGTACTTGTTGTCACTTGAAGAGAGTACAATGAAAAACAAAAATCTGAATGTAAAAAAAAAAATTCTAATAAATTATCCAAATATATTTGTCGGAATGCAGCAATAGTCTCTCTCTTCGAAGTATTGTTACTGTTAAATATGAGGTTTCTCACACTGAACACTTTATTTTACTATATACATAGATATATATACGTTAAACTTAAATATCTACTGAATTAGTAATAAAAATCATCTGAAGTGCACACGGAGAAGCAACAAATTAGAGTACATTGAACTTAAAATCACAATTATGTCATTTTAGTTGAGTCACTCTGTTTTAACGTTACTTACTTTCATCTAGATCTTCTTCCATAATTCCTGCCTGGGGTTAGTAACCTAACTACTGCTTTTCGGGAATGATCTTTTTCACTTTTACTCCACAATGACCGTAACTTCCTCCTTTATGGAATATTATGATTAATGTACTTAAAAATATCTGCCTTCGGAAAAATTAATATTTTCGTGAAATTAACATGGATTGCATAACAGATATCTGGAAATGCCTGTGTTCTAAATAATAAAAACAAAAAAGTTATTAATTTCTAGATGATTTAAGAAACTTTTATCATACAGTTAACACGCAAATAACTAATTAAAACGAATTATTTTAATTAGTGGGAGGTTATCTAAAACTAACTATCCATTATTTCGTATGTATTTTCAGTTCGAAACAAAAATTTGTACAAGATTTTAAATCAGAAGCTTCATTTTTTTACATAGCAAATAACAAACACAATTTGCTACCTTGATTTAAAAAATATAAGCAGACATCGCTTGTGATAGGTTAACAAAATAAATCTCTGAGAAACTTCTCAAAACTAAATTTTAATTGAAGTGAAACACTGATTTGGACAATAATTTGTAGCTTGAATAAGAATAATTTATTTTTGGAGTCATTCCTATCAAAAATACTAAGAAAAACACTGATTAATGGACTGTTAGGCAAGTAAAAGTAAAGCTAGTAAAATTGATTACAATTATTGATCTCATTAACATCATTGTTAATTTCATCAGATCTACTTCAAGAAAAATATAAAATTGAGCAATTTTACTCTTCATATTTATAATCTAAAACAGGATTCAAATAGGTTAAGGAAACCTTTAAAATCAATTGCTGAATTTCTTTTATATGAAACCTTAATCATACGATTATTTTAGAAGCATTTGAAATGCTCATTGAATGACATCCTTTTCAATACGCCATTACTTTATATTCTTAAACTTCATTTTTAATCATTTATCTGAATCAATGGAAACGTAACGCAAATAAAATGAGTGCAATAATTGCAAAATGGATTCAAATTTCTAATAAGAAAAATATACTTTTTATGTATATTAAACTCATTAATAAACAATTTAATATATATTTCGCAGCTGATATTTTATTATAAATATTCATGAGTCATGAAAATAGCTGTCTGCAAAACATTTTTGCATGATAAGAAAAATATAAAATATATTCCTACATAAATTAAATTTATTCAGAGTAAAATTCAAACATTTTTTTTATTTAAATCAATAATTATCTATTTATCCATAAACTATATAACGTCCCATAATCATTAATAATTCATAAATGATATCTCAGCATCTATGAAGAATGAAACGTACGCATAGCAACAAAGGAAAAGTATTTTATGAAAAATTTTACTAAAAGTTCGTAGTTATAAATCTCCACATTCATCTGATTTTAATACTTTTTTATTTCCTGTGAAATTTGTAAGAAAATTATTGTTTGTTACTAAAGAATATGTTTGTATTTGTAAGATGAAAAAAAAAGAATCTAGTTTCACAATATTCATATGATTTATAAACAAATAATATTTTAGTTTATTATGTTGTTTTATTATTAAGAATTATGTCCACATTAATAAATATTTATAACAAATATAAATATGTATAATTGAATATAAAATCTGAGAAAATGATTTATATCGGGACCTAATTTCTAATTAAAAATGTAATTAAACACTTTATTTTTAACATGGAACAAAAATCCTCAAAAACTGCTAAAATTAACTAAAATGTAATTAATTGAATATATATTCATGTATATAAATGTATGTATATATACATATAAAAGTGGAATGTAAATAACGCTATTTTACAAAACTATTACTCAATAAAATTTCTACTATTTCATTCCAATCTTTCCTTATGGTAATAAAATCACTGAATTTATATAATAAAAGAACACTTGGACCATTTAAGTATTTCTATGACAGCTTATTTCAGTAGTATTCGAAACCATTTCAGACTTTCCTAGAATAAGTTCTTTTCAAAGAAAATTCAGAATTTTGGCAGATGAAATCATGGCAAATCTGTTTGTGCGATTTCCTTTTTTAATATTAAAAAAATGAGATTGGATTTACAGAAAAATGCGACAGTCACTTCTAATAAATTTCCGGGATTTTATGTTAAATTTCATACGCATCTCTGTGAAAATGAATTATGAACTCTCTTTTTATTTAAAAGCTGAATTTGCATATTCAGTCAAAACGCACCTGCTCCAATCGAATTTCGTCATGATCTCTTTCCACTTCCCAAATTTGCCTCTAACTCTCTCATCAGTCAAGAGGCTTGTGGAAATTCAAATCTAGGAAAGAAATTGAAATAAAATACACCTAAGCCACATCCTATCACCGAAAATGACCGGAGAAATATTTTATGCGGAAATATTGACTCCCCTTTCCTCTCTAGGGAGGACTATTTCCCTATTTTATTCCCTTTATTATTACTTTTTCCCTATATTCCTTCTCCTTAAATTTAGGCATCGTTTTCAAAATCCATTTTTGATTTATTTACACACTCGAAGGCACTATTATTTGGTAAATAGAAATACAAGAATCTGGTATGAATGAATTATGTTACTCTCCCATCAGAGTCCTGCTCCAACTTGTTTCAGAAGATGTATGATTCGGAAGATTTATTTCGAGTAATTCCTTTCTGGTAGCGTCGTTAAAAGGAAAGACCGAAACTATACAGTTACTTTTGAAAGTACTAAGAAAAAGCAGAATCTACCGTAACGGCATTCGTGTTGTTTTTGTCGTTCCGATCTTAATAATTTTTCCTTAAAATAGAATTTGATAAATTGATTTTAGACTTAAAGTAATTTGCATTGTCAAATATTTCGGATTGTTTGGTACTTTAGCTCGTTGCTTGGAAGTATGATGTATGTATGTCATTATGTATTTATATGATTAATAATGGTAAGAGAAATAATGTGTAAAACGTTGATAAATGGATGAACAATTGAAAAATATATAAATAAAATTAAATATAAAGTCAAATGAAAACATATAGTTTCTGGAATAATTAGGATAAAAATAAATCATAAATGAAAACAAATACATTTTTGGTGAAAGTTTACAATCGGATATCTTTTTTTTTTTTTTTTTTTTTTTTTTGTGATTTATTTTGATGACAAGGTGTGATTATCAAGAGGGTCTCAGCCTCAATATAAAATTTAAACTAAGTACTAGGGTTACCACAAATTAAACTTTCAGGCCAAAAATTATCACCAAATATTCCGTCAAACTAAGGTATTTTACACCGAATCCCATTTTTTCCATAAAGATAATTATATTGTGTAGATGTGAAGATATATTTGTTTATTAATAATGATTGTCTTTTAATATTGTAATTTATGGGTGAATAATTAATAAATATATTGATAAAATTAAATTTATTAACATTATGATAATTTACAAATATAAAGCTGTCAATATTTCTAATCATTCTTTTTAAAAACATTCTAAGTTAAAAACATTTACCAGAAGAATTAAGAATTATTAGTTTAATTAATTAGAAGTTTATTGTTAATTAATTAATTAAACTAATAATTCTTAATTCTTTATTTTATTATTATCAACTCAGTCCTATATAACTGAAATTCAAACAATAGATTTTTTAATTAATTAAAAGTTATTGTTAATTAATTAATTAAAACAATTATTGTTTGAATTTCAGTTATGTAGGACTGAATTGATAATAATTGAATAAAATGATTATTAACATTATGATAATTTACAAATATAAAGCTGTCAATATTTCTAATCATTCTTTTTATAAATTTTCACTACTTAATTAAAAATTTATGTTACTTTTTTATTATAATTTCGTTGAAATCAAAACAATTCTTTCCAAATTAAATTAAAAATATTATTTTACAAAATTCATTCAAAAAGGAAATTCTTTAAGAATATTCTTATGAAAAATGATTTCAAATCTGAATCTTTGATCTATTTATCAAATTTATTAATTCAGCAAATTGTTATTTAGTTCGTTGAAAAAGACATATTATCTTATTTAATCACAAACAAACAAATGCTAATAGTTATTCTTACCATGCTTACTGCAATTATCTAACGTTTTTATCTCAATAAGATAATCAGTTTCCTTAATTTTATTTTAACATCTTAAGCTTGATGCTATCTGTTGGTCTTAATGATGGAATAAAATTAACTCAGTCATTGTGTTATTTTCTGTTTTTTATCAGATAAAATTGCATCTATAAAAACAATTACTGGAGAAAAAAATATCGGACTAAATTTATCAGAATCAATTATCTCGCGAAAAAAAATTGTTTTCTTCTAACTTTGTATCATGCAGACGATTATTAATGAACTGCTTAACCTCCACTCTCTTTTCAATTTGACACCCTTTAAAAATGGAGACCGAAGGCTAAAGCAAATTCTCCGAAACAATTTTTATGTAGCTCACAAACGGATAATATTTTTTAAATGTTTGTGTTTTCTCATTCATTCCTTTTCCTCCATCTTTGACAAGAAGCAAGCTTTATCAGCGTAAAAATAATTAGTTATTTTTCTGAACTCGAAATTCTATACAGAAATGATTACATTTTCTTAATTTAAGCATGTTGGAAGTTTTGGAAAAAAAAGTTTTCTGTGAGCACTTTTAACACATTCATCAGCAATTTCTTATCGCTTTCTGATCTTTACATTTTTTAAAAAAATAGATACTTTGATTAACAGTTTTCTCTTTTTAAAATAATATAAATACAAGCAACTCAGAGCCATTGAATTTCAAAATAAGTGAAATTTTTCTTTGATTCAATTATCTCATTACATTAACTATTACTATAAAGTCCTCTATTTTATAATAAATTAGTCATAATTAAAAATACTTCTCTAGAATAATAGTTTTATTCATTCCTAAGTGTTTTAAAAAATAACGTGAAAAAGTGCATAAATTAAGTAGTAATAACAATAGATACCGCTATAACATAGATTAAGTAGTAATATTTACATTATTATTTTATATATTTACTGTCAATATTTCTAATGTTTGAATTAAAAAGTGTATAAATAACAGGAAAAATATTATCATCATTACTATCCCAATCTGAGTTTAACAACCTATTAAAATTAAATAAATTATGAATGAAATATTTATTTTCTAAGTTTTCTATACATCACAAAAACTTAAGAAAATATTAATTAATTAAAACAAGTAAGTATATAAGAGGTGTAGCAATACAAACATTGTTATCAAACATAAAGTTTTTATTTATATAAAATTGAGAATCTGTGCAATTGTATTCTTATTTCAGTTACAATAATTTGTTATAGTTTTAATTTTAGCGTCTATCTAGATTAAGCTGTAAATTTTTGATATTTTAATAGATATATTAGGAGAATCTGCATTTTTCAGTCACATTTCTATGACGGATTAGGCACAAATGTCGTTTAATCCAGGATGCCAAATTCTTAACTTCGTGATATTTTAGCGGATTTTCTAATGTATCTGGAAACCTGATTTTATTACTTCATAAAAATGAAGACCAATAAATATTATGCAGAAAATTCTATTGTGGCAACCCTACATTTACATCATAACTCACGTTACAATACGTCATCTTGGCGACATTTCTTCATCGCCAAATAAATTCAGAATTCAGGTACCTGAATTATACAGCATCTGTGCCGACGATTTTTTTCCTTTTTTTGAGGGGGGGAGGAGGTTGATAACAACAAAATTTAACAAAAACTTTTGGTGCGTTGATTAGTAGTATAGTATTGATTAATATGTGTGTAGGGTTAAAATAGATTGAGTAATTAGATGCTAGTAATGATGGTATAGCTAAATTTTATTTCACTTTAATTTTATATTATATCAGATTCGTGTTTTTTACGCTTTTTTTTAATATTTTTACAATCTAATTTTAAATTTGGCAGAATATTTCTTGAAAAAATATGAACATTTTGTAATTTTTTTTTCTACAATTAAACAGATAGCTGCACTTTTCCTTTCACGAGAAACATTTTTAAAATGTTACAAAACTATGTAAAATCTTTTCATTATAGTTATTAATCGGATAATGGCATTTATTCACATGAATTTTAAGAAAGGCAACCAATCATCATTTTAATTAAGTAAAATGTTTGAAAAGACATTTGGTAAACGATACAAAGATCAGTACCAACGGAAAAATGATGCATAATTTTATAGGTGTGGAAAACAAACTACCTGAGTTCCTTGAGTCTTTTCCTCATAATTACTGACAATATCTGAGGATGTATTGTTTTGCTTTATACAAAATCCTCTAAATTAATTCAAATCATTTACTCAAAATTTTCTTCAAAATATTTATGTGTGAATATTGATTAGATTCAATTAATTCCATCAAATTATTATTATGTTAAAGACAGCAGACAAATCGCCACTAATTGCAAAGCTCTAAATGATGAACACATCATTAATTGTTCCCAAGGTGCCCGAAATACCAAATTCAAAGTTATATATCAACTTCCAAGTAAACAGACCTTGCGATTCCCGCGTTGTATCGCGATTGTATCACAGGCAGACGAATATTAAAAACGAAATGGCATGACAAGGTTGCAAGATCTCACCTTAGGGCAGCAATCAAGACGCCCACATCTCAACTGAATTCTCAAGGTGAAGACATTTTAAAAGTCAAGGCCGATCAGGTATGATTGTTTCCTCTATTTATGGGCTCATCTATAAGTGGTGTTTTCTTTGCTTTTTTCGGTTGTTCTTGTGGTTTGGGCGGCTCCTATATTTCACGGAAGACACCAATTCATCCGTGGAACAACCTTGGAAGATCTGATTAGTGTTATGGGTTGATGGGTTGTTTTAATAAGTAACTTTTATGAGTACTTATGATGTTAATTTCCCTTAAAGACGTGACTTAATTGTAAAAGTTTTGTTTCTACTTAAGCACACATAAATTGTTGAAACCAATAAGGATTTCATTGCAAATATAAATTAACGTAATTAATATTAAATTTTTCACATTTTTAAAAATGCCTTAAATTTATGACAGAATGCTGCTAACGATAAAAATATGATTTTTCTTTGCATATTTATGAAATAATTTTGTTGAAAGTTGCTACATTTATTAAAATCCTCAATCTTCGAATAAAACTCACAATTCCCGAAATAAAGAGTTCATCATTTGTAAATGTAATTTTTTTTAAAAAAAACTCTAATTCTATGACATTTAAAACTATATTTTAATAAACTGTTTAAGAAAATGTAAATGAATTTTATGTCTTAAAATATTAAACAATAAAAACTTATACTAACATAAAACTATAAAAATTATCTAGTAACTTTGTTTCATTATTACATAAATTTTTTCAAAAGAAGTATTTCTAATAAAGATTAAAAAGGCAGTTATATATTTTTATTTAACAATATAAAGTTGCAGGTTAATTTTGTTAAATTTAGAACTTCTAATAGTAATTTTATTTGTTCTGAAATACGAGTCATTAATATGTTTGCTATGTAATAGTAATCATATCTTTTATTATACATGATTATTTAGACTCATAAATTAATTTATATTAAAAATTAAGAATTTCTATGATAGATATAATATTTTAAACATTTTAAAATACAAATAGCTTATAGATAAAATTATGACAAAAGTAAAATCTCATTACTTGATGATAAATTTCTCTGTGTGATCATTTGTTTCAAAAATACTGCTTTTAAAATCCATTCCTTACAATTTAAATCAATAATTAGTTTGTCAAAGAACTTTGGAACACTTTTGTTAAAATTAAATATTTAAAAAAGCAATGATAAAAAGTTGCAATTAATAACATATAATTAGAGGTTAGAAATAGTTGCCGATTTTATCGCAACCCTCTTAACAAAATGGGATAATGCCAGTTTTTTTCCTATAACATTAAAAAACAAAATTAATATTATGTGATTGAACCAATTACAGCAACATTTTTCATGTTAGTGATTATGATTTTTTTAAAAAAAATCACCACTAGGTTAAAGATCAGAAATTGGTTTCTTTCTAATTTATATGTGATCATTATCATTAATTTAACTTTTTACAGATTTTTCTAAAATAAATATAAACAATATCTGTCACCAAAATAAAATTAAAAAATTAGTATTTTTGTAAATTAAATTTATTTGTATAAAAAATATTATTTTTGTAAATTAAAAAACTATATTTAAAAATTGAGGAAATTTACTACCATTGGACTGGTTTAAAATTGCTCTTGTTCTAGTAAAAAAATAATTCTCCATTGTTTAAAGTTTACTCAGGTATCAGTACAAGCATTCAAATTGTCAATAAATATTTTAACATGAAAAGTTTTCAAATAGAAAAAAATATTAGGTTCGATTATTTCCGGGAAGTTATTGCTGTCAGTAGCTATTACATTTTGTGTGATATATAAGTGAGATATGTCTCATAAGTTATTTTTAAATTGAAAAAAAATTGTTTGTTTTTAGGTCATTTATTCATTAACGCTTAATTTATAACTGACTTCTAAGCATTTGGATTATAATTTTATTCATCAAAAAGAATATTATGTTAAATATTTTAGTCTGAGCATTTATCTAAATACTACATTTTCTAACTGTGAGAGGCCAGCCGTGTTAAAAGTTGACAGCCCATTTTTTAAAAAAAAAAATATAATGCAAGTTGAAAGCTTGTGGATTTCAAAATACCACTTTTAAAACTTTCGTAATGTTGATATTTTTTATTCGAATAGTTGGTTAAAAATATCTAATTAATTTCAACTTAATCGAACTCTAATAGCACAAAACAAGTAAAAAAACCATGAATCTGAAGCAAACTGGTTATACCTAAATTTTTATTGTTTGATTTAAAGAACATAATTTCTTTTTTTTTTTCTATTTGTAAAATTGCTCTCTTCTATAATAAAATGTAAAATATAATGCTGTAACTGAGAAGAAATAAAAATATGCAAAATGTGATTTTATTGATGTAACAATATTCTCACTGAAATTCAGTTATACCATTATTCTACAAAAATTATTTTTAAAATTTAACTTTCCTTCAAACTGAAATATTCTACAATTGAATAGGAAGTTACTATATAAAATATTGTCAAATTAATAACCTTTTTTAATCCATTTATTTTGCTAAGCGTTTTATGAAAACTGTATACTTAGCGTTGATTTCGTGAATCATAATCGCTAAAATAACTTCCATCTTTTCTTATCTATAATTCCGAGATTAATATAATATCTGGAAAATTTTATTAATATTTTACAATATATGCCTGGAATATTTTTAATACCTTATCTGTACTGAAGACAGAGTCTAGTATCAGAAAATATTTCATTTTTTAGAATTCTTTTATTAAATGCCATGTACAATTTAAAGTATGTTTGAAATGTCAAATGTCACAGTCTGTGACACACTTCTAGAAATTTATATCCGCAATTCCAGTGTAGATTATCGAAATATTGATTAGTATAATCGGCGAGGTTGAATTATCATTGATGAGGAAACATACTGTATTCTAAATAAAATTCAGAAATCAATCAAGAAATAATGCTCATCGGGCACAAAGCAATTTAAGACGGTCCTTCCTTGCTGGTTGGAGTGGATTTGAACTGTCAGGATAAATTATCAATTATAGAGTTCGATGTGATTTGGAGGAATCGAATTCGTAATTGAAATGATGCTTCTGACATCGAATTATCTTGAATCTATATTAATTTATTGATTGAATATATGTTATTACAATCTCCGGAATAGAAGCAGAGAATTATGGGGAATTTTTAATTGATGTATATCGTCTTTTATGATGCATATGTTTTCAGTTATTTCCGAAAAATTATTAATTTTATTGTACAATGCTTTAAATTAATTAATTAATGCAAAAATTAAATTAATTAATAATATAAGATAAGAAATATTTTTATTTATTTCATAATTCCTAAAAGAAGAGTGTATAATGGGAAAATATTCATTAAGAAAATAAAGGGGCACAATTGCCTAGTTAGTACTAGCTTTGATTCTCATAATCTAAGGTAGTGAGTTAAAATCCTGACACAACCGAAGATTCATGGTCTTCACTAAATGCTGGACATAAAATATATCATGGTCGCAATGTGCTCCATGAGACATAATAACTTGGGGATAGCAGGCCATGTCTGAGGAGTCTTCTGCTTGGTCCCTGCTTCAAAATTAAGGAGATTCACCCTCTTTCGAAGCCATGATGGCACAGCCCTCTGAGTGCAATAAGAATTTTTCTAAATTAATTTTAAAAAAGCAATTTAAACTTCCTAAGATGTTTGGTCCAGGTGCCATTTAATCCAGGAAGCCAAATTCTAAGATTGGCGATTTTCGGACGAATTATCTTATGTATCTGGTAACCTCATTTTTATTACGTCATATATATGAAGACCTATAGGAATTATGCAGAAAATTCTATTTTGGTAACCCTAGTATTTACGTCATTGTATGCGTCATTTTGGCAAAAGTTCTTCATTGCCAAAAATATTCAGAATTTGTAATCATGGATTATATGGCACCTGTGCCAGTAGTTTTTGCATAATCAGATTTAACCAACTTAAGAAAGGTTAATAAAATCTGAACGAGATTGACCAATATAGTGTTCAGATATTCTAGTACTTTCTCCTAGGTTTTTATTAACTTATATAAGCAGAACTTTTTTGCAACAAACATCTACGTAATAGAATGCAAACCGATGTAATTTATTTGAAACATTTAAGAAATAATTTTCAGACACAATTCGAATCACATTATCTGGGATACAATCCTTTTAGTGCATAGTTGCCTATATTATCTGTTATGAATCATTCTTTTTCGTACATGTGCATTGCTGTTTTTATCTACTTCCATTCCTTATCTTATTAACATTATGCATTCAGTTACTAATTCATTCCTAAAATAATTCATCACCATCTTGCGACTTGGTCGTCGTCGGAAATAATGAGCTTTTGAATTCAAGTTCATATGTCTAAAACTTCTTTTATGATCTAACAGATATTTTATGAAAATAAGTAAATGATATTTTGCAGTTGTCTGGTGATAATCATTAAATTATCAGGGAATATTTTAAAAAAACAATAAATATGCCAAATAAATTTTAAAAAATTTAATTATATTTCAGTAGAAATGCATTGTATTATAAGTTTATATTAATTTTAAATATTATATTTCAAAAAAAAAATATTGGAATAATATCTGTGTAATAAAATTAATATTTTCACTTATTCTAAAACAAATATGTAATTCATATTTTATATATTAACAATTATCCCATGATGTTGATGTTTGAGATAATTTTTCTTTCATCATTTTTTACTTTTATAAAATTATCGTGAATAATGCCAAATATATTTGACTTTTTAGCTACTTTATATTTTTCATTTAATAATAATAACGAAATTTAAATAATGAAAACGATATTATATCTTACACTTTCCATGTATCGATATTTGCACAATAGTTGCAAAAAAAAAAAAAATGCTAACCCATTGAGACTGTTTTTTTTTTTTTTTTTTTTTAGCAGATAGTGTCGAAAATTATGATATGCTTATTTTGTGTCAGAGATGTCAGGAACTATTTAACAACTAACATGCCAGTATTAATATGTTAACATAAAAAAAATAGTAGAAATCCCTGGCCTGTTGAGAAACAGAGAATAACTCATTTCAAAGTATAATTTTGCGTGAAATTTTAATTAGAAAAGGAAAACAAAAATAAAATATTTTTGAAGAAGGAAAAAAAAACGATGTAAAAAAGAGAAAATTGTCAGCTTTCCCGCAGAAAATGGTTATCTTTACGGAAATTAATAAGTATCAATGCCGTACTTTATTTTTACCCTCTAATAAATATGATCCTCTAGAGGAGGGGGGAAGGAAATCACACGCAACATGTAATGGTGCAAGATACATTCTCGACTGTATAATAAAAACAAAATAAATAAAAAGAACAGAATATCATCTGCGCCTAAAATAACAATAAGCCTTCCGGAACACAAACCCAGACGACGATAGAAAAGCCAGAAAACTTGGTCTTTAAGTTGTTCTTTTTTGCGCTCAAAGTTGTAGTACTTTTTCTGTTTATCCATACGATTGCCACTCACGCGGTATTAATTTTAGTTTTCTTTTCATTTGGAGAAAAGAGGCTGAGAAAATTCTTTCAGGACGCATTCCATTTTATGTTTATCTATTTATTTCCTTTTGCTTCCGTTTCACCAATTGGATAGCTTTATTGGTTGTAGTAGAATTTTTAGAAATAGTTAGGAATTCGGGTTACAAATTTTCTTTTTCTTTTTTTTAATTTATTATTGCTGATTGTATCCTCTATTCTGTATTAAATTAACAATTACCAATTTTCGAAGGACGAAAAAAAACTAATTTTAGATATGACATATTTCATAACGTATTACCAAACCAATTGAATAATAACCTCTTATATTCAGCATAAACATTTCAAGACAATATTTAAAATATATGAATTATGTATAATTTCGAACAAAATATGTATATTTTTAATGATAGTACAGTTTTATTACATATGCTAGTTTCAAGAAAATTAGTAAACTGCTGTCTTTGTAACTGTGTGAGAATAGGCATATAAATTTAAAAATGCATAAAAATTTTTGTTTATATTTTCTATTTATCTTTAATTTATTGTGAAATCAGTTCTTTTTTGAAATTTATTTAGTAATTAGTTAAATTTAAAAATATACTAAAAATGTACTAATTTTATTTGCAATCAAAAATATATTTAATATTTTTGATAATAGATTAGATTTTAAATTAGATATAAGTGAATTAACACCATGAGGCTTTTAAGAAACTACATTGTACTGAATGTTATTTTCTGTTCAAATAACTTTATTAGTATTTTTTTTTGAATACTGAAATAGTATTTATTTAGTATTTTTATGCACATTTTATAATATGATGTCATATAACAAACCAAATACTTATTTTTTAAGATTAATGTACAATTTAGAAACGAATATTTTAATGCATTGAAGATAGTAATTTCTAAATTGACATTAAAAATTTCTTGTTACTTGCACGAGGAATAATTGATTAATTAAATCAAGGATTGGTTAATTAAATTAATAATTTCGAAATATGATAATAATATTCACATCTGTGCCATATTTTAATAATATGACTTTGGGCTGCGTTTAAAATTATCAGATGTGAACAGTTGAAGTTTTTACATATCAACATATTATTAAGAAAAAGGAAAGATATGTAAAACTAGTTTATATACGTGCTCATTTTATATATCGTTTTATTCAAGTCAATCAGGTCCCAAATGTACATAACATCCATTTTAAATAAAGCTGGAGCCATTATCTGAAACTTAACGATATCTTTCGTGGTTATAGTTTAATGCACGCACATTTCATCATCACGTGATATTGTGTTGTATTTTTATTCCTTACACATTATTTCGGAAATTTCTTGGAATGTATATGAAGCGTCAGGAATTTTTATTTCCCCTTTAACTCATTTGATAGGCATCTGTCGCATAAAGTCTCGCATTTCGATTTGTTTTACACACACATTGCACTTTGAAAAACTTCTCAACTCTACTCAACTTTCTGTCATGGAGTTCTTCCACGCCATGAAATTCTAACGGGGATTCCCCATCTTAGATGTGCGCGATATTGTATAGATCTGCGTAAATATCTTTTGGTAGACGTGACAGAAAAACACAATGAGAAGGCTGTACAAGGATACTCATTAGATTTTTGGAAAAAAAAATCAGAAAAATCTTATCATGAACTCTCAAATAAAGTCATATACATATGAATTTAACTGTGGTTACTTTGTATTTATTATTAATTCTTTTTTACTTATTGTTTATGAAAAAGTTTGAACTGCAGTGAATTGAATCTAGTCCACATAATGAGGAACGTTTGTATCTACCACAACTTATCCAGTTAATAGAATGTATTAATATATCTAAAATCAACTAAAGCTTATTAAAATCAATGAAAAGGCAAATAAATTCAGCTAAAATCCAATTCATATAATATCTTTTCCTTTAGTTTTAAAAATGTAGTTAAAACAATTAATCCAGTTTTATGTTATATAATCTCTTAACAGTTGTCTTAACGTTTGGAACTGTTAAACGAATATATAACACACATTCTAACATAATATTCTTAATCAGTAAAAATTCCCTCCAGATCAGTGTCCAAATTCAGAGTGGTAGTGCCATTTATCGGATGAGCTTAGAACAAAGTCGAATTTTCAAGTTTGTGCTGTTCGGGTTTAACGAAATATGCATCTTACTGACATAAATTCGCACAGCCAATGGCACAGTGAGCTTGTCTTGTCCAAGAATCACAAATAATAGCAACAGCAGCAAATACTAAATTTTCACTGGTATAATAAAGCAATAGCTTTTCTAGCTACATTTTGATTCCAGATTGGATATAGCTATTTGAATAAACATTTAAAGATATCAAATAAATTTATAAATAGGGAAAAAAAATTTTGTGGGAGTGAAAACTTATTTAACTCTATGTTACAAATTAAATTACAATTGAAAATTTGTTTAAGATTTTTAGTGTATTTAGAGAACATATCTTCATTAATTAACATGATATAAAAAGAACCATATACCAAAACTATATGAATATATAGAAGAATCTTTAGATGGATCATATCCATAAAAACATCAGATTTCTTTTTTATACAATTTTTAGAATCTAAATATAAAATTACAACAATTTTATATATTCACTTTTAATACAATAACAAATTTAATAATATGCATATTAAAGAGTTTTTATAGATTAATCACTAATGTTGCATGCTTATATATATATATATATATATATATATATATATATATATATATATATATATATATATATATATATATATATATATATATATATATATATATATATATATATATAATCTTCTTCAATTTGTTAAAATATTTTATTCATAAACTTTATTTAATCTTCCACATTTTACTAGCTAAATAATATAATCTAGCGTGTGCATATTTGGACTAAAGTTTATCTAAATATATTTCATTTTTTCATTGATTAATAATCAAAATAGTTTTTCCGAAATATATATTAACTAATAATTTAAATGTTAATTAATCTTATAATGAAACCATTTTCCAACAACATGGATTAATTTATGTAAATTAAAATAAATATTAAAAGTGTATAAGCATAATTCTTCCACGTGACACTCATTGACACTATATTTAAGAATTTCTGTGCTTAAAATTAAAACATTAGCTTTATTTCAGAGATATATACAAAAATGTGAATGTTTAAAATTCAATAATTTTGAAGGCGCACATTATGAACATATAAAATTCGAGAGAGTGATGCCACAACTTTCTAACTCAATTTGATAAATAGAATTATTTGTTATGTTATGACTCTTAAAATTTGAATTAAAATGGAACTCTTGCTTTATTTCAACATACATTGTATTATTTATTTAATCTCATTATATGTTTTTAAATAAAGTAAAATTCATTCTTAAACTTCGAAAAATGGTAAAAATTTGGAAATTTTTTGAAAAATAGTCTAAGTATAAATGATAGAGTCCTTTTAATATTGCAATTTGAAGTAACTCTTGATAGTATAAATACATAAATGTTTAAAAGATGTAGTAAATTACTATAATATTTTCTTATATTAATTCTTTAAAAATGTTAATTATTATTTAATAATTTTTCAGTTCAATGTGAAAGACTATAAAAAAAATTTAAATAACAACATGGAAGCTGAAATAATGAATTTTATTTTTAATAGTATCTGAAGTGGATTCAAATATATAAAAAATATATAATATATAAAATATATATAATCGTTTCTATCTTTTATTCAAAGACTTTCCATTTTAAATCCTTCTCTATATCGCATATTTGAAAACTGCATCGGAGCCTATAATACTGCTTTCGGTTATGATGGTAAAGAAATAAGCAGGGGGGAAAAACGATGCTATAAATTGGGGGAGAGAAGTTTGTAGACAAAAGCTCCCTTCAAAACTTTGTAAATGGTGTTTCGAAACCACCAAAACCTCTCAAATCCATCAAATACCCTAAAAATCGATTTTTCATGGGGTCCTAATGCTACCTTTTTTGAAGATAAAGCCGGCAAACAACGAGAGGCAACAAAGAAAAAATGAATACTGGAGTAGCTACTCAAAAGCGTTTTTAGAAACTTTTTTGAAACTAAAAATGCCTCCTACTTTTGGTGCGGATTTTTTTCCTCAACCAAGGCGTTAGATTGAACGATGGTGACAACAACTGCCGAGGTAAAAAGTTCCAGAATGCTCTCTTGATCACACTCTGTCACTATTTTTTCAAGGAATTTGTTTTTAGAGCGTTTTTAAACGGAAGATAATTGCGTTAAGAGAGACTCTGTGTGATGCAAATGCGTTATGGCCCGATAGAGGTTTAGAATAATGCATGATGGTTGGCATGAAAAATGGCGTTATTGGCACAGAAAAAAAAAATCGCCAAATGACACGAAACATTAACTTTCTTCCACGAAATAAAAAATATCTCTCTTTTTATAACACTTTAATCCCTGTAATGATTACGAAATTTTCAGATTCGTAAACCTGTAAAACTAATGTAAGAATATTTCATAATCATATGGTACAGCACATGTTTTATGTGTGTATTACAGATATTTCACATAATATTAATAATCTGAATTCGCTGATAATCTGTGAGTTTCAAGCGTTTCTAAAATAAAATACCATATAACATAACAAACTTGAAATATTTCATTTAACAAAAAATTATTGATATTTTATTTAGTAATAAATAATATCAACAAAATAATATAAATCTACAGCATTTTCCAAAGTTGTGCTTGTAAGCAATGTGTCGTTTACCAATGAGATAATATAAAATTATAAACAGCCTTTCAATTAATTTGTTTTACTTAGACATGATACAAATTGCAAAGATTCTTTCATAAAGTATTTGGTCTATATGAAGCAGATAATGCCTTAAGCTATATGTAACGATATTTCATTTGCAAAGTTTTTTATAGTTTACGTAAAAATTGTAAAATATTCATTCATCTATTATCAACAGCTGGTATTGAAAAAAAATTTATAAAATTTTCGTTAATCTTGGGTGAGCAGTGCATTATATATTATATTAATAAATAAATAATTAATTTCCTATTCATTTTTTAGTCATTTCCTTTCCTGTTTTGTACTTTTGTCAGATGGAGTACTTTTTTTATATTATTTTCTTACAAATTTATTTTTGCTTATATTATTTTGTTATAAGATAAATAAAATCATCTTTAATTACATCATTTTTCAAAATTTTGTAGATTCTATTCTTTTTATAAAAGAATACAAAGATCTTTTTATATGAAATATACATTGTCTTGGATAAATAGATTTTCAGTTTAAATGGCTAAATGCACATTTTTACATTAGAAATTTTTCAATCCTACTGTTGCATTTGAAGTCACTTCAACACACAATTCTAATGAAGTTAGTCAAAAATGTTCCGATCTATGACCTTAAAAACTAAATAACAAATCACTTACAGTAATACCAATTTGGCGACTGCTCATCATAAGAATAAGTACGTGAATTAGTTGCCTAATACGCTAGCTTGCAAACACTCTTTCGCTCTTCAAATTCATTTTGTGGTGAATTAAAAGTGAATTGAGATTCATGAAACAAATCCAATTTCCTTATACTTGAAAGTGATTTGCATCAGTTCATTAAGGTCTTTCAAACAATATCGCCCGAGACCAGGTTCCGTAGCAAGATTTCCTCCATTGAGTATTCTTGTCTCACTAAAGATTGGCGAGTTATTTTAAAAATAGCTCGCCAATATCCTCTTTGGAAACCCAATAGCCCGTTGGTTGTTAGTCGATGTTGCTGATACTGTAATGCATCGTGGTAGGTTTATTAGAATGATTGTGGTCGCCGGAATTCGTTTATTACTAAAAGCCAAGTATTTAAGCGAACAGATACATTGAAAAGGCGGCTTTTGTATTCATTTCGGCGTTGAAAGCATTTGCCAAGGGAATAAATTATACTGAAGGAAAGCATTCTCATAATCCAGTCTACCGACTACTGGAATCACTGTAAATGACTGATTTGCATTTTCAAAATTAGGAATATAACTTGACGCGAGGCTCACTTTGGAATAATAATTTGTCTGGTAGAGTTTAAGATGGAATACAAAATTGGAAGAACAAAGGTTTTATATTAGAAATTTCTCAATTAATTTTCAAATGTTGTATTAATGTTAACTTATTAATAAAATTAAACTGCGAATCCAGGAAGGAGGGAAAATACTTAAAAGGATTGACAAATACACAAATTTAAATTAATTAAATTCCCTCGATGAATAATGAGTCTAGGAAATTTTATATATTTGCTTTAATTGCTTATGCAAGTTTTAGAGTTATATACATACATACATACATACATATATACATACATACATACATACATACATACATACATACATACATACATACATATATATATATATATATATATATATATATATATAATGTCAAAAATATTCTATTTAAAGTGTATATTGGATTCAATAATATTGCATATTCTTATCAAATTATAAAAATGTAATTAGAAAATGCAGTTATTGAATAGTAATTTTTTTCTGTAATTTTATTTCTGGGTCTTGAATTTTTAATATTTTTTTTTTTTTTTTTTTTTTTGCAAAAACATTTTAATTAAAAAATTCTATTTGCATTAAAATACTATTAATATGTGCTGCATTTTAATGAAATAATGCAGAGAGTATGAAACATAGAAAAGTAATAATTTAGGTGATTTATAACTTGCAAAGGCATTTTATTAACGGAAAAAAACATAGGCTTAATTATAAAAGATTTGCCACTTATTTGAAAATCAGCATTTGCTACAGATTATAAAAATAACCCAAATATTATCGATTCTTTCAGAAAACTTAAATAAAATCTTAGTCACATATATAATTGAACTATGTTTATTGCTTTTGGGCAGTACATAATTAGGATATATGGATGAATCAAACTATATGTAATGCAATGTAAAAGTCTTAATAATATATGGACCATTGATGTTCTAGTTAAAAGCGTAATAAATTGACTGTATCGGTAACGATATTTCATGAGATTGAATTCTTATCCATTCTCCCTAATGAGTTTTGAACTGAAAAACAGATTATTTCAGTATGAAAATTAATTTTCAAGAAGTATTGTGAAGATTTGCTTTAATAGCTATAAAAATAAAGAGCATATGTGCAGTATAATCCATGATTCCAAATTCTGAATTTTTGGCGATGAAGAAATGCTGCCAAGATAACGTAGCTTGACGTGCGCGATGACGTAAATAATAGGGTACCAAAATAAAATTTTCTGCATAATTCTTATAGGTCTCCATACGTATGACGTAGCAAAAACGAGGTTGCCGGATGCATAAGAAAATCCACCAAAAAATGCCTATCACAGAATTTGGCGTCATGGATTATATGGCACGTGTGTCAAATAAAATTTCAGATAAGTGTTTTTAATTCATTCATGATTAATATATTAAAAGTCAAACATGAATAACATAGTATAATATGGAAAACGTTTATAAAAATCGAGTCTTTGAATTGTTATTGTTCCCATCACATAACATCAAGTAACAATAAAAAACAATTTGATTAATGCACAAAATTTTGAAACTGGCATTACAAAAGCTTTCTCAGTACATATATGAAAATGGTAACAACAGAGCATACGTAAATGAAAAATATTTGCATATCTTATTTTTTCAAGCACTGCATGAAATATATTTCTCTAATTTATTTTTTAATATTTGTATTAACACCGGTAATTTCATACGGCTTATATGATAACGAATATTTTACCAGAAAGAAGTAATAAGGCTAATTTTAAAATAAAATTAGGTTTTCTTTTTGTTCTTAAAAGGACGGATATACATCTTTGAAAACTAATTATAATTAAATAAAAGTAATAAGAAAAAGTAATAATTTTAGTTTTATTACTAGCAGATTTTTCAAAATATCCATCTCTTAATCTGATATAATGAAAATTTAATGAATAGTTAATATTTTAACTATACATAAAACTCTGCTAAAATTAATCAAATAACATTATTGGTTTTAGAAAAATTATAAATGAATTAAATTCATTTAATACCTAGTAATCTTATGTATATGATTAAATTACGTTTATCTTACAAAAATGGGAAATCCAAAGTAGGGTCAACAAAGCTTAAAAATGAGGTTGCTTAAATGAGATTTTAAGTAGGAAAAGTACTAAAACATTTATGTATATAATGTAAAATGTCAAAAATATGATTTTTAAAAGCGTATATTTTAGTCTGTTTAACAAAGGGATTAATAATTGTTCAAGAATGTGTGTGTTATCTTAAATCTTATAAAATAATGACTATATCTCTTATTCTAGACAATAAATACGAATTAGGAATTTTATTTTGTTCTTCTACATCCCATTATCTAATTTAAATGAATTGATTTTAAATTCTAAGAGCATCATGGCATTTGTTGTCAAACTTACAAGTAATTAATCATTAAGTTTAGAAGGCACTTATCGCTTAAGAATGTAGTAAATCCAAAACCATTATTTAAAATAAAATTTCATTATTTAAAAACATTTTTTGCTTCAATTTTGTGCTTAAACTCATGACAATTTTTTTTTTGTATATTCATAGCGATTAAATCATCAAGTACTAAATGGGATACCTTGAGAAAGTGATTAATCTTAATAAAATAATACTAACTTTATATACAAATGCAATTATTTTACTGTAATGATAATACACTTATCAAATTTGTTCAGCATTGGGAACATTGCTTTTAAATCGTAGTGAGTGAAATATAACTGTTTTCTTATCACTTATAATTTAATTGCATGTTTCTATGAAAATGTAACACTAAGAAAAGAAAGAAATCATTAGGAAGATCTTGTCAAAAGTAATTGAAGATAACTGCTAACAAATTACCTTACTTATATGTTGCGTGTTTCCTTAATAAGAAGGTAATTTCTTTTAAAATTTATCGATCTCTAAATTGGCCGAAGTTCTTATACATTTAATGTTTCATTTTGCAATGAAAACATTTTTCAAGTTCATTATGATTCTTATATTTCTATTTTTTTCATGTTTCAAAAAAGGAATTTTAAAATAATTCATGTTTGAAAAATCCCTTTTTTTATGCTCTTTTTTTTATTTGTCAAAATGAAACTTGTAATTTGTCCTGAACAGTATCATTTTATATAAAGTAATTAAAAATTATATCCTTAATATTATTAAACTGTAAAGTTTTTTTCAAATTAAAGTGACATATATTAAACTGTGTTCTAGACCGTAGATTATCGGAACAGTTTCCTTTTTTTTTAGTATTAAACAAAAGAGTGCAACTTAAAATGGTACAGAAATTTTGTTCCCTAATACTAATTTAACATACAAATGATTTAACTAATTATCCAAAACTGCTTATGTTAAAACACATAGTGTATAAAATTTATGGACCCATTAAAAGACAAAAGCATTTTCGCATTTGAATGAGTTTTCAAACGCGTTTGAGTGTGTTGTACTAAATATTTTACTTCAATAATTTTCATTCATACTGACTTTTTCATGGACACTTCATAGAATTTAAGAGCCTTAATTGTTTTAAACTGTGTTCTAGACCGTAGATTATCTGAACTAATATGTTTTAATTATTAATATGATTTTTATAACTATTAATGTTTTTTATAACTATTAATGTTTTCTAATAAATATCTTTGATTAAAATAAATTTACTTATGCTTCATACAGCTTTGATTTCCGCATCTATACTTTTCAATTGAAATTTTTCGGAAAGAGTATGCCATCACTACAAATTTCAAATGAATATTATGTATATAATGACTTCATTAAGACATTTTGATGTGTTTAATTCCGATAGGGATTTTCATTGTATATTTAATATGATTTCTTTTATAACCAGACAGTATTATTATTCAACTGACATGGGTATTAATGATTTCTCTAAAAAGATATTGGGTTGACATAGAGGCATCAGCAAAATGTTAATTATGACACTTGGACAAGCCAATCTCACTAGCCGACAGCTATGCGAAATTAAATTAGAAGGGTGTGTTTTCCGTTTAACCAAACACCACAAAAGTGAAAATACGTCTTTGTTCTAAGACTTATAGATAGCACCACCAGAGGATACACTTCCTCAATTTTGACTTTTCGAACCCTGGCCTTCCTAACAGAAATATGTTAGGAATGCCAGGGCCATCTATATGTATCGTTTATGCACTTACTTATATACGAAGAAGAACATAACAAGTATATTTTAATATCTTTCATTTGATGCAATTAATATTTTTGAAAAGGATACTAAAATAATTTAAAAGAAAAATCTTCAATAGATGACAGTTGCATACAAGCGTAATTTTCTATATTATATGTCATTGTAATAGAATTCCATGGAACAATAAATATCACTTCGTAGAAATCTAATTATACAAGTAATTTGTTGCATACAAATCCAACGATACAATCTCAAAGCCTATATGAGGAAATGAATTAAAACTTCCTGATAACTTTCCCTTCCCTTTGAAAGAAAGAAAACCAGAGGTTTTGGGAACAGTCTCCAAGAGACGCAAGAGTAAATTACTGCAGGAGAAACAATCTGTTTATCAACATTTCATTACAACATTGTCTCATTTATAAACATAGTTTTGACATCCCTTTAATTGAGGTCTACTCAACTCAGTTAGAATGTTAAGTTTGCTATAGAGAATCTTGGATATTAATTCTGATTCTAAAGAATCATTTTGAGATTCCTTCTACAGTCTCAACCGAATTTTACCTTATCAAAATGCCATAAAGAGACAAAACTACTCGAGTCAGTTTGACATAAATTTAAGAGAAAATCAGTTACTTTGGAAACAGAAGATTAAATTAAATTTTAAAAATAAATGTATACTGCTATGTAAAAGGTGAAGTAAACTACGGTAATGAATTTTTTTTCTGATGAATTTGTGAGACATGTTTCGTGAATTTCAGAATAGCTGCTTTTAAAAATTGAAAGTTGCAATATTAGTATTAAAATAAGTCAAATACTATTTTAATACACATCATATTTTATAAGCGATTGAAATATATCTGCATTACATATATTTGTTTGGTATTGAATATTTGGACCACTATGCTAAGGACTACTTTTGTACTTTGAAACAAATTTGGGGATAGATGGATAGATAGATAGATAAAGATATTACGTGAAAACTCTACAGGAAATCACCATGGCAGATGATAAATATGAGATTTTAGTTAGAAGACACGAAAAGACCATAGCGAAATGTAAATAAACTATCGCAGTGCTTGAGTAAAATAGTATATAGTAACAAATTCTTGATAAAGGTCATGTATTTAATATTGATGAAAATCTTTTCTCAAGGAAATGCAGAACTTATAATCTTTCGTGGTTTTATTGAAAGAATTATCTTTCGTGTTTTAAACTGTTTACTACTCATTGTTTTTCTGAATTACTTTAAAAATACTATAACTGTTATTCCGATTCCAATGATAGTCAATTCTTTGTAAGCATTTATTTTTCAAGTAAAATATGTTAATCAACGCAAAAGAATGTTTCAGATAGGAACGAATTTATGTTGATGATTTCTTTTTTTATTTTTTATATATTATTATATATTTATATGTTATTATATTACTTTGCATATTGTATTATACATTATATTTTATATATTCTAAATATTTATATTAACAAAAGCTAAGAGAAGCATACTTCTTTTATTGTAAAAGGGAAGATAAAATAACGATAAAACATTAATACCGAGATTTATTATTGGCAACACACACAAAATATTTCACATTTCACCAAAGTATTTGCATTCTTGCAGATTATACTGGGCGTGACTTAGGCTTTATTATCTGACACTTTTTTGCTTTAATTTATTTTTCTGTTCTTGGTTTTTTTTTTTTTTTATCTTTCTTCCTTATACACTAAATCAAAAAATCAACCCCGTCCTATAAAAAGAAAGAAATTTCTTCCTTTCCTAAATCAAAGAGAAATTTAATTTCTGCACAATAATAGAAAAATAAGAAAAGAAATGAAAATCACTTGTACTATCGACAGTAGTGACAAGCAGTGAACACTCCGTAAAAAAAAATTCCTTAAATCTAACAACAAAAAAATGAATAAAATATAACATCTGCTTTCTTTAGAATCTAAAACTCCCTAAAGTAGCAGATGTTCTACGAAGTTCTGAAATTGATTTTTACCGACATAATTTCTTGCTTCAAATCTTCTAAGCTTCTCTGGTTTTCGTTATCCCTTTGCTTTCATTTCATTTTTCGGACATATTTTGGTTGATTTGGAAGCTCCACCACTCCCAAGCGAGTCCAAATATTCAAGTAAAAGCATTTCACCAACTCAGCTGCTAATCATACAACCAGTCTTTTACTTGGAAAAGAAAACTTTGAAAAGTTGGTAAATTTCGGATATCAGGAACTATCAAAATAACAAAATGTCACTGACATTATGATTTTTTTCAAAGATGCCCAGTGAATATAGATATAAAAAAATAGCAGAATTTGATTCACATATGACATGATTTCTAATTGAAATATTTTGAATTTAGTGAAACTTTATCAGACTTTATTTACCAAATGGAAGATGAAGATATTTACCAAATGGAAGATGAGATTCAGCTTTTTGTTAGTATAAAACTAACTGAAATAGAATCTTTTAATAATAACCAAAATTAAGTGAAAAATAGTTCGTTACTGATATATTACGAGCAAGAGTTTTGCTCTTTAAAATTTTAAATTATGATAAATATCAAAAGGAATTAGCTGCTAAAATAACTCTTAGGATCAAAATTTTAAAAAAGTAAATATATTTTGATTTTTGAGATGTGATTCACTTAGATTTCTTTATCCACAGCATTGAAAATGATTGATATCAGAGACAATTCAATTTCACCAAACATTTTGATGCAAGAATTTATGATCATATGCATTAGACAAGCTATGTATCCAAGTGCTGTAATTATTTGTCACAAAAGCTATTGCATTTGTAAGATGACATATTCATACTTTAATGATTTTTTAAATTTTTTTGGAATTTTCATTAACATTTTATACATATTCTCATTTTCACCTTTAAATTAGCATTAAACTATATGAAAATCTCTATAATTCTGAACTTAAAAGAAGATTTCAATCATTGAAACTGTTGCAACTGTGTTTTCTTAACTGAATACACCAATTTAATTTTTATATATTACCATTTCACATGTTCCAATTTTTGTAAATTTTTTATTGAAATAGGTGAGTAAAAAAGCATACTGATTTGTGAAACTTTCAAAAAGGCTTAATTTCATTGGCAGTTAATATGTAATTGCAGAAGTTTGCTGGACGAAATACACAAATAATTACAAATTTCCGTAATTAATACTATTTTCTAAGGATAAGTTTATTCCGAATTTAATATCGCAAACATATATATTTGGCTTTGATGAAATTAGCCAAGAATATAACTATAGTTTGAATTAGGATATTCTAATGTTTCACCCCTTAATTACCATTCAAAGTTAAGTTTGCATTTTAAAATGGAATTTCAATCTTCAAAGAATAATGTTTCCAGTTAAGGAAATTTGGGGTCTCATACTAATTTCAGATTTACACGAAGATGCATTTTCAAATGGAAGTTTTGCATGACAATGACCCAAGAGAGAGCTGCAAAGTTAATGCGAGAACAAAATTTCTACAAGTTTCTATTTTGAAAGGAATTAGGCATTTTAGAAAAGACGTGGATTACCTTTAAGGCCTACCAAACAATTCCGCTACTTGGCGAGAGGTTTGACTGGATGAATGTGGTGGGCGTTTATGCATATACAACAGAAGTACTGCTTAGTTTCCGAATACGTATGTGTACATTACATCAGGGTACAAAGTGTTTTTGGAGTCTAAATTTCAGAGAACAAATAATTATCTATTAGAAAATAATATTACTTTGCATACAATTTATGATGAGAATGTATATTTTATTATAAATTTGAATATGATGCATAACATTACATTGATTTAACATTATTTTTAATATAGGATCTGATAAATTGTTTCTGTATGTATAATAAATATATTAGAAAGCTACACTTTATTGATTATGATGTACAAAAGTTATTCAATCTGCAAATATTTTAATGGTGACAAAAACTAATTTCAAGGTTTTGTGATTTTGAAATATTGTTGGAAGATTGACTAAAAGAGAAGAATAATTTTGATCACAACTTTCTTGTCAAGTACAGTTTAGTTTCCTGAATTTTAAGAACAGTTCTTAAAGTTTGTCGTAATATTTTCAGAGCACTTAATCCATAACTAAAACCTAAGCTCTCTTAAATAAAATTTAAAACAGAGTCATTGTAAATCAAAAGCATTATGTAATCAATAAATCCAAAACTACTTCCAATTATGTTTTTGCAATATTTAATATTCAAACCCTTAATAATGATTATGTGTAATATCATAAAAGTCTTTTTAGATTTATTAAGCTTTTTAACGATGTTAATGTTGCCATATGTAAGGTAATAATATTAGAATAATGAAATTATTTATTTTAATTTCAATCTTAAAGTTATCTCAATATTGTTATTAATACTCTGATAATGGATAATGATTAATTCCATCTGCATGCCCTATAAGCTGTTAGATTGAATTGTTTTTAACCAGTTCTCTCTAATATAAGATGACACATATTTTAAAGTTAATTTATAAAAAGTTAATTAATACCAATGTGTATTTTGCATAACTACAGTATCTATTTCGTTAGCTTATTTTTACTGTAGAATTTTCATTATTAGGAAAAACATTTTTTTTTCATCATTTGAATATGAAATTCAACAAATAAGAAATCTCATTCAAAGCATACCAAAACGCATGGAGAAAATTTTGAATTTTCGATGAAAATTAATAAATATTTTAAAAATGGATTTTAATCATAATTCAAATTTTATCAATAAGTTTTTTTACACGATTTTCTAAATCAGATTTATAAAGTTGTAGTGAAGATAATGTATCTGAATTTTAAGTATGCATGGAAATTGTTTCGTTTGAAATTTATTTTTTTTATGTTCTGATTCTTTTCATATTACCGTTATAGATTGTATTTTTAATTTCATAAATAATATACTTTTTTTAGGTAATATTCTTTGTTGTATTGGTAATAGATGCAAGTTATTTACACTGTTATTTTTGTGCAAATGTATATTGTCTGGTAAAGTTTTTAGTCTTTAACTTACTTTTCTGCAAAATTACAGTATAAAGTACTACCACGAATTTAGAATTCAAAATGAGAATTCCTCAGAATTGATGTTGGCACCAAGAGGCTTTTGCAAAATTTTTGTGATATTTATCGCGTATGCATTATGAAAGAGTCAGTTGCTTTAATGCAATGATTTTAAAGATCTTTGCTTTGGCGCGCGGCCAAGTTACGGTTCACAGTGAAAAATAACGCAACAAAACGTTAGTTAAAATTCCGCCATTTTTAAAATGATTTTCAATTTTATGTTCTTTTAGAAGAATGTTGTTTTTAGAAGTTTCAACAATTCAATGGTTAGAAAAAAATGCAAGAATTTCTGATTATATTTTATATATGATCACATAATTTTAAGCAAAATATATTGGTATCTTAATATCGAGTAATATATATATATATATATATATATATATATATATATATATATATATATATATATTAAGTTGTTGTATATTATTGTTGTTGTTGTTCTCGTTTGCCACACACAGCGTAGCTGGCAAGGCAAATTGGGGTGCGCTTTTCCACTTTTTCAACTGAACCGTATTTGGTGTGGAGTCCGACTTCTTCAGTACACACACATGCCATAGGGACCCGTTTTTAGGGTAGGCAACCATTCACACCTCATTCCCATACACAAAGAAAGGACAAAGACACTATAGAGTGAGAAAGTACATTAAAGCCTGAACCAGGATTCAAACCTAGGACCACCCTTTCAGTAGTTAGGCATGCTGACCTCTAGACTAGCTGGCCGGCATGTAATTGAAATAAAACCAAATTATAAAAATACAAAAATTATATAAGCTACAAATAAAAATAAAAAATTAAATTTCAAGCAACACTGTAGTTGCAAAAGTATATTAATTTAATTAAATATTTAAATAAATATAATCATATGCTAACCAATATTTATTTTAACTATTGTTATACGGATTGGATTTAAAATTCAGAAACATAAATAAATCCTTTGCTTTAGGAGAATTTTAAACTAATATCTCGTAATCAAACTGCTGCTGTGTATTCAGGAATAAATCAGGAACAAAATTGTTTTAGAAAATAAGACATTTTATTCCTTTTTTAAATCTTAAAATCTTGATACCTTTTGTATATTGATTTTAGTATAAAAAGCATCCTGTAGTATATAATATAAATTTATGAAATGTTTTTTTATATTTTCAAATAAAAAAAAGTATGTGAAAATGTTTTCATTGTTATTGTTAAAATTATTTTTCTTTGAACTATGTAATGTTCATAAGAAGTATGAACTAAATTTTATGAAATCATTAAATGTTCATAATAAGAAAATGACAATTATCTTATTAGGTCAAGAATTTGTTAACATTGGAAGATAAGAAGTAAATTGTTTCGTTTTACCACAATCAAGATTTTTTTGAAAAATTGCGTCGAAATGCCTTCTTAAATGATAATTGTAACAAAGACATGAGGTTCCGAGCTATATCATATAATATGTAAGTTACATTTAACAATCGCTGTCAAATATATCACATTTTTAATAACTTTCGATTGAGAAATTCAGCACATATACATTCATCTTTTTTAATGACTTTATCAATAAATAAAAAAGAATAAATGTTCAAAATAAATGTAAAAAATTATGAAATCTTTATAAATTATAGTAAATTTTTCTAAATTGGTACATGAAATGTTTTTAACCTTTATTTTTTCATTAATCATAATATATAAATACAATTTTATATTGAGGTTAAATGCTTGACATTTTATGACTTTAATTTTTGTTTAATTTTGGCTGCATATCATTTTTACTCATTCCTCAAACTGAAAATTCTCCGTAACCCATGAAAGAAGGATATGACCAAACATGGCTGAGTATAGTTGACTGCTTTTACACTCACCGCCTTGTTAAAGGCGACCCGCTTTTAATTTAGAACCCATAAGTTTGACAACAAAAGAGAGTGTCTTATTACATTGACAAGCCATTCATGTTAACAAGGGCCGTGAGTAAGACATTGGAAAACAGCTAGGAGATGGGCCTCGCATCTCATGGGCAAAGGGGATGTTATTAATGCCACATTTGCATCTTGGTAAATGTATTAGAAAATTCCCCCATCCACACGGATATCTTTCAGTGAAGCGTGTTTATAATCGCAAATATCGTATTCCAAAGTTGCCTTGGCGAACATCCTTTTAATCTCCCTGTGATGACATAGGTTCCTAGCAAAAGAGGATGATACGGTTCGAAAAACGAAGTCTTTTAATCATGGTGAAAGTTGTTAGCATTTCCTATTAAGGCTTTTATTGACATCGTTGATACTAATAAGAGTCAGGAGTTGGAATATTTGGTTTTCTTTTGCCATACCGAGTTTCTGAGTTGGATATACTATTAGAAAAGAGATTTATTATCGCACCGCTATGTCTCATTGTTTATTGATGATGTTTACTTAAATTATTGTTTTCAAACGGCTTAACGCATATTTAAAAGCGGTGCACCGTAAACAATGAGATTCTTTTGCATATTCCATTGTTTGTAAAGGGGTTTTAGAAAACTGAATTCATATATTTAATAAATTGAATTTATCGTAATAAAATCTGTTTTCGAGAAAAGTTTCAATCAAAGTAGTAAAACAATTTTCAAATATATTTTTTAATGTCGACTACTTACAATTATTGATTTAATATGTTTACAACATCATATTATAAGTTATCTTATAAACTGATATTATAGAAAAACTTGATGATATTTTTAAAAAATTCGAATCAAATATTTAAGCAAAGATTGAAAAATAAAATTACAAAAATTATGTAATTTCACAATAAATTTTTAAAAATGATAATTGATAGCTTTACAAATATCATACTTTTAAATTAATATAAAAAACAAAATTTCCAACACAAGTTGTAAAATATGTAATATTAAAGTCTGAATGATATTCATTACAAAAAATGCATAATACTAATTATAAAGAAGGCATAATATTAATTTAAAAATTCCTTCTTACTATGCCTATGATAAAACTATTATTAAATTTTAAATTCTGTAAATATTTATTTAAAATTTAAGAAATAGATTTTTAAAAATCAAACAAAATATCTTTATTAGCAAATTATTATAAAATTTTGTTTATTAAAGTTCAGAGAAATTTACTTTATGGAAATTACTTTTCATATTTCCCAAATTTTTTTTAAAGAATGCGGAATGTATAATTATGCACTGACACACACACAAATCATACATATTATTTTTAAAATAAATTTGCTTGTTAAGTTCTTAGAAAATTAAATATCTTATTTATTGTTTTTTTTTCTAAAGGTTTATGTACTATTCACGTAAATAAAATCTGCCGTACAAAAATTGACTTCAATTTATTTATTTATTTATTTTTTTGAGTGTGCTTTTGGGACTAAATTCATAAAAAGTTCTCCTCAAAAGAAATAAATGCATAAGCATTATTGTCATTGGTTTGCATTATTTATACAAAAAATCTATTACACAAAACAAGCGGAAAAATTTCAAAATAAATTGTTGTGAGAAAATTTCAAAATAAATTGTTGTCATTATTTTAAATAGAAAGAAAAACTAACTTTAATGAAACAAAACCATTTGAATTCCCAAAGCTCTTGAATTTCGAAAAGTACTTAAATCTTAAACATTTCTTTATCAAACTTTTGAATTTTACTTTCAAAATAAGCATTGTTGATTTTAAAACTGATAAAGTGTTTTAAGAAATTCCTTTTCGTAAATATATTTTACTTTAGAATATAACTTACAATTAGCAGCTACAAAATGAATACTTTTATATTTAAATGTTATAATTTGAAATGTTGCATTAAGTTTTGTCAGTCATTGAAACTTTAATTGCTAAAAAAGGTTTTTTATGGAATTTTAGCAATTAATTATAGTTTTCAAATTGATTTGATTACAGTTACATTTTTATAAGGCACTGAATAAAACATTAACACAGAAAAACTGTTTATTTTGAGCAGTTTTTCAGTTATTTTTATAAAATTCGAACTGTAGTCAAGTCAACCTGAGAAAAAAAAGCTACATTTTTTAGTTCGTATCTTGAATGTAATGAAGTGAGTTTGAAACATTTTAATATTCAGTTTGGAAATCACTGCATTAATTTTTTCAAAATCAATTTATTTATTTTGTGAACTGAAAATTAAATTTATTTTATTTAATATAATGTGATTGAAATGCATTTTGTTAACGTTTTTTAATTTTACATTTCTGTTTTCTATTCCTAACTTAAACGAGAAGTATATTTTAAAAAAAATTAGGAATCTAGCACATTTAAGAAATAAAAATCTATATTCTGCTATTGAAAATAGGAATCTGGAAAATGTACAGTATTTAGAATCGGGAAATTATTATATATCCAATCCTGCTTATTTGGATGTTGAAAAATTATTCATTTTTTCAGCAGTATATTATAATTAAATTGGAAAAACACATTCTTATTTTATAGGACACGGAAAACATATTTCTTGATATAGGAATATTTGTTATTTTGTTACATTAAGATTATTGATATCAAATGTGTACTGCACATAAAAGCTCTCATTCAGCAATACTGAAAGATGCTATAACAAAATAACAAATATTTCTTGATATAGGAATATTTGTTATTTTGTTACATTAAGATTATTGATATCAAATGTGTACTGCACATAAAAGCTCTCATTCAGCAATACTGAAAGATGCTATACATGGAAGAGTATCTGATATATTGCAAAAAAATATATATCCTTTTATGATGCCTTTATTTATTACTGTATTGCTGAATTATAAAAAAATGTTTGTAGGTATCTTTTTTCTATTATTTGAAATAATTTAATTTAAGTAGACAATTTATCATTAAAATATTTCTAAAATATAGATAATTATCGAAATAAATAATTACATTTTTTACAATATTTTTAACAATAGAATCTATCTAAAATTTCTTTTCCTTTCCTCATGTAAAACTTAAATTATTTTCCGTTTCCTAAGTATAAATCGCATATTTTCAATTCCTATTTAGAATTTCTAATTTATATTACTTTTCCTGATTTCTGTATGAGCCAACTTATTACTACCTACATTAATAAATTTATAAAGAAAAATAGATTTCTCGCCTAATTAAAAAGACTAAAAATGCTTACAAAAAATATAAATTTACAAATGTCATCATGTTTTACAATGATAGGCATTAAAAAACAATAACTATTTTGATCTGAATAAAATTATATACCCTAAAAGTAGAATATATATGTAATTAGAAATTAAAACATATTTATATGATTTCACATTATAAGAATATAGTTAAATTAATTATATATGTAAAATAATTAATGCATATAGATATCGCTCCAGATTGAATTAATAATGTAGAATTCAAAATAAATTATAAACATAACAAGAATAATCTTAAGAACAAGTAACAATTTGTATAATTGATGATGTACACCACTAATTGAAGAACGCGAATTAAACACACAATCATTCTTAAAATAGTTTATGTATGATGTTAATTAGCAAAATGCACATTTTGGAATTTTAATATCTTAGTCTGTTTCCAAACTACGATTCTAAATGTAAACATCAATTAGAAATAACTTTAATATACAACGGCATTAATCAAGAGAATGAAAATTATTCTATTTTCCTGCTTCTATTAATGTTGCAGAATGGCAACTAATTAATTTTTAGAGTGTGCAAGTATTTTTTTCAAAATAATATTTTAAGCTAAATTTTTATTTTTGAGAAAGGAAATATTTAAAATGAAACATAAAACACATAAATTTGAACAGATTTCACTTATTCACTTTGGTTTTCTACAAATATTTATGTGTACAATTTACTCAATGTAATGTATTTACTCACTTTAAAAGAATACCATTTAATATATTTGGTTGTTTTCGATCCAAACATATAAAATGAAACACTGAAGGTACATTTTTGAAATAATATTGCAATTTCCTCTATTCATAATGTAAGAAAAGAATATAAATTGTAGATTACTATAACCTCTTGAAGAATGGGACAGGGTAAGGTAACATTTAATTAAATTTCAAACTATCTACATAGCACAAATGACGCATTTTTCTCGAAGAGGCTTTTAATATCTCTCAGTTATTAAGGCCTCCTCTAGGCACTTAATTTTGCTTCTTTTTAACCTTACGATGAGTTTTTTCGTAGAATATGTGACTTTCCTAGGTTTAATTCTACCACTAGGCTTTGCGTATTTCATTTCTGGAGTAATTTCGGGCATGCATTTAGATACATATATAAGAAAGCGATACAAATTCTGTGCTAAGTAAGGAAAATAAGCAGAAATAATTCTTTTATAAGGTAAATAAATATCATTTTAGTGAAATTGTTAAAATAATTTCAATACAATAAAGTTTTTAGGAAAAACATTAATAAAATATTTATACACGTTATGAAAATTTGATTGAAAAATTAAAAAAAAACAGCTAGAGTTAAAAGCTATATTCATAAAAATATTTCAATCATTTCATAAATAAATTTAATTTTAAGTTTATAGAAATTTTAATGGCGATGAAATTGAGTGTCCAATACGAAAATAATATTCAAAGAATATTTTTTTGCTGTCAGAGAAAAATCAAGTTTTCTGTGTAATTTTTATTGAAGATCATTTGGTCTACCGGTAAGATTTTCAATAAGAAATATTATTCTTGATATTAATTGAAAAAGTTTATCTTTTATTGTTATCAGGGAATTCACATTATTATAATTTATTTACTTTTGTAATCATTTGTATTAGGAATTTTCTTTAGTAGATTAAGATTTATTTATTAATGCAAATTTTGTAAAGCAATAACTTCTATTCTCTAGATAAAAATACAAATCATGTTAATTTAATGTCGCTTCTTATGTATCCACAATTACTTAATAATATTTAAGAAAATATTATAATATATAAACATCTTATATAAAATCAAAAGTATGCATACTAATGCCGAACATTTATATTATGACATTTTGATCAGCTGCATTTCCGAAAGAAACTAAAAAGCTTTTTTAATACTTAAGGGTATGTTATCATTACTACTAATTGTTAAATAAATTCTAAGTTTTTAACAATTACAAGTACATTATCATTTTTCCTAATTGTTGATTTTTTTTTACAGTTAGGTGTAATGATAACAGATTTATTCTTAATTGTTAAATGTGCTAAAAAAATTAAATCTGAATAGGAGTATGTTATCATTGTTAAAATGTCTTAGTTTTTATCAGTTACGAATATTATCTTCATTCCTAATAGTCAAAAGGTTTTTTTTTTTTTTTTTTTTTTTTTTTGAGTTTTTGACAATTAGGTGTAACGACAACAAAATTATTCCTAATTGTTAAATGCTAAGAAACTTACTCTAAATAGGAGTATGTTATCATTAAAAAATTAAATGCTTTTTTAAAACAATGGCAATTAAGAATCATTAAAATCAAAACAGAAACATTTAATTTATCTGAATTCGTCTGACAAAATTAGCTGTTCCCACATTTCATTTTGACTTTTTACGAGTTAAGTTTTTTTTTCATTCAAGTAATAAACCTGATATTCCTTCCAGTTTGTTTATTTATTTTACATAATCAAAAGTGTTTCATTCCTTACCCTCGTGAACCAGATTAAAACGCAAAAAACGCTGACACTAAATTAAAAACAAAATGCAATGACACCCACACGAACTGAAGGAAACAAAAATGTTTTTAAAGATAAAAACATTTCTTTCCCAAGAATTAAATGAGTTTTCCTGTTGTATAATTTTTTTTTTCTTACTTTCCCGGGCATTTCAAGTGCTCTTGAAGAAAGAAAGTAAATTCTGAAGTCTCGTTCTAAGAAACGCATCCCTCCTCTATGGGCATTTAAGAGGCGGGGGAGTAAGGGGTAAGAAACAAGGAAATCTCATCATTTTATTTATTTCTCAAATATTTTTTTTTTTTTTTTTTGCTTCAATATTTGGTACTCTAAGCGAAGTTTTGCACCCCCGGATTTGTAAAATAAACAGTTTTAATTCTCCGAATGACGTTTGTTCTTTTTTGGAAGAGGAGATAAAAACGAGCCCCACTCAGACTCAAGGATATGAATAAATAAAAAAAATTCGAACGTTGAATTTCTAAATAGCAATACCCATTTTCCATGCTCTGAGCTTCAGTTTTATTAAATTGGTTTTCAGGAGTCACACGTCTTTTTAGAAAAAATATCCAGACTTAAAATGAAAAAAAAATATAGTAAATTTATTTTGTTGTATTTAAAATAGATATTTATATTATATGAAAAATATTTTTTGGTCATGCTTATTTATGATAACTTTCACTAAAGTTGAGGATTTTGTTTTAAAATCGTTACATTTGTGCAGATTTAAAACAGTAAAAATGCTTAAAATCTCTTCCATTGAAATAACTGAATATTAGCGGAGAACAAACAATGTAATTTACCAAATTTACTGCAACAGCTTTAAAATATTATGGCGTATAAATATAAATTATGACGCTGCTATAAGCCTAAAGGTAAAGAATATAAAATACCATAATTAAAATATTTGTCTCATATGCTGTAAATGAGTATTTCCTTTTGACTGAAAAGAATAATATTTAAATAACTTGATACCTGCGTTCTGTATCTTAAAAGAATTTAATTGTTATAACAAACATAATTGTTTATTATTGTATAATTAATTGTGATAATAATAATATAATAAATAATAATAATGATAATTATAAATTAACCATTATGTTTACAATTACTTGTAAAATTAAATAATTTAATTGATATGATGTATTATGTAAGAGAATATCGATTTAATTCGATTCAGCTGTCAGTTTTACAAAAACAAATACATATTTGAGCATTTTGTTATTTTATTGCTCATAGTAGGCGAGAAAATATTGTTAAATATATTAGTAATATACAGCTGAAAATTAGAATTTCACTGTTTTGACGAATGAAAAATAGAAGACTTTTCACAGGAAAATAAAAGATTTAACTTTAATCAATTAGTAAATTTTATTTCTCAATATTGTGTTAAAACCTATTTTAATCCTAAAATCTGTAAATTACTTAATAATTTATAGAGAAAGTTTTTAAGTGAATTCTATTGTATGTTTCACAAACTTTAATCAAAATAATTTGTGAAATATTTAAATTAGCAACATCATCTCTAAACTAAATTAAAAAATAGATAATTAGCATTATACCTCTCTCTCTCTCTCTCTCTCTCTCTGTCACAAATAGAGATACGTTATTTAAAATGATTATTTTGAGTTTAATTGAAGACTTATTTTATTACATTCCGTTCTATATACGCTATCAAAATGCCTTTAATACCTCTAAAAATGCATTTCATACCTATGAAAAAATAAATAGATCATATTACTTTCAGAATTTTCATGAATTTTAAAAAGTAATATTTTAGAAAAGAGAGATAATGAGCTTATAAAATAGCTCATTAAAGTCTTCTTCATTTTTGTTTGTTATGTTCTGAAGATACTTGGGGATATTTGATTCACTTCTAGTATGTGTACCTCTGAGAAGGGAATAAGTTAGCAATTACAAAATAAAACTATTTGCTGGTATGTTTATTAATTAATTCATTATAAATTTTAACTATATATATATATATATATATATATATATATATATATATATATATATATATATATATATATATATATATATGAATTTTCCCGAGAAAATCAAAAATTGTGTTTTCGTTACCATAAAATACATGCTTAAGAATTATGTGCTTTCTTCCTATTAAATATCCATGTTTGCGGAAGAATATTGAAAAAAATTCAACAGCACCTGTTGTTGAATCATTTATTTAAGTAAAGACTATACATTTATTTGAAGTATTGAAACTTTTCTTTCTTTATTTTTTCTTTATATCGTATACTTCTTATAGTTCTGGGATTTTTTGCTAAGAGTTTCTTGAAGTGTTAATATCGAAATGTTCAATTACACTTCTTCACGTCTAAATTAGTTCAATTCCCAAAATGCTGAGAATATAAGTATTTTAAGATAACTAATTAAAACATTTAAAATATTCTTAAAGTTTAAAACTTTAAGAGAATTGTATTAAAAAGTGAAACATTGTAAAAAAAAATTTTTGATTGTTTATGAATAGAATAAAATGTATTTTTCTATTTTCAGAGCAAGCTCACATAGTTAAATAAAAATGTGATGAATATTTTATGAAAAAATAGTTGTACCGCGATTTTTATATAGTTTTTATTTCAATTCATAAATGAAAAAAAAAATACAAGATAACATTCCATTTTTATTACCCATCTAAATTATTGTGGAATTATCACAATTTCTAAACAAAGATTTTGAAATTATAATTATAATTACTTACTTTAATTAAATTGTATGTATTTATAAGGTATCGAAATATTTTAATCAGCAATTTTCTTAGTCATCTGTACCTTCAATTTTCATAAATGATTTTATCTTTTAATTAAGAAAACAGTTGCATTGCTTAATTTGACTAATTTAATTATATAGTTTTTACAATTAAGCAAGTATAAGGCCATTATTTACGAAGTTTTGATAGAGGGGATTCTGTATTTCATTTAATTTTATGTAATTGATTAGTTAATTATTTTATTTTGAATGAAGAAAAAGTTATCTTTTGATAATGTGCAGAACCGAAAATATTTATCAAAACAATTTTTGATTATTAGAAAAATGTGTACAAATAGTATTGTCTTTGTATTTTTTTCTGAAATAACTTTTTAATTTTTCTGAGATTAAATCAATCTAACTCAATATCTGAATATGTATAAGTAGAAAAAGTATCATAAATGTTTTTTCAGGTATTTTAATCATTTTTGTACTGAGGGTAAAAATAATATTTATTCTTTTTATTAAACTAAAAAATTAAATGAAAGATTTTGGCTTTTCATATTCCTTTTTAATAAATTTTTATACACAAACGTTTTAATATTTTGGTTGCAAGAATATAAATGTTTGTGAAAGCAATACCTTTTCACATTATTTTGTTTTTGACATATGATGAATGTTTTTCAAATTACACGTAAAAGCAAAATCGCTTTAAGAAAATTTTATATTTTAAAATCAGAATAGGTTACATTTGAGAATATACTTTTTATTTAAATTGAATTCACCGACTGCCCAAATGTTATGAAAAAGTATTTTAATTGGAGAACAATTTAATAAATTAGGACTCAAAATCTTTTTTCATTTTACATTCCTTAAACATTGTATAAAAATAATTGAAGTCGTCACCTTGCTCTGTGATAATGAAATAAAAAAATAATTTTATTCTGCTAATTTTTAATCGGAATGAATTTATAAGACTGATTTTAACTCAAATGCCTAAACACAATCTGTTTATAATTTAGTATTATTTTTATTTTAATATTTTGTTGTATTTACTTATTTTATAATCATATTACTTTTTCTTCGCTAACAATTCAATAGTTACATTAGTTCCAAATATAATACAAAGCTTATTAATACCTAGAATGTTTGAAAAGTAAAATAAACGGTTACATCAAATAATCGAAAATTATGATCATTATCTTTGTTATATGTTTGTGCGGATTTATATCAATCCAACAATTAATGAAATTTCTTGTTACAACAATTGTGAATGTTGTTATTCAGAACTCATTTTAAACATTGTAATTATTCAGTATCAGTAGACAGTCATCGGAAAAAATGTGAATTTAAGAGCATATCGAAATCAAATCAGGAGAAGTAAATTTCCAAAGTCAAGCCTTGAATTCAAGAAAAAAAATTATGCATGATTTAAGGCTGACACAGATGTGTAGAATTATGTTATCTATTTCTAATCCATACTAACAAATGAAAGCAAATTGATAACTTTTTACTTAAAAAATAAACATTCAAGCTTAAGCATAAGCATTCTAAAATTATCTTTATGTGCTCAAAACTGAGGAATATTTGAATATAAATTTAAACATCTATCATTTCTTGCAATTTTATTTCAATTATCTATTAACTAACCAAAGGAAGGGCTCCTTTAAATTATATCTTAAATTGTAAATTTTAATTTTCCCTATAATGTTCCTAAACACAAACATTTAATCCCTATTTTTATTATTTAATAAGAAAATGTATATTGCTTCGAATATTTTTGACATAACATTTCCGATCTTTCTTAATTTTAAGAAGTATTTATTTTTGTTGCTTATGAAAATAATATCTAAAAATAAAAGTTTGCTAACTATTTTCCCTGGAGAAAAAAAACTTAAAATTACTTTCAGAATAAATTATCTGCATTGTTTTTTTCCGTTCCCCGTTTCCACCCCCTTTCATCCATCTACATCCTGATTAATTAGCGGAACCGGTAAAAATTATCGAAAGGACTGTTAAAAGGGGAAATAAAATGAAATAACCGGGAAAAATCCATAATAGTAGTGATAACAGTTCATTTTCTGAAGCTTTAATTAATTTAATAATTGGAAAAGGAAATTCAGAAGAATTGTTTAACTCAAAAAGCAATCGAAACATACAATAAGTGTTAAATTTTTATTATTTGCGTCAATTTTCATTCTCCAGTTTTGTTCTTCAAACATTCAAAAGCTTGAAAGTAATTGTTTTTTAATCTTTCTTCCTTCATAAGTTCTTGATAAAGTAAGCGGTATTTAATGAGAAATGTTTCCTTAATTTATTGTGCTTTTTTCCCTTTTAATTTCCTCTTTTCCCTTTTGCAGGGAATTTTCTTCATATCTAATTGCATTTTGACTTCTGCTTGAATGGTAGTTTTGAAGTTCATGTTTATGTAGTGCTGACTATTAAAAACATTTCAATTTTTTTCCTATTGTATATTATTAGGTATTGGAAAAAAATAATTTCATTCTTGAAAATAATTATTTCTAAAAAGAACTTTCTGGAGCGAAAATAATGAGACAAAGCATTTTTTATCTGTTAACAACCTAAGATATTGTTTTGGTTATTTCTTCTTGATGTATTTCATGGAAAATTAAATTTATAGTTTTCTCTTTTCATCTAAGGCATGCCGACATAAATTTAGATGTGCATTATGAAGAACGTCATTTTAAAAGTAGATTAAAAATTACGTATAAAATTAATTTAAAATTAAGCGTCAGAATCCATTATGATTTTTATTATTTGTTGCTTGCTTTCTTGCATATATTAGGGGGAAATATAGTAAAATTATAAATAATCATTCAAATTGAACTAACAGTCATGAATTTAATTATATTTTCTAAAATAATAGAATATTAAAGTAAAATTAATAGTGTGAATATCTGAAATAAATCTTCTATACCAAGTTTGAAAATTTTAACCGTAATTATTTTCTGTTAAGTAAATGCAAGGTGTGTGATATCTGCGATTTAGTTGAAAATTTCTACATTCAAAGTTATACCCACTGAAGAATCAGAAGAAAGTGTTAAATTTGGGATAGGACTCAAAATATATTAAACGAAGAAATGTATAATACAGTTACACGTTAAAGTGATCCTTGCTTGAGTAAATCAAGAAGTTTCATAGTAGAAGAAATACATTGAATTAAATTTAATAATTTTGAGAATATTTTCAGCGCTTATAATTTTTATATTTTAAATTATTAAATTGCATGATTATTTTACATTAAAACTTATACCATCATTATACATATAATTGTAAAACAGAATCATTCAACTCTACCAGATAATTTTACAAATGACTTCTTTAAATTTTAAAATAAATTAATATTCATAAAAATTTTATTTATGCCTTTTATGAAAAAGATAAAATTTACGTTACAAGATAAATAGATTTCTGCTAGAGTCTTTTTGATGTCAAACAAATCTGTTCTTAATAATGTAGTATATCTCTCATGTTTTGAAACAGTTTAAAATTTAACACTAATAATTTCTAAACTTCAAATAGCAAGAATAAGAATGATGGATGTTCATTATTCTTATTCTTGTTATATCACTTTGAATTGTTATTTCATAGCAATCTTGTCTCCATAAATCAGAATAGTTATACTTTTAATTATTTGAGCAGAAACATGTGTGTATTAAAAAGAATGTGTCAATTTGAATTAAACAAATAAAACGACACTTAATAAATCTCAGCTAAATTGTTCCCATCAAGCCCCTTTGATGAACCTATCACGTTTGATGGTATTGTCGATAATACTTATAGACGGTGACTCACGTAGATGGATGGTCGAACTTGTCGCCATCTGCCACTGACTGAAGAGTACATTAAATCTGATCCAACTGCAGAAGTCATCAATATAGTTTGCTAAATGGTCGATTCCGCTGAAGTCTTTTCTTTAAAGACCAAAGTACCAGAAAAGCTTTTCAGAAATCCTTTCATTTGGTTTCTTGTATTTGTCCGAGAAGATTCCCTGATATCATCGCAAATTGTCCGTCGTTATTTCCACTACTTGAAAGAGGCTGACTTTTCTGTTAAGTTTTCCGATTAGAAAATGCAGAAAACTGGGCTTCCTGAAAAGAATCACTTAATAATTTACGTAAGTTGTAAAGTTTTAGTTAAGTTTACTAATGAAACGATATTGAAGTTCACTAGTTCGATTGTGCTTGTGCTTCTGATGAAGAAAATTGCAGTTTAAATAAGTCAGAAATATATTAATTTTGTATAGAATGAAATTTCAACTGAACAGTTTTCATTATTGTGATCACATATAATTATTCAGATTCTTTTGCAAATCTTCAAAACAAAATTGCTTAATTAAGTCCCATTATTTAGTTAAATGTCTTTTGCACATTTTAATCAATATCATTTAACTAAATTGCTTTAATGTGCTTAACATGTAAAATTATAATAAAAAATCAAATTTTCTTTTGATGAATAAAGTATTCTCAATTTTTTAAGACATGCAGTTTAAAATTTAATTCTTAACAATTACTATGTTTGCATCTTTAAAGCAAAACTGTAGTCCATAACATGTTTTAATGCACAAAAAATTATTGAATCTAATCTCATATACCTATAGCTTAATTAACATTAATTTTTTTACGCGTTTGAAACAAAGAATAGTGTTTTTTAAAAAATGCAGGTATAATAAATTGCTATTAGGTGCTGAATATTTTGAAAATTTTGTTAAAGGAATTTTAGTTAATATATGATATATTCGTTATACTCATAAACCTAAAAAGATAAAATAAAATTAAACTGGAAACATTTATTTTTCCTGATAAAACTGGTGTTGATTGGGAAATTTAAGTTTTATCTTTTGTCTTGTTATATTAAAATAATAAATTTATATATTCGTAAGCAAAACGAATCGGTGCATCTTTTTAATCATTAGAGAAAATGGTACTAATGAGTGTCATTTTCTCCATTCATTCTTATATCGAAAAATGTTTCGATATATGTGAAATATCGAAAAATCGAATAATGTTTCGATATATCGAAAAATGAAAATATCGATGTTTTCGATATATTGAAAAATATTTCGATGAATGTTTTATTCATTCTTATATCAAAAAATGTTTCTATATAAGAATGAATAAAACATTCATTTATTATGCTATAAATTTCTATATCCTAAAATGAGACTATGTCCAGTTTATTGTATATAAATAATATATATTTGGTACTAATGTGTAAAATTGAGATTTGTTTAATTATAAAGAATGAGAAATTGTAATTAATATGCTACAAATTTTATCATTTTACTTTATTCATTTTTAAATTATTTGTCAATTAATATTTCAAATTCTTTATGCATTACCAATAACAGTCTAAAATAATCAAGGTGAATGGTAGTGACTCATGTTTGTTGCTGCTAGCTTTATCATAAAATCTCATTGCAAAATTACAAGCAGTAGTTTATTTACCGTTGCTGTTTATACTCCCTAGATTATCATACTAAAGTAATCAATGCCCCATTTGAGAATACTGAATGATATAACTGCTCAAAAAATCTATCTTAATAAAATTAAAGGATGATTTTTGAAAGAAATTTAATTACTTTTTTTTCAATAATTTATTTTTAATATTATTTTTTTCAATTTCTCTTAGGTCGTAATTCATACATTTTCTTTACCTAGAATTCTCCTCAATATTATTTTTGACTTAGAATTTTATTTCATAAAAATAAATATTTCAACTTGTCGCTTGAAGGTATTTGTTCTTTTGTTGACGCTTAGCAATATATCCTGTCGAGACATAAACGGGAAATCTCTAATAAAAAATGCCTATTCAAAAAGCTGAATTGTAGTAACGCGGTACATATTTATGTATTTTTTGCAATACCTTCTAAAATAGCCTGGAGACTTTTGCTCACATTATAAATACTTCGAAAAGCATTAATTTCTTATTTCTCTTCACAAGACATACGGTATTTTTCATCTTTAATTCTTTTATTTTCATCTCTCACTTTCTCAATTTTTTTTAGCTCGAATACAGGAAGAGAACAACTCATCTCTATTTCTCTTTCTCCCTCTTTCAGTTTTTTCCCTATTCGACAATCATTGGATTTCTTTTGTTACATTTTACGCTTTTTAAATTCCGAATTGAGGAATTGTGGCTAGGTTTATGTTTCTGATGCGGTAAAGTAAAGCAAGACAGTAAAAAATTCATTCCTTAAGAAATTTATCGTATAAATAAGTTTAAATGAATATAGCTACCCTGATTAAATTCTTTCACTTTTTTGGGGAATTAAGTACTTATATGTGTATTGTAATTAAAGTTTCACTTTAAAAAAATAATTTTTATTAGTAATATCGAACATTACAAATTAATTAATAGTTTTTTTTTATTTTGATATGTTAATTGCAGTAATCAATTTTTCTATTAAAATCAATTTCGTTGCATTCCAATTTTTAATTAGTGATAACATATTCCTTTAAGTGGTTATTTTTAATGATAATTTAAAGATTAAATCAGAAACCAAGCAGAAAATATACGTAAAAAATCTAAGATTGCTTTAGTACTGTTATAAATTACGAAAATGTGTTCGTGTTATAATTGCACAGGACAGTCTGTAAGAGAAATCTTGTCTTGGAAGAGAAAGTTCAATACTTAATTCAGCCAACGATTCATAGATCTGCAAAGTCTTACATGTTTAGTTTTCATGATTCCTATGCCTCTTCACTGATTTGTTATTTAGATTTGTAAAGATTGATACAAATAGAGGATTTGACTGTTTATTTAAACATGATTTAGAACTACAAACATAATGAATTTTATAAGTTTTCACTTTCATTTAATTGAAAAGAGAACAAGTGGACACAACATTTCGAATATTAATAAACGAAATGCATTATATCATTTGATTTATTAAAAATTTCATATACATTACCTTTTCTTATACCCAGAGAAATTATAAATTTATGAAATAAAATATTTTTAGTATTTTTAACAAATTATGGGCACAAAATTTGATTCTATTGGATAACTTTCTGTTTTTTACACTCGAATGTATGTAGACATGGGTGATAAAGGTTTCTACGAAATCCTACACTTTTTAATTTTTCCAGAAGGGATAAATTTGAAATAATAAGATTATGAGCTTGAAGCAAAGGATGACTAATGTACAATGTTCATGACTAATGTTAATAAGAGATTTAATTTTTCAATTAGTGAAATCTGCTGTTATATTTTGCAAGCATATTTACATGCATTCCTATGCATGAGATTATCTGTCATAGATAGATTTGAAATAACATATATAGTTAATTAGACTAATTAATTATGTAGATCATATGCAAATGTATTAAACCATGTAAGGGTGAATTTTAAATAATATCAGTATGATTTAAAATTCCCCCTTATACCTTATTATCAAGTACCTACCCATAAATAATTGTTTTGTGCCATAAAATTTAATTTCATCTATGTTTTTGTATTATCATTGTTTTTTTGTTTTTTTTTCTTTTTGTTTTTCATGTTCAGTTATCTAACGATAAATTATAATGTTTTTTTTTAAATATAAAAATCTATGAATTTAAAACCAAAAACAGAAATAATATAAATGAGAGTAATTACCTTTATTACTTCATTTATTCCAATCTTAGAGTCACATTTTAACAAAGAAATCCTTTATTAAACTATAATAAATGAGATCATATTTTTATGCTCTTAATTAAAGCATATATATCGGATATATATTCATTCTTTATTTGAATAGTAAATAAAGTGCATTGTGTTTCTATTGTTAGATTGACATAAATTTTTCAGGAGATTTTTTCATATTTAGTTTATTTAATTAGTTTCATTTTTTAATCACTTTACAGACAAAATAATTTTTTTTTTCTATTATTGAAGAGCTATGTATTTAGTTTAAAGTGAAAATATCTATATACGTGTCATAAAACTAAAACAGCTCTCAAACAGCCATAGATATTAAAAATTAATTTAAAGCTTTTTATTCATAGAAAAAATATAGCAATTTTTATACTTTAAAATTTTAAAATAAGTTAAGTTACATGAACAACTTAATTATTTGTGCCTTAATTTTTTTTAAGTTTTTACGATATTAAAAAGTTACCGTTAAGTGAACAAATTGATTCCTTATACACGTTTAGCAAAATATATTCTTCTTATAAATTCTATGAAATTTAAGAAAAGTTTGTTGACAGCAACATTTTGGTATTAAAAAATTTAACTGCTGACAATTTCAAGCTTTTTGAGACCAGGTTTATTCATGAAAATTTTACAATCCCGTAACATATTTGTAAATTACATTGTATAAATCTACGAGAATTTAAAGTCAAGTATTCCAGCAAATGTTATAAGATATTTCATGTTTCGTTAGTTTCGAACTTGAGGATCAACATAATTAATACAAAAAGGAACAAAGTGGGATATGAAATAAAATTTAAAATGGATAAAGAATCATTTCTTTAAACTACAGACATCAATAATCATATGCTCTTATGTAATTGGTTAATTCCAATGTTACTTGTTACTAAAGTGTTTCTTTTATATTTTTTGTATCTTTAGGAAAAGTAGGTTTAATGTTAAACCAACAGTTTTTCAAAAATATAATTTTTAGCATATTTTTTTGCATTTATAAAATATGAAATTATTATACAAATATATCTTGTACATGTAGTTATAAAAATAATAATAATTAAATTATCTGTATATTGATTTTTATTTTTATTTTTAGGTAAGTTGCTAATTTGAATATATATTATTTCATAAAAGACCACAAGGTAAGTTAGAGTTTTCTTGATGCATCATATTATGTAAACGGTTTCATTTTCTATTTATTAATAAGAATAATTCTCATGTGTGAATAAATAATGTATGATAAAATAATATATATATATATATATTATTTGAAATTTATGAAAATATATTTTAAGTAGTGCCCCATTCACACACACGCGCATAAATTCCTTATTGATATATTACTTCTTAAAGCCTATATAGATGATTTCTACTTTAAACAAAATATTTTTATTAAGAAAATATTAAAAAAAAATTAACGCAGACATGGCATGTATGAAACTGTGTCTTTCCAATAATACTTATATTGCCTTTTTGTTAGACTTTTTCTAATTTAAGCTTATATAAATTGGATTTAAGTGTAAGTTATTTTAATCATTTATCTATGAATTTATCATATATAATTATTGAATTTTATAGATCAGCAGGGCATTTTAAATTGTTATATTATGCAATTAATAAGGAACTCATTATTTACTGCATATTTTAACATTTTTGCAATGAATAATGTGCACAGACTGATGAGAAGCTACCTACACCATTCCTGATAGAGTGTAATGTGTATGCAGCAACTAAAGATTGTTGTATGCCATTTAGACATATATCTTGTTTTTTTAATTGGAGCATATATTTATTCAACACAGGGGAGATAGCTCGAAAACTTCCAAGAATCCATTCTCATAACAATGTAGATGTTCTCAACACCCATTTTTTTATTGAATAAAAGTATATGTGGTTAATTTAAAACCCAGTAATTTCCATTCAAAATGCAAATTTAGTTTGGCTACGTGAAGTGTCTGAAATAGGAATTTCAAACTATGTATATCTTGAATCTAGTTTTACGATTTAATTTTATGCTTTGAGAAATATGTACACAAAACTATAATGTATTATGTAAATTTTTCTCCTAATAGCTAATGAATAGAAAAGCTTCAATTTTTAATATTTTATGAAGAATTTGTTTAATTCATTGATAATAATGTACACATTAAGAAAGAGCTTTCTTGATTCCACGCTGTAATGTAGCTGCAACATTGTATTGATTTATCAATTTCATTTTATTTGAACATTAGTTGAAAACAATGCTGCAAACTACATCAGTCTCATAAAAATTGTAGGATACCACCATTTTTATTTTAAAATAACGCCTATCGCCAACTTTCCAAATGTTCTTAAAAGAATTTTTATTCATTCATTTTTCTTTCTTGCGTGGTCCTGGTATTTGATTGAGATATTTGCGTGCAAAAGATAGAACGCTTCGATTGCGTGCTGTAAGTACCTATAATGTGAACAATAACTGCTTTTGAAGTGGAATTTTCTTTGTCGACAAACCCTATGATTCTAACATTTAAAAATCTGTTTCGAAAGTCCGTGGGGAGAACATGTAAAAGTTCACTGTAGTCAGTAAAGCTTAAAAAGACATTGGCTCTAGAATATTATGACAAAATCAATTGATTTATGTAATGATATATTGATTTGATAAAGTAATCAATATAATGAGCAATAAAAATGTGACTTGTGTTTTATTTAGTATAGGAATTAATGTAATTATTTATCATTCCTTAGAATATAAGCCAATTTAATTTACAGTTCTGTACTGTCTGAATGTCCAATTTAAATGTTAGTAATCTTTATATGAAATAAAATTTTTATTAATTTTTTTTTATCACATGAGCATTCAAGTTAAAAAAAAAAAACTAGAGATTAAGCATCTAGTGCTGCGTTTTTAACGTTATTCTGCATTTTATCTTTAAATCTGCTTACAAAACTGAATTTACATTATATATATGAACATGAATTGTAAATTCTATTTCTATTTTAAAAATTATAACACGAATCTGTGAAATAATTTAAATATTAGCCATCTGCATTATTTAAATATTATCCATAAGGCAAATTTTAATGATTGTGATTTCGCGCGAGAATTCTTAATTAATTTAATTAACCTGTGTAACATCTTATAGAATATTTGAAAGTGACATGCATTCAATAATTGCAATTTTATGTAGCTTTTTTTTGGATCAATAGTCGAGCATTAAAGAATAACATTTTCTTTATAAAGTAATATTTTATAAAAGGAATTTTATCACACACAAATTGAGAAAAACATTTTGCAACGTGCAACCAAGAAAATATTTTTTAAACTTATAATTTTTCCAAGAAAAACGTATGTAAATAAAATTTTAAGATTGTTTGAGAAACATTTAGGAATTCTTCGACTGTTTCTTAATTAAAACACAAAATGATTAAATTTTTCATTTTTACTAAAGTTTATTTACCATTCATATTTATTGTTTAATTTTTGTTTCTTTTTTTTAATCAAACATTTGTTCTGTTCTTGAAATTATTATAATTAAACAATTTGTTAATGTTTGTAATTTCATGTGCTTGACAGAGAAAAATGAAATAATATGTCAATGTTAAAAAAAAAAATTGTTGCTTAATAACTTAAAAATTTTAATTATGTCTTCTGTGTTGTGTCATGTATAATTATGTAAAATTACAATAGTGTAGTTTTGTAGACAATCAATTTCAGACAATTAAAGTTTAAATCAGCTACAAAATTAATAAAGTTGATGAAAAAAACAATTTTTTAAATTATTTAGTATTTGATATAAATTGCGTTTAATTAACTTAAAAAGTTCATAGCAATTGTAAAAATACGTTTGTACAATAAACAATATTTATTGAAAAATTTTTGAAATTCTAGTGACAATTATTTTATTTTTATTATTTGCAATGGCAGAGCAAAACTAAGAAATATCACAAATAAAACAGATAAAAAATCACAAAATGGACATGAGACGAAGACATGACAGAGGAATGCAGAACATAAACGTAAACTGTATGACCGGAGCCATTGAGCCCAAAAGCTTTCTGGTTTGCCAATAAAGCGGAAATTTAGACATACCATACTGTGCAGCACAATGGTGGAGGTGGGTCCTATTCATGGGTTCTGTCCAGTTGCAGAGCGGACAGTCCGGTAAACTTAAGTACGGTGCAGTTCAGTACTTAAGTACTTGCCAGTACGGTGCAGTTCAACCAGACATTCATGGCACGTCAGGTGTCGAAACTGAACTACAACTTGACGGCGTGGACCATCAGGAATATTCAGAAGGTCATCTTTCTCCACCGCTTGGTTTTAATCCTTTCTTGCAGATTAGAAGCTTGAATTCTTTGTAAAAACTTGTTTTAGGTGTGGCTTTATAGTGTGATAGGAAATCTCTGTGTATCTTGGCTGGAGAAGTCTTGCTATTCTCTTTGCGAAGAAGTCGGATTGCTCGTTTCCATAGATGCCACAGGTGTTTACTGGAACACAACGCGTTTCTTTCGTAATGTCAAAATTTCCAAGAGAGCTTATGGCCTGAATTGCAGCCTGTGAATCAGAGAACAGAGACATTCTGTCAAAAACATCAGGAAAAACAACTAGTTGTTTTAAGGCAATTAGAATTGCCTCAATATCTCCGTTAAATGCTGCTCTGTAGACATCTGCAGAAACATAGAAATTGAACAGATTTGAATGTACACATACAACAGCTGACAAATGGATATCAGTATCAATTGGTGACATTTAAAGTATGTTGCGTCATATAAACGAATGAGTTTTGAAATATTGCAATACTTATATTTTAGGTACTAAGGAAGTCTTTAACAAAACGTTCCAATTATAAAAAAAAACATCGTGTTAATTCTTTACATTTTATTTCATAAATACTTTAATAAAATAACTATAACTTTTCATTTTATTTTTACTATTTACTAACTATTTAGTTTGTCTCAATTAAAGTACCAATTAAAAATGAATACTGTTCAAGAAAACAACTGCAACAATTTTATCAAATCATCAAAAGAAAGATGTTTGTTAAGTACATGTGTTATAAATACATAGAAAAAATATGTTGTAAATATATATATATATATATATATATATATATATATATATATATATATATATATATATATATATATATATATATATATAAGTAAAATATCATCTCAACATACATATATATGTATATATATATATATATGATATATATGAATATATATATTGCCAGCAACACAATTAATTGATGAAAAAGTTTTATAAATAAAAATGACAGATTAAATATGTGAGTTTATGTAAGATCCTAATGCAATTAATTTCAAAATGCAAGAAAATAGTAGTTGCGAAATAACTGATCGATCTATCAAAAAAGCAATGACGAAATATATTAAAATTACATATCCTTGATTTGTGGTTAATGTTTGCTTATGCAGTGAAAATATGCTAATTAGTTGCATAGGTAAACAATTTCCCTTAAGTGCCTAAGTAATGACTTAATATTCCTGAATTTTGAAATTTTCTTTTTTTATCGCTCGATAGATATTTCCTGTTTATTTATTTTTAGAATATTCTTAACTATATTTTGTATTATATACAGATAAATAAATTATTCTCCAGTTTCATATACAAATAAATAAATCATACATGGAAGTGGATACCAAAATTTATTATACAGACAATTTAATTTTTCATATTTATTTTAGTTAAATAATATAATTTTTCTATGTTCTGATTTTTAATTCCTTCTTCAATTTATAATAAGTATAGATGTTTTAATTTTTTACATTTTGGAATCTATTTCATATGACATATAAAACTTATTTCTGAAATATTTTATAGAATGCATAGATCCGAATTTGATTCATTGCTTTAAATTGAGAAAATATAAAAACAAAAAAAAATATATCCAAATTTCGTTTTCAACTTTCTTAAGGCGATCCAGTGAAAACGGTTGTCGGGGAATAAAATATAAGTGAAAATACAATAAAATGGAAAATAAAATGAAATTCTCCCAACCAGATGCTGCAAAGTGAACTCGCAAAGCTTTATTCAAATAGAATAAGCAGGTTTTCCTGCACCGTAATAAATTCAATCAAACTCCTGATAAACACATATAAATCATTCAGAATGACTGCAAACACAACCCCGAAAGCAAAATCAGACTTTGGTGCCGAATCATTCTTGGCCTATTTATGCACTTTTCGGCGTCAATAAAACGGAGAAAGTGATTTCCAAATGTTTAAATACTGCCAAAAAGTACCGTTTCCTAGATGTAAAAATAGTTCTTTCATTTTCCCTAAAGAGGGAAAAGTAGCCCATTTTTACCGTAATGGATGGGGAAAAAAGAAAAGGAGTGTTTCTAAATGTTCTGTACTCTCTTTAAAGAACGTAACGCAAAGTTACTTTTCTACAAAGTGTTGAAAAAGGGGCGACTGTGTGAGAAAGGAACATTCGAAAAGAACAAAAACCTTAAACTAGAGTTTTTCTGTAGTCAGTTGAAAGTCTGACAAGTGAAAAATCTTTTACGTTTTCGTTTGGGGACATAACACTTTGACGTTTTTCCTTATTTCTTTCCATGGTTTGCTGGCTTTAGAAGATGAGTTTGAGGTAACAGCTTCATTTACTTCCCTTTGAATACCAAGATAAAGCATCCTCAACAAAGCGTTTCGATTTTAAATCTTTATAAAAAAATCAACAATAAGGTTGAATCCAGGTTTTTGTTTCGTTTGTTTTTGTGCAGGATGTTTTTCTCCTTTTGAATACGATTCTCTTGCGGATTTTATACAGCTTTGTGTGGTACTTCGCAGAAAGATCACTGCATAGTTATAAAACACACAACGTACAGAATAGTCTATAATATAAATCTAAGCATAAATCTTACGAAATAGTTTTCCATATTATACTTAAAGAGGAAATATTCATATGAATATTTGAAAACAAATACAAAATAGTTAAACATAGGAATCTGCAAGAGAATGAAACAAAAATAAAAGAAATTGTACAAATTACATTTACAATGGAAAAGTAATTCTTAATTTAAATATTTTTCTTGTATCACAATTATAAAAACTTTCTTTGATTTTAAATTGAGTACAATGATTACGGGATTTTAAGAATGTGAATTTCAAACAGCAAAAATATTTTGAAATAAAATTGCCTTTGGCAAAATATAAATCGTTTTTTGTAAAGTAATATTTATTACAGTTTTCTCTTAGGATCTAAAAAGATATTCTAAAAGAGTTTAAAATAAACTCTTTTAGAATCTTTTTAGATCCTAGTTTAATGAAAGTAATGTTATCAGATGCCAGGTAAATAAATAAATAAATTTATATGGTGGACAAATATGCTCAGTTATTACTCATTGTTGGTCAAAGTTTGTTGATTCTATGCGATATAAACTTGCGATAAACTCACTGGTATTTCAAATTTCGATAAACTCTTTAATGAGGTAAAATTAAGGTAGTAGTGTTTAATTTTATTATATATATATATATATATATATATATATATATATATATATATATATATATATATATATATATATATATACTCTGCTTAGTAAGATAAATTCAGTTCAACACTATGACAAATAATTTCGTTTTTAACAAGAGATTCAAAAACAACATCTTTAAGTCATGTGTGACCGGCTGACTGAAATGCATCAAGCATGAACTCTTATTTGCGACAGTTAGTTCTTAGACACGCAATAATTTGTGTAAAAATTTTGATAAACAATCTAAGATAATTCTAAGTCAGTTTAGCTTCCTTCTGTGTGCATAAATGGTGCCATTATCTCATTTAAATTTTAAAGTGAATTCATACAGTAAAATTTCTGAGAGATTTTTGTTTTGCAAATACAGAAAATATAAATTGCAAATAGTATGTGTTTCCAGTATGAAAATATTAATACGATATCACACATAACAATGTGTGTATTAATTTTTATGTGAAAATTAGAGGTTCCAATTATTATTCCTCATTTAAAATATTCACTGTTACTAATCAATTCCCCCATCGATAAACAAATCCAGTCCTCAGATTATGGAATGAATCCCTTATTTCCATTTAAATTCCGCTTTCCTGTGCTACAAACTCTTGTCCTATAAGTCAGAAATCGGGCTGCACCCCCCCCCCCCTGCAAGCAAGCAAGGCATCAAGTCAAAAGATTCATCTTTTCCATTACCTGGATTCATCTTCAAAAGTGTCCAGAGAGAGGTTATATGCAGCCCATTTTCAATCCCCTTGTGCAGAAGATTAAAGGAAGCGTTATTAATGAATTTTCCACTCCCCCTGAGGGAAGAAGAAAATTGATCTCCCCCTTGTTCGTGGGGGTTGATGCAGGGACTCTAACCGGAGCTTTAAATACGAATTTATCGGCGGGTGATGATACCATAGAGGAGATTAATTTGCGCATCAAAAAGGAGCCCTTCAGCACGTTAGAAAGCACCTCGGAAGCCTATGAAAGCGTTTTATCATTGTTCGACATCGCTTTACTGAACAGATTTCTGAACGGAATGAGAAAATTTTCATTCATGAGTTTGTTAATACACATTATTGCTTAATTAATTATATTACATTTTATTTTCCTAGGCGTCTATTGAGATTACAAAGAGATGTAGCTATTTACATATTACGAAAATGCAGTTATTGCAGTTATTTACAAATTTAATATTAAATGCATCATATATATATATATATATATATATATATATATATATATATATATATATATATATATATATATATATATATATATATATATATATATATATATATATATATATATATATATATATATATATATATATATATATATATATATGTATATGTATATATATATATATATATATATATATATATATATATATATATATATATATATATATATATATATATATATATATATGTATGTATGTATGTATATGTATATATATATATATATATATATACATCTATATTTTTATATATATATATATATATATATATATATATATATATATATGTATATATATATATATAGCAGGATTAAAACTTAAATTTAATTTTATTTTCAATGTTTCTCATTTCTATATTATATAATTAGAATTAAAATTAGTCTCCTTCGAAAAATTTCTTTAATCACTTTTTATATAAATTTGAATTAACTTCTTTATTTTTATCAACTATTACAGTTTCCCAATATTTATATAACCACAAATTTTTTATGAACATTGACTTAATTTGTAAAAATTTGTATATATATTAAAATAAAATTGCATTATTTATTCATTTTTGTTTGGCGAAATTTTCAAGAGAAGCTTTTTACATGGACCAATATTTTTTTATTTTTATATAAATATAAAATTATATATATAAATCACTTTGGTACTATTATAAAATGGTATTTTATTTACTGATAGAAAATTTCCTTAAAATCTTACTAATTTTGCTTCTATGTGAAGTTTGATATGAAGCTTGATTTAATATTAATAATACTTATTAATTAGTCGAATTTCTATTCATTTAAAATTTTGAATAATATATCAAAAATTTTAAACGTTGAAATGTTAAACATTTAATCTGTTGAAATATGAGAAATCAATATAAAAAATACATCGATTTCTTACAAAATACTTTTTTCTCAGATTTTTGAGTCTGATGAATATTGTGTTTAAAAAATTAGGCTTCCAAAAAATGTATTTACTTTTACTCTTAAAAATTCTATTTAATTAGTTAATAATGATTTATGTAGCGCATTATATTTGAAAAATAAACATTTTATAATAATAAAGTTAAAATTCAGCTGTATTAAATTCCTATTCGCTCTTTAGCTTTCATACTGCATTTAATATGTATACTCGCTTTTAAAATATTTTTAACGTAATTAAAAAGCTAATAATAAGAATTAGTGATAAATGTTTGCTTTTATATTGTCAGAAAACAATTATGATAGACAAAAAAGGCCTTCTACTTTCATTTCTTACATTTAATACTATTATTTAATACTGCGAGATAATATATTAATATATTATTGTCTTCTTATTACATATTTACTTCTGTACTTATTTTATTATGGATCTAATAGCAAATTTACTTTCCCAAAAGGATTATATATAGATTTTAATGAAATAAACTTTAAAAAATATCTTATAAGTGTAAATTTGAGTAACTTAGCATTTTAAACTCCTCAAAACTATATTTCACGTGTTTGTTTTCCTAAATTAATTTATGATTACAAATTTGAAGGGCTCAATATTTCCATCTCCTTGAAACTGTATAGCCAATATTTTCTTTTTACAGCTTAAAAAATCTTTAGAATTGGAATAGTTATGAAATATTAACCAATAAATCGATAGCATTTCAAACAGCAGACTGTAAAAGCAATTATAAACTTCAAGCGGCAATCAATAATTCACAACGAAAATATCCATTATTCAATTCCTGTCGCCAAACTTTCTAAAGCAGCCAAAGGTTGGCTACACATACATTTCAAAAAGAAAATGAAATGGAAAAAGCAACACTAAATTATCCTCCAGCAAACAATACATCATTCGGAAACCGCTTCCGATATGTATATTATTTCAAGAAACCCAATCTTTGGCGAAGATATATATTTCACCGCACTATCAGCATTAACTTAAAGTAAAAGCTGGGCAATTAATTGTCCTGGGCTGTCACCGACAAATGGCTTAAGGTTGGCAAGGGGATAGCACAATCAAATTCATTCTATTATCACTAAAACAAATGGAGAGTCGGCCAATTATCTGCCGGATTGAAATCTGCTGAATCGAAGCGATAACTTCATGGGGTGGTTGAGTGAATCGCTTGCTGAAGTGGACTGAAAGGAGTGAGAGAAGGGGTCAAAGAGATTAATTTTATGGGAGAGTGAAGTTTGCTTGGAGACTGCAACATTTAAAACAATTTCCTTACCACTTAGTGCCTGTTTGGATAAATGCATTTGATGGTTCAATTATCTTTTGTTATTGTCAGTCGCTACTCGCCACTTGCATTTTGTGCCACTGACATAGCGATGATAACCTTGAGGTATTTCGAAAGCCATTATACCTGTATGAAGAATCTTTTTCGCAATTAATCATATAATCTTATCATTACATTTTAAGGGTTTTCATATGTCCATAATTAAATTGTACATTGCATATATCATTGGCATGTTTTAAAGTTTTTATTATAAATAATCTGCTTGTTTATAAATTTTATGTTGAATCAAATTTTTTGATAGACTGATTCTTTAATATTTATAAGTTCTTGTAAATTATATTTAAAAGAGTATTTTACTCTAAAGCTTGGACTTATCTTAAATGAAGTAATCCAAACAAAACGTTTCTTATTTATATTGTTGAATTATGATTTATATAGCTTGAATTTAAAGATAACGTTTCTTTTGCAGTCGTTAAAGGAAAATATCATTAGTGGATGTAACTAATGTTTGGACACAATTGTAATTGTAGTTATTTCTTAATCAGTTAATGTTTCCCAATCACCATATAGTATAGCAACTTACTATATATTTTTTTCTTTACTATATATTATTTCTGAAGTATAAAAAGCCAGATATTTTCCTTTGGTTAACAAAGTAACTATGCCTACAAAATTATGTTGGAATTATCAATTACTGAAAATTACTTTCTCTGAGAGTATGATATATCTATTCCAAGAAATTACATTTCCCTAACAATGTTTCTAATATATATCAGGCCTTATGAAAATAGTTCTCCTGAAAATGAATATACTGCGTCGTTGTTTCTGATAGTATAAATATTTCATTAAGATATGTTTATGGAACCATGGTTAAATTGTCTCACATAGAATAATATTCTATCTTCTTTAGATAAAAATCACCCTGTTCCACGGACAGAATTAACATTTTTGGAGCAGAAAGTCCTTTGTTTGAAAGCACACAATGTTAAACAACAAGACTAAAATGTGTTCCCTCTTTTTGCATGCTCATTTGTCGGGGCAAATACTTAAGAGTTTTTCAAGTTTTATCCCTTGCAATACCTGAAAGCAGCAGACTATTTAAAAAACATCCTCTCAAACACAAAACATAACATTAGGTAGGTTGAAGAAACCTAAATAACAATTGTTTAATGTGTTTACAAACGTATAATAAGTATCACACACACACATATATATATATATATATATATTACATAAAACCTAAAAGAAAACTACTTCGAATCTTATGTACTCAATTAGTTATTGATGTAACAAAAAATATAACATACTAACTTTTAATGTTGTATGATTTATATATTTTAGTATCAGCACTTTTGTTCAGATTAAAAACTTCTGTCACTGAATTTTAAAATACCATCTCCTGGTTTTCAATGTACACATTTTAGTTAATCATATATTATATTATTTGATTTGATTCATTATCAAAATAAGCTTTAAGTCCTATGTAATGCTTACCACTTTGAATTATTGTAATAAAATTTTGTTTTTGAGAGTGAAATTTTGATCACAGGATTTTCTATTTAAATTATAGATTCAAATTGATAATTTTCAACCAATATTTTTTAATTTAACAATCATTTAAAAACTATTTGATTCCTTTCTAATATATTTTTAATTATACATTCGAATTATTTTATGAAAACTTTTAATTTAATATATTATACCTGAATGATGCAATTTGTGAATTATATTTTTCTATTTTCCCTATTTTATATTCCTCAATATTTATTTTATTTAGGAATAAAGTGATGCATGGTAAAATTTTATCCTCCCCATTCGTTTTTCTTGAAAAATAGCTTTAATCACTATTTTAAAGCCTATTTTAAACTTCAAATTTCTCTCACAAATCAAACCATTGTTTAAACATTCTAATAATATCTAACAAAAAAAGTTTTATATACTGTCCGTATATATCAAATTTCAAATCCTTTATGCTTGAATTTTAACATAAATTTTAGTTTCCGTATAATATTGATGCACAACAGAAGTTAAATTTAACATAGAAGTATGTTAAATTTAACATACACAAGTATTGGGATGATTAAATTCTGCAATGCTCACCTGTTAACCACAATGACTTCTACATAATGAAATTTACTCTAGTCTGGGTCTTCTGCTAACCAATCAGGTACCCATTTTATCATCTCCAAAATGAAATGTAATGAAGGAGAGGTTGACTCGACCCGAAACTTAGCCAAACTCTCGCCCTTCGTGAATGTACCATGAGGGGATTATGTACTGAATTTCCCCTCCTATAGCCTATCTCCACTGAACTTGTGTGGGCAAATATTTGTAGTTAGTTTGGGAGATGTCAATTGAAATGTGATGACACTGTTCACATAATACAACACAATTCATATAAATGAGATTAACTTCATTTATAAATTGAGCATTTCTGGGTATATGGATGACTTGCGAGAGGAAACTATTCCGACTGAAAAGTTAGGCAATCGAAAATAAATTGTATCTTTTATGATGTAAGTGCTTAGAGAGATTGTGTTTTTTACATGTTATCAATTTTGTGCATTTTGTACAGATGTACTGAAAAATTAAAATTCGTATATGTTAAAAACAATTGCTAATCATCATGATAAGCATGATTTGTTTGAATGATGTGGTGTGAGAAAAAATAATATTTTCCTTTGGAAGCTGCATTTTAGACTTTATATTGGAAAATTTGAATTATATATATACTTTTCCAAACCTAATTATAATTCCGATTTTACAATACCCAATTTAAATTCTGTGAGCTGATTCAAGAGAAGGCAAGTTAAGTTAAATTTAAGAACAATTGTTATCAAATATATATATATATATATAATATATATATATATACATATACATCCCAAATATGTGATCGTCCTCATTCATTAAATTATTTCATCGACGTTTTAAAGTTAACTTTTAACTGCTATAATCATTTATTTAGTTCAGAGACAATTAAGATATGTCTATATTTATAAATTTTTTTTGTTTTTCATTTAATAATTTTATTTTAAAAGCATACGTTAATATTCGTGAGTATAATAATATTAAAAATTACGTAAATCCTTATTGGTCCTTAAATCACTTCTTATTTATGGAGAATATTTTTTGTTTCAGTACTCATATTTATATAGCTATTGGCCTAAATCTTTGGAGCCAGCTGCGTTGCAGTCACATTCAATCAGAAAATATCGATTTTCCTTAAAAGTACATAAAATATCGATTCGTACTATTAACTTATCACGTGCTAAGACCGTTATTGCAAGTATTTAGGCCCTGGGGAAAATATCATAATAATGTTTTCCCTTATATGTTCATTAAATACATTAATCATCAACAAAAGTATTTTTCTCCATCTCTTATTCTTTCTACATGAATACCAAATTTGTCTGCTAGTTGTTGAAACTGATTATATTAAGTTAATTGGACTAATACAAGTATTGAATTAGTTAACAGTGGGTCACTAGATTGATTCTATGTATTCATAAATATCATACTGATAGATTTATGTACAATTAATTAATATGAATTATATTTTCTAAAAAGGTCTTATGAAAGATTAAGATTTAGTATCCCTATCTAACACAATTTATTTTTCAACTTAGTCAACTTTGATCCTAAATTAAAATATATTTTTCCAAGGTAAATTCTTTGACTTAATTTCAACACTCATATTTTATTAGTAGTATTCTTTTACTACTAATAAATATGCAGAGAAAAATTTCAATAAGTATAGAGGAAGAATAAGCATGTGTTTAAAAACAGAATATCGAAAATTTTGATGGATTTGCTTGGTTTCTTTGTGAGTCTATGGTCACTCGTTTTACGCACATATTAACTAGACTGAGATCAATAGTTTACATTTAATACTCAACAAATTCAGATATTTATTCAGTGGTGGGGAATGTACCTACGAACTGTTAACGTTTAGACCTCTAATCATTCCGTTGTCAATTTGACAATTTTCATAGTAATATATCATAACTTATTATTTAAGCTTATCTGAAAAAAATATTTTAATTAAAATTTCCCAATTGTGGATATCTGTAAGGCTCTGAATTTATCTTATCCTCTCTAAATAAATATTCACCCTCTGCCACAGTATTACAATTCTTTGAAATATTTCTCCTATTGCTTACTTTAATTTTTAATCTAATCATGTATAAATTATTAGATTCCATCATCTTCCAAACTTCCGCAATTCTATCTCTTTGCAAAGCTTCTCTCATTCATTCATACATCTTTTTAATCCTATCCCCTTCTTTACCAAGTCATCCGTAAGGCGTCATTAAGACTCAGAGAAACACAAAGATAACTTGGTCGTTTCTTTTGAACTTCCGCAGGCAAATAGGGGGAAATTGGTACACTGGCGCCACCCTTGGGAGAGTAATGAACTAAGTCATCACCGAAATACAATTATTTTCATGATTGGAGAGACGGGTAATTTAATTCTCTATTATTTCCCATTTCTTTTTTTAAAGTTACGAGTAATTTTGCATATGTCTCAAGATTATTTTTCTTTGTTCAAGTACTTATTTATCATTTCTATTTCATTGTCTTTCCTTGAGGAGGAAAATAATTTTCAGTAAAAATTCGCTGTCCAATTATTTTCGTCCGTTGGGTATTTTTGATGAAAAAAATTTTAACAATAGAAATTATTTAGTATCTTAATAAAACTCTCTTGATATTACAGATCAAAATATTTAAATTAATTTTAGTATTTTAAGTCTTTAATATATAGATATATTAAATTATTTGAATAACAATTTAATATGAAATCAAACTAAATGTGTTAAAATACAATATCTAAAGAATAAATTACATATTTTCTATTACGCAGAAATTAATATTTTTTAATAAAAAAATTAGGCAATTAGAAAACAATTTTATTTATTTTTCATTAATTAAGCCCTAATTAAGCATATAGTAACATCTAGGAAATATTAAAAAAAAGTTCTTATGTTTTTAATCGTTTTCTTTTAGTAGATTGTTTATATTAATAATCATTTAAAATTTAAGCTTGTTTTTACTAATAATCCCATTTATAGGAACAAAAAATAAGAGATTTGTACGAATTAATCAAAATATTATTAAAATAAAAAATCATAAAATAATTGTAAATGTTAATGTCTTTTTGCTTTTGGTATTTATTTATTAATTAGTGATTAAGTAACGATTAAACTAGGATTTCCTGAAGAAAAGCTGCTCAAGGAATGGAAATTATGCGTTATAACTTCAAAGCTTTACTTTTAAATTAATTATTCGAATCAAAAAGATATAAAATATCATGGACTAATTTAAAATCAAGATTGTCCAAGCTTGTATGATGTGTCTCTTTTGCCACTCAATCTCATTGGATTCTAACTTCATTTTCTCTGAATCTGATATTACTCATTAGATTTTCCCCGATTTTCATGCGTACTAACAAATCCTCATATTGTTTTTTATTTTTTTTTAAATATCCTTAATCGAAGCAATACTAAAATGTTCCAATTCTATTTTCTGAGAGTTACTATTATAAAAAAAGCTTTTATACTTTTATTTCTAAACTATATATACACTATTAACCGACTTCACCTGGAAGTAATGCTAGAATCACTCATTTCATATTAGAACGTTTTAAGACTTAATCCTGGTACTATAGTATAATGGAAGATGGATATAGTGTTCCAGTTTTCATTCAGCACCTTTATTAGTGTGGATTCAAAGAGTTTTCCAAATTTTCTTTGGAAGAAAGTAATGGACATTGCGCATATGATGTCTTATTTTAAAAAAAATTCATTATTTATATATTATTTAAAATTAATGGATACTACATGCCCCTTTAGGTCCATTTTCTACAAAAATGATTTCAAGAAACATGAAGCATGATAATGGATTCCACATGCGCTAAGATAATGGATTCTACATGCGTGGATCCTGCACAAATGTGTGGATCCATACATAAAATATATATATGAATATATATATATGGATCCAATCATTTAGGATCTGCTCATATAGGATCCATTATCATCATACATCAATATATGATGCATGCTATCCATTATTTATACATTATTTAAAGGTAAGTTATAAATAATGGATTTCGTTATTTAAATAGGATTCATTATTTAAAGACAAGGGATCCTGCAGAAATGGAATCATTTATAGGTTATATATGGATCCATTCATGTAGGATCAATTATCAACATATATCAGTATAAGATACATGCGATCCATTCATTATAAATTGTTTAAAGATAATGGATTCCACATGCGTGGATCCTGCACAAATGTGTGTGTGGATCGATATATAAAATATATACATATGGATCCAATCATTTAGGATCTGCTCATATAGGATCCATTATCAACATATATCAATATAATTGTGGTCCATTATCTATACATTATTCAAAGATAATAGATCCTACATCCTCCATTATTCAAGATAATAGATGCTACGATAGATCCTACTCTAAATAATCCATTTTCAATCTATTGCCTACAAAAATGTCTTCACGAGATATGAAGCACGGCAAATAGTGAGAAATATATATAAAATTATACAATAATAATTAAGATAATTTAATAAAATATTTCATCATACATAAATGTATGTTGTATTTGTGACTACTGAATTCTGTCAGTTGATGAGCATGTTCAATGTCACAGCAAATGTATTTTTTTGTGAAGCAAACATATATATTAACTGTGATTCCATTTATTTATATATTGTAGGTATTCTAACAGGAAGTTATAACTTGTTTTGAAACATTTTTATCGCTTGGTTTATGAAGCCTTGGAAAATAAAAAAGTAAAAAATTCCACCAAGAAGAACATCACGACAAATTTTAAGATCTAAAATATCTTTCTTAAATTAATTCGTATTTTATTCTTCAAAATCTTTGTCCGAGCTTGATATTGTTCTTGAAGAGCATCTTCCTTGGATGCGTTGTTCTTTGTTTTATTAAAATTTGATATTGATGGAGAACTTCAAGAATATCGATTTTGGCGCAGTATATTTATCAATTTTCAGTTAATAAGAACCAATTTGTCAAAGGAAATTTATTAAAATATAATATTTATGTCATTTAGGTATTCCTATAAGTCCTAAATTAAAATGCGTGAAAACATATTGAAAATGAAACATTATGCGAGTATTATTCAACAAAATGCATAAAGGATAAGAAAAAAAATCTTATTTTCCAAATAACTAAAAAAAGTCTTTCAACTTATTAGAGAATGGAGAAAAATCTTCCGGATTTCAACTGCTGGCTGATTCCAGCCATCAGAATTGGAAGAGAAAAAAAAAAGGAATCGACATTTAGTCTCCTAATTGAGCTTTTGAAAGCCTTTATTTCAGAGATAATTGCAGATGCGGGAACATTCCCTTAAGGGCAAATACCATCAAGTAATGTTCTCCTCTCAAGACTGATGGAAAGTGAAAAAGAAAATACACTGGCACACGTCGAATATTTAGCGTCAGTAAATTAAAGGTAGTTTTTGATTTGACGATTTCTCACTTGTTACAGTGGCATTTTACTTGTCATTATAAATGTGTCCTTGGACTCTGGGGATTATCTTATACAAATTTAAAGTCAACTTTCGGAAAAAAATTATTATTCACAATGAAAAGACTTGTTTACCAGAACATTAGTAAAGATTTGCGTATATATGCCCCAAATCATTGACTGAGAGCTATTTATATCTTTTGATTGAAAATGAGCATTTAAATATTTGGTAATTTTTTTAATTTACCCTTAACTTACACATCAAAACATTGGGGAAAATCATTTAATTACAAAAGTTTATTTTTCTGAGTAATCTTGAATCCGTGTTGTAATTGTCATTTTATTTAAATATTTTTAAATTACCCCGATCAATACATATCAGAATGAAAGGAGCCTTTCTTTAAATTAAAACAGAGAATTTTTCGTAAGCAATCGTGATTTGGAAAGCAGACTGGAAAAATATTTGCTTATCTTCATATTGTGTTTATTCAATCGAAATCATCAATTTTTTTTTAGTTATTCTGTATTAATATTAACTGAATGCTTCCCAAGAAGAACGTCTAAAAGTTATGAAATATTCAAAAAACGTTTATTTCTAAGTCAAACAGATAGCTGGCTGCCACTCAGCCTGTCTAGCGGTTAGCGTGCTTGATTGCTGATAAGGAGGCTCTGGGTTCGAATCCCAATTCAGACAAGGAAGTACTTTCCCTCTCTTTCCTGTCTTTGCCCTTTCCTTGTATGAATGGGTTGTGAATGATTGTCTACCCTATAAATTTACCCATGGGTACCTTTGACATGTGTGTACTGAGGAGGTCGACACCCACACCAATTTACGCTTCAATTGGAAAAATGGATCTGCGCACCCCCATGTTACCAGCCTAGCTGACACACGAAAACAATGACAAAAGACAGCTGAACAATTTACATCATTGCTAGCAGCTTATTTGTTTGTAAATTTGATTCCCACTTCAACAATACATACTTATGTTAGTTTTGGATATATTTTAGTTCCTAAGCAAAATAATCAATTTGCTCAAACCGTAGCTTCATAGAACTAAATAAACAAAATTAATTTAGTTTTAAAATTTTCTTACGGTCATCGTAAATATAATTTAAGGCCTGATTTGATATAATAGTTTCGGATTTTTATTTTACTTTGTGTCTTTATAGAAGTGTTTTAAAACTTCTACATTTGTTAAATACATATTAAAAACAAGAACTAAAATAAAGTGTTTCTCATGTTAGACCCATGAAATCTATTACTTATTAAGGAATAACTGAATGTTCTAAAATTTGTTATTATGCATAAATTAAACTTAGTTATTAATTTTAATTAAAATATAAAATCAGAATAATGTGATGTTGTAATTACATACTTTGTTGTAATTCAAATAACGAATGATTAAGTACTCTAAAATAAAAGCAACGTATACATAAATAAAATTAAATTATTCACACTGAAAAAATCTATTTCAATACATATTTTATCTTATGTTTCATAAAATTGATAATAACAGCAAAATAACTATAATAATTACGGTGCTAATAATTGAAATTCATAATTCAAAAAATGTATGCAGAATTCATTGTAATTATTTAATAATATTGTATGATAAAAACAATATAAAATGGCTATATATATATGCTTATAATTTTAATGCAATCATCTTAACGTCATTAAAAGCCACTTTGCTCATTTGTAAAGAAACACCGCAAACTAACTTAAAATTTTGTTAACTTGCTCATCCTGCTTAAAATCTCATGAAATTATTAAAAGACTTAAATCCTGAAAGTTTATTTTATAAAATGCATTTCTTAATGTATAAATATTTATCAAACCTTTTCCAGAAAAGACGACTGTAAATTAATTAAAATAATTACTACTAACCAGGACTAATTTAATATTTTAGCTTACATTCTTTGAAAATACATATATAAATACTTTAATTAATTTCAGATTGCTCGATCAAATTTACAACTTTAATTAATCCATGTTATTTTCTGATTAAAATCCATAATTCAATTAGTTTGTTATTAGTTAGGTGGGGGGACTTCAGTTATTATTACACTAAACATATAGCGTAATTAATTTATATTGTTATTCATAAAAATAATTATGAATAATCATTAATGATATACAGGAATGTTTTATAGTAAAAGTCTTACTCTAAGTATAGAATAATATTATTGTTTCTCCCTCAGCTTGTGGGAATTCTTTATTTTACCAAGATAATTCTTTAAATTAAAGAACTGTTTTTCATTTTTGCAACGCAAATAAACTTACTATTTATAATTAAAATATTTAATGTAACCAATTGATGTGAGATATTACCTATAATTTATAATTTTTTTAAAGGAGTTGAAACCAAGCACTCCACAAAGATAAAAAAAGAACACAATTATTTACTTTATCAATAGTAAAGAAATATTGTAAACTGCTTAATCATCTTAAACATGCGTTTTAAAAATGGACGTATAATTGATACATTCTGCTAGAAACATAAATTTAATCCATAAATAGTACTAATTTACTTAAATTCCTATAATTAGCCACTTATTTTTAAAATAAACAGTAAAAATAATCTAATTAAACTTCTATTTTAACTAGAGCAAATAGATATAAAATATTCATGAAGAAGAATAGTTTAAATATAGTTTTGCAATTTAACTAGAAATATTATTATGGTAGTTCTCTTCTATTAGTATTGGAGAATAACTACGCGTGTAATTTTTATAGTTCCAATAATATGGAAACAGATTAAAGATAAAAATTTAAAAATGTAATATTTCCTATTTTCCCTTTTTAAAGTATAAACAAAAGCAGATTACTTTAAACATAAATTCCCTCTTATGCTGCTTGTTTTAACTTTATAATAAATTTAACGCACCGGAATCGAAGTCTTTATTAGCGTAGTTACACTCCAAGCCTCCAGAAATGATATAATTTATCATAAAAGGGAAGCAAATATACAAAATAAATTATTTACCATCAGAGCGCAAAATATAAAAACAAACAAAACTAACTGCATTGAAGCCAATTCATAATAATCATAACAGCCATTCGGGAAGGAAGAATTTTTAATTTTTCACATAAGAGAATTAGTTTAGTATCGTATTTCGTAACTTCGAATGTTTAAAACTCCAGAACTTGAGGCTGTGTATGTTATTTTTCTTATTGGGAATTATTTTCAAATCAAATGGTTTTATTTCTCATCGGCGCTTTAAGGCAGCTCATTTTTATGGTTTTTCATTTATTGTTTTTATTTCGACTAAAAAAAAAACAATTCTTTGTTGTATTATTATTATTATTATTCTTTTACCTACATAAATATTTGCTTAAATATTAAATGTTGAATTTTCTTAATATTAATTGTTGAATTTGTTAGATAAAAAAAATAGTTTTTATCTTGAGAAGAATATTAATTTATTCGATAAATATGACTTGGTTGAAAAAACTTTACTTTTTATATCCTTGATAAAAGCTTAGTAAATATTTAATATTTTAAAGAGAAATCTCATAAAGGGACTCTCTTTTCTCTTTATCGTTAGCACAAAAAAAGGTAAAATATAAACTCATATCACATAAAAAGTCTTTAATGAATGTGTGATAAAAGAAAATTGTTTTTTTAATGAAATTGTTGTCGTTTTTTGCAATTTGCTTAAATTACGAGTTCTATTATAATTAGAAAAAAATCCCTTTATCTAGACGGCTCGTAAAAGAATGAAAACTTTATTAGTGTTGTTTGAAATCAATTTATGAGTGTTTTACGATTTATATGAAATAAATCCCTTTTTTCTTTATGAGTTTTAAGGAGAAAACTGTAACCATTTGTCAGGGATTTATATTTCTATGAATATAAACTAACCTTCCGAATTTGATGAAATTGTTTAATCAAACTCGTAGGATAGAGTTCTTTATCATGCAAAGTTTATCAATTTTTCCATAAAGTTCATCTTTTTTCGTTTAAATTTACAGTTTTTTTTTTTTTTTTTTTTTTTTTTTTTTTTTTTTTAATACAATGGTGAAAATGATTGGTACTTTTTAAATCGCTAAAGTTAATAAAAAATGTATTCAAACATTTAACTATCATGTTTAATCAAATTTGATTGTGAAAAAAAATTTCCTATAGAAAAATATCTTGTTTTTTATGAATTGGCTCATTTTTTTTTCAAAACGATACATTTTTAGTAGAACTTTTGAAACAATATTAAAAATATCCAAAAGTTACTAACATTTCTTTAGTTCCAAATTTTATATATATGAATAAATTTTGAATAACTATTTAAATATGAAGAAATATGGCTCATCATAAAAGTTAATTTTTCCTTAAATGCATAAAAAATTAAATGATAAGGTAATAAATATTAAAGTCTGAATTATATATTTCTACGCACATTTATTTAATATTAGATTTTGCTCATTGATTTCATATAAGTTTCAGTTAAAGTTATTAAACTCTTAAAGTCTAAATATTTTTAAAACGTGTAAACTATTTTTAGCAAAGCATCAACCATTTTATCAGTACATAAAAAACTCTAGATAATAGCTATATATATATATATATAATTAAAGCACCTAAATTTATCAAATAATTTCAGATCTATATTAAAATTTTTCTTAATTATTTTAATTCTTAATAATAATTTAGATATAATAGGAAACTAAATTACCATTTTCTCAAACGATAGTTTATTTATTATTTTATAGAGCTAATTTAATTAAAAAATTTAAAACAATATTTTTTTGGTTGAGAACATTCGTAAAAGATTTTATTCAACTTATTTTGAAAAAAAAGTCCGTTGAATAAAACAAATGAATTAGTAAGATATCAAACAAAATAAAAATAATTTTTATTTATTTTGTTTATATATTAAGAATATTTAAAATAATTTAAAATAATTATGCATTTAAAAATAAATTTTATGTAGTATTTTTATTGCAAAACTTTTTTTGCTTTTATTCGTATTTATATAATATGAAAAAATCTTTTAAATTGCGTTACGCAGAGTGAAGATAATTTTATGATAAATCATAAATATTTTAAATATGGCTTTTCCTAAATTTGTTTACATTTTCTAGGTATTTTAAGTGATATATTTCTGGAAGTAATTCGTATTTTTTGAAGAACTAACTATTATTAACTCTCATTTATTACAGTTTCGTTTCTTAAGTGATAAGCTCTTAAAGATTATTGCTTTGCTTTTAAAATTCCTTGTAGCTTCGATAAGATCCCACTACGATGCTATAAGTAGTTTTTATGCGGTAGGATTTCTTATAACGCACCAAAGTTATCTACCTTCTTTCGATTGAGATCCATTAACCAGACACGAGCTATCTCACTTATAAAATAAGAATGTAATTATATCTTATTTCCCCTCAACCACTGTTGCCTTTTATCTGTTGAACTCAAAAACCATTTTTCACTTTTAGCCAAATGGCTTCTTGGTAGCTGTTTTGAGACCAGACCGTTAGATAGCAGAAAACGTAGTGATGGATAACTGCCCGAAAACCATTAGTTTTTAAAAAGCCTGATGGGTTTCTTCTATTCCACATTCTCTTTGTTGCCTGGAGAGGACGATGTTTATTTGACATATATAGAATGCGGTGTTCTCTGCTTCTTTAATGATTCTTTGACCGTAGGGTGGTCATATTTGACGCTGATGAATCGAGTAGGCGGTGGAAGTGGACACTGGCGAGTTTTAGTTTAGTTTATGATTTTTTGTGACCATAAAATTGCTGTCGTCCAAGTTACAAATTGATGATTTTGGGAAATAAATGAAAAAACTTTGATATATTGAAGTTCGACTGATTGAACTGAAATGTTGGAATTAACTGCTAAATATAATTAGACAGTATCACTTCGCTTTATTGTTCTTAATGACTTTAAATAATAGATTTTATTATTATAAAATATGATAATTTTACTAAAACTGTTTCAAATATTTTAAAATGGAATTCATATAATGGGCTTTCGCTTTTCATCAAATTACCACTGCAATAATAAGAATTAAGATTTATATGGACAATTCCGATTGTTTCTTTTATGGATTAATCTATCTTACAAACAAACTCTTAATATGTAATTTTGCCTCTTTGACCAAAATAAGTCTTGTATTCCTATTGTGTGTATTAATGTTAGAATACCAGATTAATATTAAGTCATTCACTTCTTTTACTAATAGTGTTTAAAATTATACTTTTTATTAAATCTTATATATTCTTAAATTTGAATATTAAACGATAACTTTTTTGTCATATCAAATTATATTCAGCAGTTTTGTCTGAAGTGATAATTTAAATATTTATAACAAATGAATATTTTCCTGTACTTGATGTTCCCAATATTATTGAAAAGTTTCTTGGGTATGATATATTTTCTTATTTATACTTTCACAAACAATCTAAAAAAATTTTTTTTTAATTCAAAATGGGTGAAAACAAAGCGAAAATAAGCCCCACAAGAACAACACATTATTCATATTCCTTCTAAAAAATTCAGATCTTTTTTTTTTTTTTTTGTAATGTATGTTTTCAAACGCAATGCAAGAAATATTTGCAAAAAGAATCAGACTACATCTGCTTATCTAGAAGAAAGTATTCATTCAATTTAGAGTGTTTTTCAACAGGTAATGCGTTAAAGTGAGAATAAGATGTATATAACACCTAACATTAGTAATATAAGGCTTTACGATTATTAACACCTCAACTATATGATACCATAATTAATACTAACAGCAATTATTGTAAATAATTTAGTAAAATAAATTACAAATTTCAATGGTTTTAAGAAAACAATAGCTACATTTTTCCATTTACGTGACAAGAACAACATTTGTATGTTAATAACATTTATTTTAAACAATTGCCCCTAGACAGAAACTATGTAAGGAAATTTCAAAGAAAACACTTGAAATATTAGTAATAAAATAATTAATCGTAAGATATAATTTCAGAGGTATAAATAAAAGCAAGAGATCTAAATCAAATTTTTATCTCTAAATCTTTAAATATTCTAAATAAAAGTTTTTATCTCTAAATCTATAAATATTCTAAATAAAAGTTACAGACTTAGCTTGGATGTCGCTTTATGATTATCTTATGATGGTAACAAGATAAGATCTGCAATGAATGGAAACAAGATAAAATGAATGGTAACAAGATAAAATCTGCAATGAATGGAAACAAGATAAAATGAATGGTAACAAGATAAAATGAATGATAACAAGATAAAATCTGCAATGAATGGAAACAAGATAAAATGAATTATAACAAGATAAAATCTGTAATTAATGGAAACAAGATAAAATGAATGCTAACAAGATAAAATGAATGGTAACAAGATAAAATCTGCAATGAATGGAAATAAGATAAAATGAATGGTAACAAGATAAAATCTGCAATGAATGGAAACAAGATAAAGTAAATGGTAACAAGATAAAATCTGCAATGGATGGAAACATGATAAAATGAATGGTAACAAGATAAAATCTGCAATGAATGGAAACAAGATAAAATGAATGGTAACAAGATAAAATCTGCAATGAATGGAAACAAGATAAAATGAATGGTAACAAGATAAAATCTGCAATGAATGGAAACAAGATAAAATGAATGTTAACAAGATAAAATCTGCAATGAATAGTAACAAGATAAAATGCATGGTAACAAGATAAAATCTGCAATTTAAAGAAGATTGCAAATTATTATATCCATACATCCAAGGGATGGAATGAACCAAAGAATTGTTGAATTTAATGTCGGAAGACATTAACTTCAACAATTCATAGGTTCATTCTTTACAGATGTTACACTTTAATGTCGCTGATCACTCAACGGAATTTGCTGTAAACAAGCAAAAATATCCTGGTGAAGAAAATTTGCATGCTCTTAGAATTAATTAAAAGTTAAATGTTTTTAAGTTCAAAATCACGTGTAGTATTAAATAATATACGTTGAAAATCAGTAACTGAAATATATATACTTCTCATTAATATATTAAAAACATTCATTCTTTTTTTTAACTTTCGATTTATATGCGCGCAAATATTTAATAAAGATATTTTCTTCGATATCTTAAATTTTATGTGATATTCATATTTTTGAAAAAATGGTCTAATTAAGAAATATTTTATATTTTATATATAAAAGTAATATTTTTATATTTAAATTAAAACTATAGAGCCAATTTATTAAAACTATTATTAATTGTATTTTTATAAACGATTCCAAGTTATCATATTAATAGAGAGACATTGAACAATGAAAAAAGTGCTCATATAACTTTTTCTAAAAAAAATGTTTCAATTTTATATTTTTTTAAATAATTGAAATAGTTATTATACATTTTATTAAAATTATGCTTGGGTACAGACGTCAAAAATATTATTCAAATAGGATTCCTAAAATCCCTTTGAAAAAATCAAATTTTTGGAATCAGGAAAAATGATATATATATATATATATATATATATATATATATATATATATATATATATATATATATATATATATATATATATATATATATATATATATGAATACACACAGAAAATTAGAAATGCCAATACATATATATAAATATATATATATATATATATATATATATATATATATATATATATATATATATATATATATATATATATATATATATGTATATATATATGTATTGGCATATCTAATTTTCTGCATTTATATTTATTCAAATGTTGTACCTAAGTTCTTTTACTACGAACACTCTTTGGGGTTAATTGTTGGAAGATCTTTAGACATTTGTCCTTTGAGTATGTCAGAAAAGAGTGTTATTCCCTCCTGATGAAGACGTGATCTCTATGCCTTCTTCTTTTCATTTGTTTCGTGTATTTTAGTGTTTTTCTAATTTCATATTTTTCATATATATATATACATACATACATACATATATATATATGTGTGTGTGTGTGTGTGTGTGTGTGTGTGTGTGTGTGTGTGTGTGTGTGTGTGTGTGTGTGTGTGTGTGTGTGCGTGCGTGTGTGTGTGCGTGCGTGTGTGTGTGCGTGTGTGTGTGTAAACATAAAAATTTTCATTTATTTTCGAAATAAAATGATTTTTTAAGAAAAACTGAAATTTTATTTTAGGATTTTTTAAAAATTATTCTGAATAGTTTAATTTTTTTTACTATGCTAAGGAAACACTTTTCGTGTACAAAAGTTATACAATGGTGTGGTTGATAAAAAACATTTTAGTGCAAAAAAAAAATATTTTAAATCACATTTAAAATATCAATGATTAAGCAGAAAGAACGGATATCATATTTCAAAATGATAGAGGAATTTATTTTTTAAAACTGAAAATTAAATTAGATCGCGTTAGTTTTGCTGTAATTTTAGTATTTTGCAAAAATTATAAATAAGCCCTTTTTTGATGAATAATTCAAAGCGATTGATTTCAGGAGAATAGAATCAAAATATATAAATAATAAATATATGGTTATACTCACAATGCCTGTGACATATACTATGCAAGTGTTATTTATATGCCGCGCATATTATTCACTTATATTACGTATCAACTATGAATAAAAAGTTAAATTAGTAATTTTCTGGTTGCATGTTAACATCTATTTCAAGTTCATTGTATTTATGAAAAGAATTCACTTCTGTGATATAATTTTCATTTTAAACAAGAACATGAATTCCCTCTTTATAAACACATATTTGTTTCATCATCAAAATATATAATTTCATTTTATGTTAATAACTACGATTAAATCAATAAATAGCTTACAAAATCATTTTCCAATGAAAAATGCTTCATGAAATTAAGATGCTTATAATATGACGGTTCATTTTTTTAAAAAGTGAAAGTGTTTGAAGGTATAAGTACGAAGGAACTAATATTCAATTTAGGAATTTTTCACATAAAACTTAATTTTCTATTCTAATTAAGATGCAATCTAATTTGCATATGTGTTTTCAAGATTTTTATATGTTTGATTAAATTTCTCTTGTTATCGCCAAGATAATCGATTTTGGGTCATTTTTATTTTCTGAGAATTTATACTTATATAAATATTAAGGGCTTCTTTCATTTTAACTTCATTACAATGCTGCTAATAAAATTTCCAATTTCTTCATGGAAATAAATACGAATCGAATTTAAGTAAACACGGTAAAAAAAAAATAAGAAGAAAATTGAGGATAACTGCGAAATATATATTATAGGGCCATTTTCCTTGAAGAATAGACATACATTGATACTAATTTTGTAAATGGCGCTTAGAGCGAATTGGAGATAAAGCAAATATTTCAAGAAGAACCTAAAATATCTCCCTTGAATAAAGAAGACCAGACAACTGGAAAAAAGAACTGGAAGTGATATTTGTTCAAAGAATGTCGTATTTGATATTTCTTGTGTTTCAGTATTTCCTCAGGGTATAAGAAAATCTCTATTAATTTCGAGTGTCTGTTGTTTCCAAAACGCCAAATACAGTGGAAATATGGCCAAAAGGAATTTTGAACTAACTTTTTATTTTTCACTCTGATGAAAATTGCTTCCATCAAAAACTTCATTAGATCTATTTAGACGCAATTAATGAGATATAGTAGAACTTCCAAAATCACTGAGCAATGATAGAATATTCTGATGAAAAAAAAATAAATTAGTGTCTTCCTCTGAACTCTTTTATATACTTAGGAATAAAATACTTTAAATGATAGTTTCATTTAATCTAATTGAGGATATTTTCATCACAATCTGTAGGAAGTCAATTAAATTTTCCTATTCTATGGGGATAAATATTAAGAAGCGACACTGAAAGCAAATTATGTCAATTATAAATTATTTTGAATATTTATAAAGAAATAAAGAGAAAACAAACTTTTTAATCACACTATATTCTTGATTGCATTTATTAATTATAAATAATTGTATTTAATACAATTTTTGCTATTAATTGTAATTTATAATTATAATAGAGATTCTATTTGTTCTGAAACATAAATTTAAACTTTATTACAACAAAATAGATAGAATTCTAATGTAATCAGACAAATAAATTGATGTTTAGGCATAAAAATATAGATTAGATATTGAATGTAGGATAATTGTAACTTCGTTTATTCCAATTTTTAATTTTTCTGTTTGTTTTTTGGTTAAAGATGAAATTTTAAATTAAAATATTTTAGCTTCTTAATATTAATCATTTTTATAGAAAATCAACCAAAAAGGATTCAATAGCTTGAATTGAAGAGAGGATGTTCTTATTAATGAAGGTGACATATCTATCTTGATATCTTGATTTATTCAAAAACTATTTTGATTGTAGCTTTACATATTAAATTTACTGATGCAATTACCTCTGTTATCATGATGCGTGAAATTAAACTTCTCACCCATCAGTAAAAGAATATCCTAAATAGCAATATTGAAAGATATACACAAAACCAATACAAGAATCATAGTTCAGTCACTGTTTTTGATCAGTTTTAAATATTATTTGATGTTCTCTTAGTATATCTTATATAAAAATATTGAAAGCAAGAAACAAAGACAATACACCAATCTTAAATAGCAATATTGAAAGATAGAAACAAAGACAATACAAGTATCACAGTTCAGTCACTGCTTTTTGGTCATGATTAAATTTGCTTTTGATATTCTCTTAGAATATCATAAATAGCAATTTTGAAAGCAAAAAATAAAGTCAATACAGCAAACGAGAACATCTTAAATAGCAATATTGAAAGCAAGAAACAAAGACAATACAAGAATCACAGTTCAGTCACTATTTTGTTTGGCGATGATTTAAAATTACTTGATGTTCTCTTAGAATATCTTAAATAGCAATATTAAAAGCAAAACACAAAGGAAATACAAAAATCATAGTTCAGTCACTTTTTTACGGCCACGATTTAAAAATCCCTTGTTGTTCTCTCAGAATATCTTAAAATAGCAATATTGAAAACTATAAATAAAGTCAATACAAGAATCGCAATTTAGTCACTGTTTTTTGTCATGATTAAAATTTACTTGATGTTCTCTTAGAATGTAACACTTACTATTTTGCAAAATGCTGTTATGTTTCTTAAATGAAATGTAAAGGCGTGAACATAAAAATCAATTTTGGAGAAAATCATCCGAATATCAAATAACTGAACTCAAAATATCTGAATTTATGCAGTATTAAAATTTATATGCGACGTATAATATAAAGTTACCAGCACAATTTTTTGAAATTACAGAATACGTTATATGCATAGAATTACACAGATGAAATAGAAATATATTTAGAAATGTATTACCTTTACAATGACTAATAAAAATATTAAAAATCCCAGTTTTAACCATACTATGTGTTTTCTCATTACTAATACATTTAAAAATAACTGCGTGTTTACAAATTTCCAAACTAAAATTCCATTTCAGTAAAAATATAAATGTAATATCAAAACTCGATTGTAATGAATTCAGTTTTCAAGACATGTGTATAAATAATTTAAATATTCAATCGTATATTGCTTTTATCCATTTTAAAGAAAGAAAATATAAAATTAATAACTAAATTACAATCGTAAATAAAATTACACTAATGTTTCTAAACTTAAAAATTTAATTTAATTTCTCAAATATTATTAATAATTTAAAAAAAACAAATTTAAATGTTTTAATTATAAAGATTAATATTTCTTTAAATTAAAGGAATTTTTAGATGTAAAAATTCATGTAAATAAAGTAATCTTAATTATAATAAATGCATGTTTTTCTTTAAACTAGGAATTCACTTATTTCTTAATAAATCATTTTTCTCCTGAAAAACAGCTAATATTTTTTATTAAGTGTTTACAGTTGTTCGCTTACTTTTATTATGAATATTTTCCTTGAATAACATTTATTCACATATTTGAAAATCTAATGGAACTAATAAATGCTGGTAAGTTTTCATATTATATAAATATTATATGTATGGTAATTTTTTTATATTATTCGCAAAATATATTGATATTTAACAACTTATATTCTAAAATTAAAACCTACATAATAATACATATTTCAAGATATATAGCACAGTTTATCTTTTAAATTTAAATGGTGGCATTCATTCTCAAAGCAGTAGAATTTTTCTTTACTAAACTAGACAATAAGAAAATAAACCTCAAGACAAAGTATAGAAAAAGGAATTTAAACCACATCTATTAGATATAAAGCAAACCCTATACATTTACCACATGAAACATGATGTGAAATTTGTTTCTCCCTAAGGATATTTGACAGTTTACTCACTCTCGATAAAAAAAATAATCTTAATTTTTTTTTAAAAATCTAGAATCATGATATCTTTAACGAAAAACCTTTCTGTTATAATAAGAGATCACAAAGTTTATTAGATCAAAGCTAAGCTGTAATCATATTTTGATTCTTTTATTAAGAGGAAGGAAAGAAATTATTAAAGGATGTGAAACTATCATTGTTCCATAAATTACTTTTATATTGTTATACCATGAGTACTGGTTTATAAATTATTTTATTATTCTGTAATAATTATGTTAAAGTAACAAGATAAAATTAACTCTAAGATTAATCAATGACAATGTTTTTTCTTTAAAATTTTCTTAATATAAAATTTTGAATGAGAGTAAAATGTATTGAAACTTATATTTCGCTTGAAATTTCTAAATTATATGCTGCTATATTTTCCAATTATTTACTTAAGCACAAGTTTTTTTATTAGCTTTTATCATAATTTTTTTTCCTTATTTCAGACATGTATGTAAATATTTAAAGAACAATGCAAAATGGATTAAAATTTGTTTCACATGAAATTTTAAATCTGCAGCCAAAGTTTTTTATTCTTTCTCATATATGTTTATATCATTTCAGGTTTAGTTAATTTTGTTGATGTATCTGTTAAAGTAATAATTTTAATTTGGACATAATTAGATATTCTTTAATAAAATGTAAAATTTGATTTTTTTTTTTTTTTTTCGAAAAGAGTCATTTAAACTTTTCATAGCCTTTTTTGCAGTTAACGCAAACATTGAATAATAATAAGAAATGAGAATCAGAACATGAAATATGTCTTTTATTTGCTAGAATATGATATAATTAATCAGAATTCCAGGACTATGATTTAATTTATTAAAATCAGGTACAGTTACAGTTTAGATTGATTTTCTTCGACACCAATTACTAAAATATGTTTTTTGTCTCTCAAGATTCAATCATAAAAGAGTTTCAATGAAAACTCATTAAATATCGACAAAACAACACTCCCAAATTTCATAAAGTGAATGAGTGAGAGAAAGTTATTGTGTCGTAGTCCTGGTGATCATCTTATTTCTCCCATGGATTTTTCTGCTGCATCATAAAAAATGTAATTTATCACAATACTGTCATTTTTTTTCACTGTCTTGTATTTCGCAGTTACGACTAATGCTTGTTTCATTACAAAGTGGAGTGAGAAGAAGAATTAAGAAAAGATAAATGAAAAGTATCAAGGTTCTCCAAAAGTGGAAATTTATGCACAGTAAAATGATTCTTTAGGGAAAACACGGCATTTATGCTAAACAAAGAATCAGCTCTTACAAGAAAAATATTTAAAATCCACTCAAAAATAGCCGAGGCTCAAAAAGGAAAATTGCAAAATAATCATCGAAATATGAGAAGATAAAAAAAAGGATGCTTAAACAACAAAGAAAAAAAACTTGTAAGAAAAATGGCACCTAAATTTTAATCAAAGTAGATTTTAATCGAGGAAAAGTCCTAGTTTGCGTACAGAGTTTTTGATTACATTCACGGTTTTGAATACAAGATGCTATACTGTTTATTATCATTTACGCTTTTAAAAATAATAAACGATGTATTCTTAAGAGGAACTATTTTCATGGCTCAAACATTTCACAAACTTCTGTGAAGAACATTTTTCTTTTCAAATTCCCTTTATTGATAAGACGAGAGATCTTTAATAATTTTTAAATATGTGTTTCTTGAACTTTATTGTGTATACTGTTATCGTTTTGAAGTCAATAATTAATGTCTATGATTAATTTATTAAATAACTATTTGTAGGTGTCATATTTGTTTTATGTAAATAATATTTCTTATAAAATATACACTTAAAAAATGAATCAGTTGTTTAAAGTAAATTAGAGAAGACACTGATGAAATACAGAACAAGTAACTAATTTACTGCTAATTATGCATGGAAGCATAATTTTACAATTAGAATTGTGTATTTGATTATTGTGAAGGAAAAAATTGATAAATTTTTACATTGTCTATATTCCACTTAAAAAATAAAGAAAATATTCAGTTAACCACTTTTTTGAGTAAAGTTTTTATGATTTCTTGGAAATTGTCTTTAATTTTTCTGAAATACCGCCAAAGAAAATAGAATCTGCTGACTAGGTGTTAATCTAAAGATTGTATGTAGTAAGAGTTCATTCAGTGATAACAACAGTTTCATTCACACAGAAAAAAAAAGCAATTATAGCTTCCAATATAGGCAACCAAATATTTAGACAAAACTTAAATACACTTGATTATTAAATTTTAACTCTATCGTATTATTAGAAAGTACAAAATAACATACCAGCAAATTTGAAGCAAATTAACTGCCCAATTATTATTAAATCAATATGATGGGTTTTTATCACTGCAGTGTTTAATAACACATTTACAAGTATATAAAAGCACTGACCTAGTCGTTCGTAGGAAAGTAATTTTTTAAAGATTAATTATTTAGTAAATATATTTATCGATCTATCTAACTTTCTTTCTATATATATATGAGTCAAAAAAATATATTAAAGTAAAGAATACAATATATTACAGGAAATCTAGCCAGCTCAAGAGCAGCTAAAGAAAGATTTGCCCATATAAATAAGATTAAACATGAAAAATATTGAAACCATAAATGTAAAATTATAAAAATACTAAAATATACGAAGCAAATAATCAGAAGGAGGCATAAGGACAACGTCTTCATCAGGAGGGTGATGTTCAGCTATGCAAAGTGGAATTTATGGAGAAATTACTCGAAGATTTTTAGACATTTATCCTTCGTACATGTCAGAAAAGAGTACTTAGGGGAGGGGAATTGCTCGAAGATTTTTAGACATTTACCCTTCGTGCAAGTCAGAAAAGTGTTTATTTTACATAGCTCACCATCACCCTCCTGATGAAGACGTGGTCCAAATGTCTTGTTGTCATCATTTGCGTCGTATATTTTAGTATTTTTCAATTTTATATTTCTGGTATCAATATTTTTCATGTTTTATCTTATACATATATACAATCCAATGCTTGTAATTGCAACACATTAGTGAATTAATAAATGAAACAGTTAACGCGTTCATTTATTGATAACCGAGTTTAAGTTGTAAGGAAGTGCAAATTGTAATGTTAAGCAATGATTAAAATTTCGGCGACGTATTGCAATCATGGGATATAAGAATAGCATCAGAAATCAAACAATATAGAAGGATGTAATAGAATTTCATAAAAAAAATAATCTGTCTTTATCTGCTACTGATAAATTTTAATTAAAATATAAATATATATTGCTAGATCATTTTTTCATGATCCTTCCTATACATTTTCTGAAGATAAAATTTGAGTACAAAATCAAACATTATGCAATGCTTTTGGCCAGATATATATTCAAAAAAGTTTTTTGATTCTACAACACATCATGTAGCAGCAATTATCGCATCACATGGTTTCTATACTGAATACTGATTTTTGACACTTCATACTGCATACTTTGTTTTATTCCCTTAAAATTGAAAGCACGATACAAGCAACTTCTACACTAATTTTCATCTAGTTTTGAAGATTCTTTATAGTGTTCTGCGACACATCCTGTAGCAGCAATTATCGCACCACATGGTTGCTACACTGAATACTGATTTCAGACACTTCATACTGCATATTTTATTTTATTCCCTTAAAACTGAAAGCACAATACAAACAACTTCTGCACTAATTTGCATCTAGTTTTGATGATTCTTTATAGCGTTCTACGACACAACATGTAGCAGCAATCATCGCATCACATGGTTGCTACACTGAATACTGATTTCAGACACTTCATACAGCATATTTTGTTTTATTCCCTTAAAACTGAAAGCACAATACAAACAAGTTCTTCACTTATTTGCATTATTATTCTTCACATCATATTCTAGTTTTGATGATTCTTTATAGTGTTACAATTTTTACAAACATCAAATTTGTGTTTACTGTGCATAAAAGTCATACTCCATGTTATAAAAATGAATGTTACAGTAGAGAAGTTTCGTAAAAATTAAGACTTTAAATTAAAAAATTTTTCAAGAGAAACTCTTTCACATAATTTTCCTCGCTTTAATGTAAAAGGAATTACTTCGCTTTTGTGTGGGTTTACCAGTTTTAATTTTTCAAGAGAAAAGTATGTATAATCTTACAAAGCATTTTTAACGAAAAAAATTCCGATAAAGTAAATATTTAAAGGGAAGAGTTTAATCTCTATGTTATCATATTTTAATAACAATGTGTAATTAATACATATTTATATTTGATTATCAAGTCAAAAGTAAAAATGCATGCATTTTTAAGAAAAAAAAAATAATTTCTTCTTTTAAAATTAATCTGCTTATATTCTGTCTAGAGAATGCAGGAAATTAATTTACAATTAAGTTATATTTTGATCCTAAATAAGTCTTTGAACTAAAAGAAATATTAATTAAATTCTACGGAAGCTTCCTTATACATTCTTAAATCTCTCAGCTTTTCAACTTCGTTTCTCTACTAATTTTAATGAAATGTTTAAAGAATCTAACAAAATGTTTTTATTCAGTGAATTAATTGTTTAAATTTTATGTCCATGTATTTATGTTTGTGACATAATATAAATAATGATGTTTAAAGTTTAATCGTTTTGAATATTTGTATATTTTACTTAAACCACAATCTAAAATTTAGTCACGCATTTTTTATTAATAATTATAATATTTTAAGAAATATTATGTTATACTTTTCTTTGATTCTTATTAGATAGTTAAATTTATATCATCCAAATATTTTTTTCAATATCTTTTGCTTTTTCAAAAATTTTTCTGTGTGTACACTGATAGTCATTAAATTTTTTTCAAAAACACCTCTTTATACAAATGGGAAACTTAAACAAGAAGAAAATACTGTAGTTTGGAAATGATTAACAGTTTATAACATTTTATATGTGGCGGTATAGATACATTACAAAATTATTAAAGGAAGAATTTACAAACACAAGTTTTTTCAACACTTCTAGGCTTTGTAAAACGTTAGTGTGATATTTTATGTAAGAAGAATAAATGCTTTCCTACGTTTCTGATTTTGGCAAAAATCGAATAACTGCGTGAATTAATGTTTGATGGTGCCGAAATATTTCTGTTCGTGTTTCTTAATGTCCCATAAATTTATACAAAATGGGGAACAGATATATTTAGAATTGTTAAATAAAATGCAGTGCTGTTTTTCAGTTTCAACATTATGATCTACAACTGAGAAGAGAGACATATAAATCACAGGTATCTTATTACTACTTCCTGAATTCTGAGCAAAAAATAGAGTCCTTCGAAAATAGTAAATATCTCACTGAATTGTGCAAATTAAAACATCTAATCTGTGCAATTTAATTTTAAAAAATTCTTAGAATATTTTACGACAAACAATTTTATATTCTGTTGAGCAAGTATATGATGGTTATATACTGAACAACTGTAATTAATTACGTAATTATATTAATGTTGGTGTTGTTGTCATGTGACAAGTGCAAAATGAAAAATAAAGAAAAGGCATTAAAGGCAAGTCATATGGGATGAAAAGCATGAAGCACTGCCCTGGTCAATCTTCAGCTTTTTCCGTATAAAGGGTGTCACGGCAGCAGTTGGGGTCGGTGTTGAAGAAGGTCCAGGCAGCTGAGATGCAGTTGAAGAGATGCCTCAAAATCAGCGGAATTCCTGTGCAGTGCTTGCATTCTGCGTAGGTTCTAGATCCATCGGGCATGATTTTCATACTCCTCATGTGACCAATTCAAGTCCACATTCTGCTGATGGTAGAGGTGATACCACGGTCAGGATTAAGCTCCAGTAGGCACCATTTTTTCCGTAGTCCCCGGATATAATTACTTTAATTATTGGTATTATAAATATAAAATTAAAATAATATAATTACTTTAATAACTATGATGAATGCTTTATAGGTTGCTAGTAGTGTCGACGAAGTTTCTTTCAACATTCTGTCGTAATTTTTTCCTACGAAGGCAAATGCAAAAATAATTTTGTGTTTAAGAAAATCCTTATTCAAGTCTATGCTTGAAGTGGAAAATTAACAACGAACTGATGGATTGAATATCTTAGTATCAATGAATAGCTATTAATTCAGCCATTGGAAAAAGAATAAATATTTACAAATTTTATAAAGAATAATAATTGCAAATATTATGATAGAGGTTTATCACTCGTAAAAAAATATGTGACTCTTGTAAATAAAATAATTGATTTATTTATTATGTAACAACTTATACTATTCTGTTTTAAATGTCAATTTACAGTGGAGTTTATTCACACAAAAAATATAGAATCAAATAGCTATGACTTTTTTATGCATTTAACTTATATTTCAGTTGAAGTTAATTTAAAAAAAAACAGTTCAGAACACTAAACCCGCTTTCTGGAATTGAAAGAAATATATTTCCCTTTCAACATTACATCTTGTAATTGGTGTTTAAGTGCAATTATTAATTTAGAACTAAAGGTCAAAGATTCATTTCTGAGAATTTGCAATCTTCGTGAGATTGTAAAGTGGTGCATATATTATCACGCACGAATATCATTTACAACAGTCGCAGTTACATTTTTAACTAGGTTGAATTATTTACATTTGCTTGGTTGCCAAACTCATCCATTTGTCCATTTCTTGACACAAGCGTATTCTTCAAACAAGGCGGGGCGCATTCAGATTTAATATGTAAATGAATCTTCAACATTTGTGGCTAAAATCTGCATTGCACATTTCTTTGATGTTTCAGCATTAGCGTAAAAAACAAGATATTTATTTAAGGCTCAGTTTAAACTGCAACTAAGTATATTTTTTAGATATTAGCCATCAAACTTTATGGAAAATTTTTAACAATTTTCATTGCAATGTATCCGAACTCATTGAATCAATTCAAATAACAAGTTTTTCTTTTAAAATTTCAAATAAAATGTAATAACAAAATAAGTTTGAAAAATTTTAATACTTTTTGCTATGCTTGAATATTTATGCTAACTCACACTACTAATTAAAAGAATTTAACATAAATGATAATTTTTTTTCAATATTTGTATCCAATTTCCTTTTTTATTAAAATATTTTCTAATTTCTGAGGAATTTAAATCATATTTCAGATTTATAATGTTTTGTATTTACAATTTTGTAGTGTACAACAATTTTATTTGTATAGTTCGTATCGAAAATATATTTGTTATTAATATTAATATAGATAAACAAAAATATAATTTTTATTTTAATTTAATGCTCTCATTTCGCTTATCATCCAAAATGTTTCATTATCTTTTCATTTATATATTAAGAAATGAAACTTGAGTATTATTTACTATATAAAAGTTTCAATCCAAATATGTATAATTTTAATGCTAGTGAAAGTTTTTAAAGAAAACAACTTCAATACATATACGCAAGTAACATACCTAGGCATAATAAATTAAGGAATAATATATTAATTACAATAACGCATCTGTATCCTAAATATAAATAGAAATTTATAACACCTTTAATATTTCCTAACTAAATTATATAAAAATACTTCATTATAGAAATCTATGATGTTTTAACATTTCGAAGCTAGTATAGTTTACAATACATTTTTAAATATATAAAACAGCAAATAAATCATAAACATTTATCATGATCAGAAAAACAGATTCTCTTTCAATCTTATAACATATGTATCATATTTTCTGACTGATAAGATATTATTCCGAATTTGACTTAAGAAAACATGTTTTGGTAGGTTATTTATTCAGCATATAGAGAGAAGCACAATGTAAAGTAAAATAAAAAATGGAATTCGCAACATCTGGAAATTTCCTAAAAGAATCTTCCGGAGTTATTTAGATAAATATTATCCTGACTTTGATGGATAAGCCTTATAAAAATAATCCTTCCTCTTGTTTACAAAAATTGTTTACTCTTTCTTTCTATTTTCGCATAATGAGTGGAGGATGATCGATCATTTAATCCATGCAGCGATGTTTCAGAACGACAATTTGTATTCATAGTACTGTGTAATGGAAATTGTGCAGTATTCCTGATTACAATATTTGAATTTAAAAATGTTTACATGAAACAAACCTGCTTTAAATTCACTTATGCAAATGAAGGCATCGGGTTCTTTGGCAGATCCACGTAATGGATAAATACCACATGCAGACTTACGCATGCGCATTTTCTGTTTGATGTCTTTAATTGGATAAGAACTTTTCCCTATATGAATCAAAACAAAATTCGTTTCATCCTATTTTTTTTTTTAAATTAGAAACGTGCCCGTTGCTTTTGAAAAGATAATGGAAAATTATATTGAATCATATATTTTAGGATTGCATGCATGGAATGTTCCATATCAGTGGTTCATCATATGTAGTGCACGTCTTCTAGGCAAATACTAGAAGAATTTAGAAATACGAATTGAGTTGAATCTATTGACTTAAGGAACAAGTCAATATTTAGTCACAGTTAAGAGTTACTACATTATTTGCAATAATTTTCGTTCTGTAAAGGGAATTTCTAATCACTATTTATACATTTTAAAATTAATATACGCATAAAAGTCTTGTTAAAATAATAAGGATGTTAATAATGTATATTTAGTTAATAAGAAAAGAATGAAAGTATAGAAATTAAATACATTAATATTTCATTGAAAATTATAATTTTAGAGCTTGGATAAACAATAAACATACAACTAACGATTTGTAAAGAGAGATGATAAATTAATCTGATGTACAATGAAGTTATATAAGTGTTATAATTCGAATAATAATGTTTTTTCATTCATGTTTATTTTAAAATAATGTTTTATATTTTAATTAAGAAATGATATCTAGGAATAGTTATGTATTATTCATTTTTATAATTTTTATAAAAATAATTTTTCATTCATTTATAATTGGAAAAACTAATAATTGAGATTTGTATTTAGTTTGGTAAAAGTAAAACAATTTGTGACATATGTGTGGAAATGATATTTGAGATAGTTTTAATAAATAAACAAATGATAAACACGAATTTAGAATTAGAGAATCATTGGTTTACTTCATTAAAAATTTTTCTAAATGAGTAGAAGGAAAATCATGTGAAAAATTAATCGATCTACTTAATTCCTAGGTATAATCTGAAAATGCTTTTCAATTTGATCAAATTGGATAGTGAAACGAATTTTTTCATTTAATATTAAAACTTTCAAGTTTTCGTGCTTAAAAATAATTTAACATAAGATTGTGTGGGAGGTTGGGATTTCATTACATAATACAATATTTATGAAAAAGTAACTTCTCACTAATTGTGAGCATTAAGCAATCTATGACAGCATATTTGAAAATTATCTAAAATTTACGAACAATCTACAATTAACTTTATTCATTTTTACTCCTTCAGGTACATAATCTTGCTGCATTTGAAAATAAAAATAATTAGAAAATTGTTAGATATTAAAATATACTTGCAAAAATATTTATAATCTTTATCTAAGTTTTTTTCAAAATTTTTAACATATACGTGACTACAATGTGTAATATATTTTGTAAAATATCGGTAGGTAAATCATTTAATATATGAAGAAATCAAAACAAATCAATTCGATCTTTTATTGTGAAAATTTATTTTGATGATCATAATTAAATATATCTTTACTTAATTATTATTACATTTTTCTATTACTTAAGTTTTCCTTAAAGTTTAACATTGATTGAGGAGCATTACCCTTATCTAGTAACTAAATAGTCTCAATCATATCATTTTATAATTTATTCAATGATTTTTTTATGAAATTTTTTCACTGGTCTTTCCTACATTTATGACAAACATTCTTAAAATTTATTATTTTATTTCTGTATTCCCAGATTTTATAGAGGTATATATCTAGATATGTTTTACATATATTTTGTTGCATTATACAAAAAAGTAAATCTTTCAAAGAATTAGATATTAAATTAGTTGAATTGATTAATATAAAATATATCAATAAATTAATCGCTGTTAATATCTAAGTAAAATTCCATTTCATGATCCTCTGAAGATTACACACTTTAAAATAATTTTTAATGGAGCAATTTTTATTAATATATAGATTTATATTTAAAGAGCATTACAAGGTAATTCAAAATTAATATCAATTAATTTATTTATTAGCATGAAATAAAATAAAAATTAATTTTTGGAATAATTATATAATTAAATTTGTAGTTGAATTTTACAAGCTAACTGAAATTTGTTTAATATATTATGAATGTTAAGAAAATTTTTAAGTTTAATAGCAAAGTTATATAAAACTAAACTAAATACGGATCATCACATTTATAATTTTTTTCCAAACAATGTAAAAATTTAAAACATTCTTAAAGATTGGTATACTTGATTCAACATTACTTGTGCAGAACGTTTTTGTTCAAAGGTATCATTGCTTGGTTTATTACAAATATTACCTTATTTTCTGTTCTGAAACGATACCGTAAAAAATAGGATCAAAGCAACACCTCCGAAATAAGGAGGTGAAAATAAAAGACGCCATTAAAGTACGTACGAAACTCGAAGCATTACCGGACGTCCATTTAGATTTCTTTGAACCCATGAAACAGAACAAACTGATGGAACTAAGATGCAGCTTATTTCGGAATTGCCAAAGTTTTCAAACCTTCTAAAGTTTGATAAACGGGGCAAAATAAAAGGACGATTTGACCAAAACCATCAAGAAGGGGTTTGTGAAAAAGGACACAAAAGGGAATTCCCTACACTCGATGAAGGGAAAGGGAGGGAAACTGACTGAACTGAATTGTAAAGGAAACAAACCTCTTAACCAACGATGCATTGCTCCGCAAATCACAAAATCCTTGTCCCTTATAGGATATATTAGGGGAAAAAAAGTCTGTTTCTCCAGGGATGGTGAGGAGGAGAAATAGGGCTTTTGAGTAAGTAGCCCATGCCTCAGACAGCATTGTTCTGGTGACAATCGATGACAAAAAGAGAAGAGTGGATATAGATATATCGATGTCTTTATTTTTATTATCGTCCATTCTTTCTCTTGTTTTTTATTAGTTTATTTATTGCTGATTGTCCCACCCCCGGCTGTGTCTTGCCAAGCGCAATTGGCAAGGGACAATCGTACAAACGGATGATCTTTAGCAACAACGAGATTTTCACGGGAATCAGCAGAAAGGACTCAACTGCACAAGTAGGAAGACAGCTTATATTGTGGGCAGAGAATTCACTACTTTTTACCTTTACTCAGAAGCTACTGATGTTTTATATTACACAGAAAATTTATGGCTATTAATTTATCAGCAATAAAAATGTCTCTTCTTTTTCTATTTTAATACGGAAAATAACATCCGTGATATATTTTTTAAATCTACAATAAATTTGACAGCTGAAAAAATATTTTCTATATTTACCTTGACTCATTGAATAGCTTATGGCTAAAATTTGGATAGTTATTATTTCACACTGCTTTGATTTGTTTCTAAAATAAAGAAGAGCAATTAGAGAAAAAGCTGCTAATAAATTTTACAGTTCTGGCTTCTTAATTTTTAATATTGTATTGTAATTAGTATTTACTGGAATAGAATCCTTGGCATTTTTCATTGGAATGATAATTCTAAAATTTGTCCTGTTTTAGTCTTAGTTGAATTTCAAGAAATGTATATTGTATTTTCTTATACACATCTAATATAGGTGCGAGAATTTTGGAAATTTAACAAATTTCTTCGCTTGAGGTACTAAATACAAATCCCTGTTGATAGAATGTCCACTCCAAAAGGCAGAACAATATAAATATTCATATACCTTATTAAAATGTTGATCTGTTAAGCTATATATAAATTATGCTATATAAAATTCTTATTCATTTAAGTTCCTCTAAGCCAAGTAGTGAAATGATGTTATTTAGTGTGTAAAATCCTAGGTTCGATTCTAGTCATTATTGAATAACAGGATACTAGCGCTTCATTTCTACCAGCACATATATAGAGGCAGTAACTTTTGAGTTTAATTTTTTCCTCTCTTTCTACGCAATTGGATAACTCACTATGTATGAGAAATCCCCAAAAACGGCAACGTGTTGATGATGGTAAAAAAAGTTTGACGACAATTTGGCAGATGTCCTTTTATGCACTGCGGGGTATCAGGGTATGTATTAATGATTTAACATTGTATTTTTAATATATGTAACAAATCCTCACAGATCAGAAATAGGGTAAGCCTTAATTATTACCAATTCATGAAGATTGCTAATTATAATAATACTTATGAATATATTGCAAAAATATGTATGCATATAATTTTACATCTGCATAACTATTTTTAAAAATTGACATATACTCTTATTTAAATATATGTGAATTATTCCAAAAGAAATTAAAATATATTGTGTCTTATTTCAGTTTCTAGTTAACAGTTCTTTGAAAATATATTTTTCATTGTTTTATAAAAAAAAAATAATATTTTTAATTCAAGCCAACCAATTGCTGAGCGGTTAGCGCTCCTGACTCCTGAGCTCTGCGTTATGTGTTCGAATCCTTGTTCAGGCATGGGTGTTTCTTTCTTTCTCTGTTCTCTCTTTGTTTCTCTGTCCTTTCTTCTGTGATGATGTATGAATGTGGCCCATCCTAAAGAAATTGGGTTGTGATGGTATGGCGCGGGCAAAGGTACTCGCCTCCGTGACTTGGTTCACAGGTGCCCGTTAAATAACGACAAATGAGTAGCAGTTTATGGCCTTGTTGTGGCATAGGGTTCATCGCTCAAGTGCCCGCCGTTGGAAAAGAAAATTCATTACATCAATTATAAATAGATTCGGATCAATATAAAATGTATATTCATTCAATATGAAAGATATATGACATATATATATATATATATATATATATATATATATATATATATATATATATATATATATATGTCCTATTAATATAAAAGATAAAATTTTACCTAAGATTCAGAAAATTCTCAACACAACAAATGGTAGTTTAAGCAAAAGGTTTTCGATAATTTAATACCAATCGATAATAGTATAGATTAAGTAATAGTTATGGATGATGGAGGGATAAATAACTATTCTATGGTATAATATTGATGTTTCTCCTTGACATTTAGAAGGCTTTTGAGAATACCAGATTCACACACACGTAATAGACATAAAAATTATTAATTTGAAGATTTATTTAAAAAATTAAATTGAAATGATTTACTATGTAGGAATAATTTGAAAGAGAATAATATTAAAAAAAAGAAGGTAATTTGATTTATTAGATAGCGTGAAAATAAATGAAGGGCAATATTTCCCATAACAATTGAGTAGAAATAAACTATATAAGGTTATATAGAGCATTTTTTAATGAATAATAATATCCATCGAAGAACTAATTCTATGAATTTGGATTAGATAATAAATGAAATTGGCAAATAAAAAATTATTTAAAAGTAATGATGCAATAACAGCTCCTCAACAGTTATTCGACATGCATATTTTATTAAATTTTAATGAAATTTGTGTTATGTGTGTATATTTAATTATTGAAATTTGTGTAATGGGACTTTTCTTAAGTCCCAATACACAAATTTCAATATTTAAATATACAATTATTTATAATTCAATAATTAAATAACAAAGTGAATTAATTAAAGTAATAAAAAAATTTAAAATCTTATTTTATAAATATAGTGATACAAATAATGTTTACGCTTTTTGAGGAAGTCTCACTAGGAGCAAGTCTTTAATTGAAAAGTAAATTTAATTAATGGAGAAGTAATATTTTACATATAGTTTGAATATTTCAATTCATTATATCTATTCATTTAATGAAAAACAGCTTTATAGTGTGTTAAGATGAAAATGAAATAAATAGATTATATACGTTTCAGGAATACTAAATAAAAATTTAACTATGCTTTTATATTTTTTATATTAATGAGACGAGTTTACCTTACAATTGGTAAAAATGTCAAGCTCAAACGAAAAAATAATTAAAATTTTACCGGTTTCCACAACTTAAGATTTAAATTTACAATGGGATAGAAATAGAAATTACTCTGAAAGTCAAATCATGTTTTATTCTTATAAAGAGTATGTTTTATGCTTATTTCATGGTATAAAAACTATGTAAGGAGTATAAAAATAAATAAATAAATAATATTTAATGTATCTTTTAATAGAAACTTCATTACTTCATTAGAAATAAGTATTTTAACTAAACTTAACATTACAATCATCGCATAAAACTGATTGCAGCCAAGAAATCTATTTTTCATGCTTTTTATGTAAAATCATAATACTAAAATTGTATATATATATATATATATATATATATATATATATATATATATATATATATATATATATATATATATATATATATATAGTAGTTCTGGTTACATCATACATTTACTTAAAATCACAAAATCTAATTTTGCATAAATTTACCTATTTTCTGTGTCCACTTCATAAAAATTTAATTCTTAGATTATTTTTGATTTATATAAAACGTAGATATATATAAAAGGAATATTGTTAATGTCAAAATTGAAAAACATGCAAAAACAATCAAAATTGAACTCTTATATTGAGTGTAAATATAGTTAGTTTATTCGTATATAATAATTTGATACCTTTTTGAATTTTTTTAAATAAAATACAAATCTTATATTTTAAAAGTGTGGATATTTTTGCTGTTATAAACACAGTAGTATATATATATACATATTATATATATATATATATATATATATATATATATATATATATATATATATATATATATATATATATATATATATATATATATATATAGACAGATAGATAGGTAAGTATTAATAATACGAAAATAAACTCATGAAAAGGTAATTTTCTTTCAAGGAATTTTAGCAATTATGGTAAAGGATATTCATTTTGTTCTGTAGGCAAAAATTATATCATATTTTATGGTAAGGTTCATTATTTACTCTCACTCTTTTTACTGTTATTATTTCAGTATATTTACTTATCTTTTTAACACATCTGTGTACGTTTTTTGAACAGGGAAAATTTTAGAAACTCAGTTGTATTTCAATAATTTAATTTTCCTAAAAGTTTATACATAATATTAACAATAAATATTTTCACTAGTATGATAACTATAAATACTTAATCATACTCTTTCAATTTAAAAGAATTATTTTAAAATTTGAAATTTTCAGAGCGAAAAATAATTTTAAAGTCCTTATCTCATAAAATATGAAATCTCTTTCAAAAGGAATTATAAATAGGTTTCTTTTGAGCTAAAGAATGTAAAACGTTTACTCAATTGGGAAATATAAATTTTGATGAAATAGAATTGAGCGAAATTTACTTACAAGATAGTTTAAAATAGTTTTCTGAAAGAATTAGTTAGAAAATAAAATGCACTTGTGAATAATTTTTTTTTTTTAAAGAAAATCACTATTCGCTTTCAAGAAGGTTAAGCACATTTCAAATATCGTTATTTGTTTTCTCTTTCTCTCTAGTAGTAAAACAAATTTAAAATGCAAAAAAAAGGAAACAAAAAATAAAGGAAAAAATTTCATTACAATTTTTCAAATAAAAGGCGCATACAATACAATGTTACTAGTTTTATTCCTTTTAAAACGGATTTCATTGTTTGATAAACTACACTTTAACATTTAATAAGCAAACATGATTTCTTTGTTCAATTTAGCGGGCTTATTGAAGTAACATTTATTTGAAAATAATCATTTTTACATTTATGGAAAAAAAGATTAAAAAGAAATACAGGGAGAAACAAATTTTTCCAATAACAAATTCCTTTTCAGAAATGGCTGATAAAAAGTAAAATAAAATATGGAATTTTTATTTTTTTCAAGGAGGCATAGATATCGGTTTCAAGGGGGCTCTGTTTATTGGTTCTTTCCTGCTTGACCATGGTTTGTATTTTTGCAACATATGGTTCGGAGAAGCATTGTCCAGTGCTTTGGGCAATGCAATAACTCTCGTATTGTTATTGCTGTTATAACGAAAAGGTCAGTTCGAGTAAAAATGAAATAGGTCAGAGAATCAGTGCAGAAGATTTATATCAGCATATCTGGTTCCAATATTTTTCTCTATGAGATCCTGTTATAATAAGATTGCATAATGTTTTTATTAACTTGTATAGGAAGTAATTTTATATTTAAAATATAATCTTTTTTGAGAAAATAAAATTGTGGGTATTAACAATAATTACATATTATTCTGAAACTACAAAGATAATGTAATATATTATAAAAAGTACTGCATTTTTAACTGGCGATTTTATTACTTTTACTATCAGAATAATAAAACTTTTTGACATTAAATAATGTTAAATATGATTGTTTTTTTTCCTTTTAATTTTTATCTATAAGCATTTTTTGAATGAAATTTTGTTTAGTATTATATTTGCTAAATAATTCTGAGAAATTAATGATTTGAGGATATTTCATTTATATACATTTCCCACCATATTTGATATAATAAATGTATATCATTAATATTTGGAGGATTTTTTAAATATATTGGGGAAGGTTGACTTATTTAATACTCTTTAATTGTTACCAGTATCTTCAAAAGTGTCTTTGTTCATGTGTCACCCGCATTTATAGATTATATAACTTTTTACTAAATTTTATAGATTATATAACTAAATTTGACAAAATAATATTATTCAGATAGTTCACATACAATTAAAAATATAATAATTATCTTTTATAACTATCGATAAATTTTTCTTAAATTTCCATGGATAGAAATAATAGTATCCAAGAATATATTTATTGACTTTTTTCAAAGAAAATTTCTGAATGAATTAAAATATTCTTGCAAAATTTTGCTCATTACAATTGTTTAGGGTAAACATTTTTATTGAAAGACATTGAATTTCCTCAATTGAAACTAGATTGAAGTAGTGTTATGTATATGTCATGAATGAATATTAAAACTTGAAACTAATTCAAGAGTTGATATTCGCTATAATTTTTTTGGGTTTCATTTATTTAATTATTGTAATTGAAACACTTTTAGATTTTTTATTAGGAAATGATATAAACGCTTAGCTTCAAGACCGGAAGATAAAGGCGCAATTATTTTTGAACAAACAAGAATCTTGGACTGGATGGAATTAGACTTCTTATTGTCACTCTAATATTATTGTTCACCCTAAATGTTTAATGACCTATTGGTTCTACAATATCTTTAATGTAATACATTTAGTGCATCTCTTTGCAAATTGTTAATTTGAATAATGCATTTCAAATTAATTATTATTTATTATGCAATACATATATTACTATAAAAGTAATATAATAACTTAAAATTTGCAAAACGTTTCTTGTTTCAAGAAATATATTTGTATTTGTATAATTCTTAGCTCCTTTAAACTTTCTTAGTTTCATTTTTTAAATTAATCTAAAATTACTAATTTAAACAAATTCAAAGAATCTTAATGAAACAAGCTTCTTTGTTATTTGCGTAAAATATAAATCCCAGTAATGTCCTTCTAGTTTACAAATAATTCATATTGAAAGTCAAAATCAATTCTCCATTCTTAAATAAAATACTGGGACTGGAAGTTATCTTTTTTCATCAAAATCTGCTGGAGGAAATGAATTAAGTAAAGTGTATGTGTCTGTTTTCTTATTTCTCGCCAACTGTTCATCGCCAACTAGCGAAAATGTGATTGTTGTATCTTACTTAAGAGATATATCTTTACATGTCATACAAAACTCCTTAGAGAGTTTCTTATCCCGCTGTTCCTCGAAAGAGGTCACGTGTCTATTCTAGAAATTGTTGTTTGGCGGAAGTCGTTGAAGAAAGCATTTAAAGAAAGAAGGGAACTTGGAAGTAAAAGTAAAGTTTCCGGAGTAGTCAAAGTGCATGGCTTTCAATCTATCCCTCCAGTGTCAGTCTCAGAGCGCATTTCACTTCAATTCAACATCTTATTTCTTTTCTTTGACGATAGCTTTTGTTAACAGACTTGTAGACTTAAGCATTAACTGAAGTACTGTTATGCCGTAAAAAAATTCCTGTAAATTGAGCTTTTATAACTCACAAAATACGGCGAATACATACATATTTGCATATATTACCTTTGAAAATGTATAGCATTTGCTTTATCAATATTGCTATTGTATTTAATTCCTGATAAATTTTAGTAGGGTTGAAATATACACCTTACAAGGAAGCACAAAACTTTTGCTTCAGCTTTTGAATGTTATAGCAAAATATAATAGCAAGAGATATTTTTTTCATTTTTGTAAAATAATTGGATCAATTGAAAACCAGGAATGGTTTGAAAAAGTGTCTCGATTCTCGAAAAATGCCAGTAAAAGATACAATCAAAGAAAACGAGAAGAAAAATTTAGAAAAATATATAGTATACAAATAAAAAGGCTTTTATTTAGATTGCAGTTTCCGATCACTTTTGGCCTGTGTGAAAAACGTGTGTGGTTTTTTGAAGCTTTGACATTTTTGTCGTTTTATCTATTACCAGAGAGTTCAGTTGTTTTTCTCCACCTCATCAATCTCCAGAGCATACCTTGAAAAATCTACTTTCTTTCCATTTCATTGATCTGTTGGGTGACTTGAAATTTATGAGATGATGAAGCTTTTTTGTGTCCGTTTTTTGTTTTCTTCACCTACACAATTTATTGACAAACCCTCCCTTCTGCATTATATTTTCAATAAAAAAAATGACATTTTTGTTTTAGTATTCTCCTAAATTATTTTATTCAATTAATGAGGCATATTTTGCATTTAGGACTAATTTAGGACAATTAAGGAAGCATAATATTTTCGTATTTTTTTTCATGCAAATTCTTGTTAACCATCTTTAAAGTGTATTCCACAAACTTTAGAAGTGTTTGAAAAATTAAAGAAAACAAGTTCTCATAAATATCAAAAATAACATTTTATGTATGATGCTACGTCTGAATTATGAATGAAAATCTCGCAAAAACGCAGTAATTTAATAGAAATATGAATAATCTTTTAATCAAACTCAATGATACAAGTTAAATTTATAATCAGAATACAGTTGGAATGTAGTATGTTCCATACCAACCTAACCCAAGATCAGTGTTTTTTTTAAAGGTCACTGGGACATGTACAATAGGTCCTAATAATATTGTCCTCTGAGTAAAATTATAACTCTAGGATTACTGAGCATGTTTGAGTATCTTCAGCTTTGTTTCTGCTTGTAAATTATGGAAACATCTTTTTAGTTTAGTTTGGACATTTTTTGCACCCGAAAGTTTTTCCACTGATTGGACAGGGATCTACTGTTTAAAGTGGATTCTGAACCACTAAAAACATCTTTTAGTTTTGCAATGGAATTTCGAGTTCTCAATAGCATACACATTGAGTACTTCAATATAAAAAATACCATCAATTCTGCATCTTGTGCTAAACGGTGAGACAGAATGGAGTTATACCCAATGGATGCAATGGCTTATAGGTCTAACATTTGAAATGAAATATTTTTTGAAAATAAATGTTACTAGAGCTTTTACATGATAAAATTAAATTCCATTCAGTCAATTTATTCAGTAAATCAATATTTATTAAATCCTTAATTCTATCCATGGACTTTTTTATTGGGAAACTCAGTGTTAAAGTACGATGCTACGTTGATAAAGAAACTTTTTACACTCTTAAATCTTCCTCATAACGCTATTATTTTAGAATCACTCTCTTTGGAACCAAACAACATTATTTTGATCCGTTCTCCCACTGACTTCGTGAAAGAAATGTATTTTTTTAGCAATTTTTTCTTTCACTTTTTAAAATTGACGGCCAACGGGGATTACTTGTAATGACAAAGCAGTAACGAAAAATTGTGCCAAGTCTTAAATAGTTGAATTGAAGTTGAGGAAGGCTTTACACGCACTCAATATGATGGTATTAAATTCTTCTATGTCACATTGGGACGGGTAAACTTATTTTGTTTTATTTCTTGATACAACTTTGTCTCCATTTTCCTTTATTTTCATTCTTATTTTCTACAAATGTCCTAGAGTCTTATCGAAATTTTTGTTTGTCTTATTTTTTTAAAATATATATACCTCATAAATTCAATTGAGTTTACTTTGTGATCAAAACAGTGCGAAAATTGTTTTCTTCTTTCTTTTAGTTCCCTGATTAAGAAACGGAAAAAATTTGTGTTTTATTTTAACATCATTGGAGAATGGAATTTCAAAAAATAATGCCTTTTTCAAATTTTTTTACCCAACATTATAAAAATGTATTTAATGACTGTATTTTTACAAATATTTATATTTCAGTAATAAATTTTCATTCTAAATTGGTTACATATGTAATTTTAAAAGTACAACATGTTACTTTAAAAAAAATAGCATAACGATTATTCAATCATGGATAAGAAATTCATTTGTGTTCACTAAATTTATTGACTTTATTCAATTTTCATTACTTTTTCCATCGCTCTACTTTTCCTTTATTATATTTATTAAATTTTCATTTAACTACATTTATCAGTATTCTTTCTTAGATGTCTATAATTCAACTATTCAGCAGTTTGTAATATTTTTCATTTCTTTAATGATCAAAATTCTTTACAGTTGATTATTTAAAAAATGCTTGATTATTTTTAAAAATAAAACATAAAAAAATGCTTTTTCCATCTTAAAATTTCCTACTTTAATAGAGAGAAACATCAATGTTTATGACTGATTTTCTCAATTTTAAAAGATTCGCAATAAAGCTCCATTTTCTGCATGCATATATGTTGAGGTAGTTAATGGAGAATTTTTGCTTTACCTACCTTGCTATGTGGGAACGCAACGCATTATGTTTGATAATATACCCACCACATTATGTCTGTATCTAGTATGTATTTTCTCCTTAAATATACAAACAGTATCTTTAAGGAAAAGATACTCGGTACAATGGCGGACGTTGATATCACTTGCAACGAGATAACTGATGAACTAACTAAAGAGGCCAGTAATTCTTTTCAGTCATCCAAATGTTTAACCCTTTTTGACACCTAATCAATTACCAGCAGAAAAATAATTTGCCAAAAAGTTAAAAAGTTTTTCATGCCAGAAATAACATCTACAGAACCGTTACAACTATAATAGCCAGATTTAGAATAAAACACTTGAAAGGCATGATAATTTCTACAGATGCACAAAGGTACTGCACCAGCCTTTGTCCTCGCTGCCCTTATAACACCAACTGTCTCCACAACACATCTTTAGCTGTCCAGCAATGCTGGCCAAACTTTTTAACATCAGCATAAAGTATCCTATGGAGCTTCTTTTTAACTGATAAACTTGTAGAAATCGCCAGAGCTATCTTCGACAGCTTAGGGGACATTTAGGGTTTTCGCACGTATTCCATGGACACGACATCATCACCATAGCTTTAAGCCACTAAGCTCTCCACTTTTTAATGCCAAAGAAGTGCTGCTGTATAGTATAAATATTAGTAGCATCTACTTGTAAATAGTCTAATATGGATTCTACAAAAATAACTTGCATAGTTTCCATAATGTCATAACGCAAGAATATATTTCCTAAGAGCTGATTTGAAAATCAGAATAATTTATGAATTTTGCCATTTAGCAATGTGATTATATTCATAATTAAGCAAATATGTAAGTGCATAAAGTGAAATTCTACAAAATCTTGAAACACAAAAATCGAAATTATTGCTTAATGAACTGCATATTTATTCAAACAGACCAAAGTTTTGCTTATATCATGCATATGGTATAAAGGAGTTTGTTTATAATAATGTGCACTTTTGTATAATTGTGAGTATTAGTGAATTTTGTATATTTTTGGGAGCAAAGTCAGCTTGTTGTGCATTGAAAAATATTAAGAACAACCAAAAAGAATCATTAGTATGAATCATGTAGAATCATTTAACATTCCAAATTTTGAAAGGTTTTTGTAAGTTTTTGATTTTGGGTTTTCAATAATTCAACTTTCTTATGCTAGCAACTTTGTAATATGTCATGAGAGATCTAATTTATTTATCTGTTCTATACTTCAAACGTTTAACTTGAGAAGAACAGTGGTAATTATTTAGAAAATGGTGTCAAAAACTTTATTATTCAAATATTACAAATTAAATTACATACTTAGAATATCTATCTATTAGAATATCAACTATATATTAGAATATCAAAGAAAAGATTAAATAAGATATTTTTTGCTGAAGAATGTGATTCACATCTTTGTCTTCCATAATATTGCAATTATAGTTTAGAAATAAATATTTTATAAACATAAATGTGTATACAGTGAAATAGACAAAAAATTCTTGATATAAACCTTAACAACAAGTAATTAATTTATGTATATTAATAAAATTAATTACAAAAATCAATTAAGGATAATTGCTAATACAAGTTACATCAAAGCAAGACTATAGTTATTGGCTATTGTCTGAGGTAGTCTTGAAAAATGCCTTTCTTGATCGTTTCCTACACGAACAAAGAAATGTAGCATCTTATAAATATTTAAGATTGTTCACGTGACTGGAACTCAGCTGGACGAAAAAGAATTTAAAATACCTCTACATCGGAACAAAGATTTCTAATTCTAAAAATTCATCAAAATAAAAATTGTTATTCTTGAAAACAAATTTTACACAAAAATGTATTTAGACTCAAAAGTTTGTAGCATGCAAAAAAAAAAAAAGAAAGAAAGAAAGAAAAGAATTAGATAATAAAAGATGCGAAATATTTATTTTTCAGTTCATCTTTGCTTTTCTAGTGCTCTGTTACAACATTATAGATTAGTTAGTTTGATGTGGAGATAATATTTGAATATCATGTTGATCTTTTATTCCACTTTTTAATATTATTTTGTGTATTTTAATGATGGTTATTTTTGCTAATCTTTTGTTTTATGAATGCATATTGAAGAACTACGCGAAATATCAAGCCTTATTTTTGTCATCTATGTTAGATTTACATCTAGCTGAAAGTTTAGCTACTTATAATAATTCGCAAGTATCGTTACTAGCTAAACTGAATTTAATTAGATAAACTTTTTTGATTAGATTGACTATTTTAACAGTAAAATCGAGCCAATCTAATCAAAAAGTTTACCTTTACCTAATTTTTTTTTTTCAGAGTTTATCTACTAATATACTAATTCTTGACTAACGTTTGTTTTTAGATTCTTCTTTTAATTTTAAATTGTGTCAGATAAATAACATTTTTTTCATACTTATCCAAATTTTGGGACACTTTTTTTAAATAAATCTATGAGAATATAATTTTGATTTTAAGAATGCATGATACATAATGTATATAAACTTTGTATATAATATATATAAAGTTCAGCTTCTATATCTTTACTTCTGTACAGGTACATAAAACCAGTAATTATAAGCACAACAGTACAAGTTCAATGAATTAATTAAGTTTAAATAACACTTGAAACTAATAAAAGGTATTAGAAATATTTCATTTTCCGTAATAAAAAAATAATTTTACTTCAAATAAATGCATTGCTATACATATGTTGAAGAGAAAGAAAAATTATAGATAACATATTTTTCTGCACAATATTTGCAAACAGGAATCAGAAATTTTTATTTATTTATTTGTTAATCTAAAAACTGGTGTTATTACTAGACATTTTATAATAAAAAAGTGAACAAAAATATAAAATGAAGTTAATTTAATTTAGAAAGTCTGTGGGTTTGTGTAATACAAAATGGCAAATACCTTATTGATTTGCGATAAAAGCAATTTACTGTCTTTATCTTTATCTAAAGAACAAAGAAGAATGATAATAAATCATGTTTTTTGTTTCGCCTCAATATCCAATGCACTTCTATGGATTCAAAACTGTATGGCGTCGGAAAAGTTTGGCTTTTTTCTAATAAAAAAAGTAGTTTTCCATCATAGAACTGCTTTTATCACCCCTAAAAATCACTTATCCCTAAAGATGAAAGCTAGAGGGGGAGAAAAACGAAGTTTTCAGTTTCCCTTGGGGTAGCCGAGCGTTAATATCACGCAATGAATTCATTTCGTCTTTTGCGGACACACTCAATTGATGAATGCTTCAACGGAAGCTCTTCCAACGCCACCCCCATACATCGGGGGTGAAGCACCCCATGACTCAGGGTTTCAATGACTTTTTACGTCTGTGCACCCTTTTCTCATTTTTTCCCCACTGCAAACTCTTCGAAGGTTTCGTGAGATATTGCTGTAGGGTGTCTTTTGAGGGCGGGGATGTCACGGAATGGGGAGGAGGGTTGAAAAAAATAATGAAAAAATTGAAGGGTGGTGATGTTTTGGAGTGTCGATTGATTAGCACCGAAACCTTTGGCGAACACCCCTCCCACTTATTAGCGCTCACTATGCATAAAGTTGAAAGAAGCAAGAGGGAGATTACGTCATTTCCGGAGAGGACTGCTCGTGCGAAGAAAATTGGAACATTGGCTAGAATTCTTTGTAAGATAGCTTTACAAATCGGATAAAAAGGGAAAAGGGAGAATAGAAATATTCCTCCATTGATGTGTGGTGTCAAACAAGTTTCCCTCCTTTTTCCCATGATTACATATTTCCCCATATAAGTAGGGAAGTAAGCGTGAAATTGAGTCATGCCTTCAGTGTGAAGACCTTGTTGATGCATAATAAATGTGCTATGTAAATGTTTCAGAAGCTGCAAGGGGAATTCTTAAGAAATTAATATTCAGTAAGGAAGAACTGCTAGACATTTTTTTTTTGTTTTGTTTTAGTAAATTGAATATACTATGATTATAACAGATTGCATAAATGGCACTGCATTTGTCTTTTTATACAAAAATATATTAATTTTTTCTTATAATTTTATTTACTTGAATAATAAATGTATGCTTATTATTTTTTTATATAAATGTTGTCTTATAAAAATTAAAAGACTCAAATATGTATAAATACACACACATTAAGCATACTATTTATTATATTTACGATATTAAATTTTCTCGATTAATACGATGTTAAATTTTCTTGTTTAATACGATGATAAATTTTCTCGATTAAAACGATGTTAAATTTTCTTTATTAAAACGATGTTAAATTTTCTCGATAAATACGATGTTAAATTTTTTCGATTAATAGGATGTTAAATTTTCTCGATTAATACGATGTTAAATTTTTTCGATTATTTTCTCAATAAAGTCATTTTACTATCAAAATCAATTGCTTTATAAAAGGTACATACCAAAATCAAGAACAAAGTTGTTCATTGTTTGTTATTTAAAATATTCAATATTTTAAATAGCATAATAAAGTTTCTGAATCATTAAATTTCGAAGCGAAATCATGTTTCGAAATTTAATTTAACTTATAATTTGTCTGCACAAATTTCAGTACATGTTATTTAATATCTTCTATACTCAACTAATATAAGTGGCTTAAAATTTCTACTCTTACGACTAATATTTGGTAACACAGATTTCTATTTGCATTATTAATTACATACAATTAATTATTATAGTAATTTTAAACAATGCTTAAAATCATATAAATTTATATTACCTTAATGAAATTAGTTATTAGGGTATTTATATTAATGAACATGATTGTTTAAAACTGCAAAATTTCTTGAGTTCTCGAAAAGTATTAGGAGGTTTCAGATTAAATTAAATTACACAGATTTGTTTATTCTATTCCAGAATAAAAAAAAAACTGCAATTCACTTACCAGTTTCGGACTATTTAAAATTTTCGCACGGCCTCTCTCTCTCTCTACTATATTCTATTACATATATATATATATATATAATATACTTCTTCACGTTGTACCACTAATAAATTAAAATACCTCTTTTATTCAAATAAAGGCCGCCCTCCCTGTCCTGAGGTCAGAGTGTCTGACTGCGGATAGAGAAGTCCTGGGTTTGAATCCCACTTCGGTCATGGATGTACTTTTTCTCTCTACCTATCATGTCTTTGTCCTTTCCTTGATTAAATGGTTGTGTACCCTATAAGCGGGTACCTATGGCATGTGTGTGTACTGAAGAAATCGCACTCCACCCCAAATTACGGTTTAGTTGGAAAAGTGGAGCAGCGCCCTCCTTATTGCCAGCCCAGTTGGCACAAGACAACAACAACAATTCCACTAAAGAAAAAAATTATTGGAATAAATGCATCATCTAGCAGTAAAATGTATTTTTAGTATTATCTATTTCTTTAATGACATTAATATTTTCTTACTTTTTCTAAATTTCTAAGTAAATTTCATTGGTCTATTAAATTATTTCGTAAAATTTCCTTATACGCCATTAATGAAAATTGAAAATTAATTTTCAACTCAAATTTTTTTTAAATCTCAATGTATCTAATTTCTTAAATTCTAATTAATTTTTCATTTTAATAGTCATTTAATAATAAATTAAATTATTATAAGTAGGATAATAGTAAGGTAAAATTTAAAAATTGAAAATATTCACAATACATTGACAAAACTAAATAGTGGCACCTTTAATATTGAAATTCATGTAAAGATAGAGCAGAAAATCTATTTTCCCCCATTTTGATCTAAAGAGTAAATGCTCTATTCCTAACTAAGTTCAAGTTATTTTGAGAGAAAAAAAATCAATTGTGTGCTGAATTCAATCCAATCATGTAATCAGCTTGAGTCATTTGAATCGAAATCATTTCACTAATCTTCTAGAAGCAGGATTTAAACTCTAAATAGGAGAACTAAGATTTAAGAACAAAAAAATTCAAGGAAGAGTTTAACATCGTACGAAGTCGAATTGGCTTATCGTGTCTGCTTAACTTTACAATTTCTGCTAAATTTGATTTTTCAGTGAAATAAAAGGAAAGTCTCTCAATCAAAAAACAAATATCTGCTCCCTGCTTCAGAATTTTAATATGAGTATTAAAGGATTTTTTATGCAACACGCGAAATCTGTCGGCATACGAGGATCCATCGAGGGATTTGCAAATCTCTGTAAAATGTGGACTCCAAATAACTTTTTTTTCAAAAAATGAAAAATACTCAAACCTTTACAAATAACCTTGAAGATGAAATGTCGCCAATATATTTCACGTGGAATGAAAAAGGGCGAAATGAAATCACCAAACGGTCTGCGGAAAATAGACTTGGCTGGAGTGTTGTAGACCATGGATTCTGAAATCGAAACCAATCATTCCGAATCCCTCCTACATTCTTCTTTTTTATTTTCAAAAATCGATTACCCCTTCCATTTCCCGGTGAATAAATGGCAAATAAGTAAAAAAAATAAATAAATAAGTAAAATTCAAAAAATATTCGAATAAATAACTATATATATATATATATATATATAAATATAAATTTTTTTCTTTCCTCCTACATCGAACTAAAAATTTCACGTTTCGCAGGTCTTTTCGGAATCTTATAACAGGATTTTCAGTATGGTGAATGTATGGCGGAAAATATCTAAATAAAAAAGGTATTTCGCAGAGGGAAAAAAAAATCTTCACATTAGACGATAATAGTAAAAGATGAGGTCGTGGGAGAAAGAAGGGAAATGGCGAAATGAATCGATACAAAATATCGATACACTTCCATACGAAAGTGACGCTAGCATAATGGAAGATCTATGGGAGCACTATGATTCGCCGAGTATCGAATCTCGAAAGGGCAAGAGTGTCCGTCAAAAAGGGTGGGATTAAAGGTTCTGTCTCGTATGGACGAATTTGTTACCTAGGGTGTGGGGGTGGAAGGCCGCTTGTCATGAATATTTCCAAAGCATTTTAATTTCATCTGATATTGATTCAGACCATGCCAATATTGAAGCGAATTTATTTTGTTTGATTTGGATCATTTTTTATACTTTGTATATCGGAATTCGCTTAGCAATGCACTATAGAATAAGTTATTCGTAATCTTCGTTTAGTATTGGATATTAGATGTACAAAGGATCGTATATATTTGTTAAATTTTGAGTATCTAATATACTACACAAGCTCATTTATGTTTATTAAACAAACATATGATTTTAATGTGTATAACAAACATAATCATATGTACAACAAGTAACATTTAACAAATATAAATTTTATTGTCATTTTGATAAATAATTCCATTTAACCTTCGAAATTTTACATTTGTCATTTCTCAATAATGCTTGTTTAAATAAACCATTGTTAATGTTTTGAAAAACTTCTGTTGAATTAAAGGCAGTCATTATTTTAAAGTGTGCATGAAAACAATTTATTAATCATCAGAATAATAGATGAAAGCAAAATGAAAAAAATTGCAATAATACCTTTCTGAAATAGTTAAAATCTGTGAACAGTATCTTTGCAGAAATTCATTAAAATAATCAAACAATGTGCGTATTTATGTATTCTAAAACACTTTTAAAGTTCAACTTTAAACGATTTAAGTAAAAATAGCATGATAAGTAAAAATAGCATTTTAAGTTTCATAACTGGATAGATCTAACTACAAACTGCATGCTTTTAAGAATTGATTTCAAACGAAATTTTAAAGTTAAAATGGAATACTAAGAAATAAGAGACACAAAGACAGTGATTATTTCGTTCAATTTAATTTCAAATATTATTTCTGATTGACTTTTCAATGCATTATACATCATTGATAATAATACAAAATTTGAGTTTATGTTCTAATTTTGATCTTCTTGTAAATTATAATTTAAAAACCGTATGCAAAATCAGATATTGAAATTTTGTAAAATTTAAAGTTTAAGATATTTTGTACTACAAAACAAATAGCTTTTAAAATTAAAATGTACGCTGAAAGTTGTATTATCTAAATAAGTCCACAATGAAAGTTTAATAATTGCATGTATGATTCAGTATTCGTAAACGTAATCCAATGATAAATTTCCGAAACATAAAGTCATCTAATGATTATTTTCTGAAACGTCAAATCATCTATGGATAATTTTCTGAAACATCAAGTCAACTAATGATAAATTTCTGAAACGTCAATTCATCTAATGATAAGTCTCTGAAATGTTAAATTTTGCATGTTCCCTACTGTCTCGAAATAATCATGCTCTTTTTTTCTAGCAAACAATATTTATAAGGAAACACTGCGTAAAAACAAAAAAAAAAGGATTTCATGATTTTTCAAAACAAAAATATCAATCTATCTCCCACAAATATTTGTTTCTCTTTTAACACCAATGCTGATTCGATTCAAAGTTCAAGATATTTTAAGAACACTCACCCGGGTGCTGTAAAAAACATCTGACATTTTGCAATTCTTATCCCAATTTTTCGCTCTTCGAACACATTTTTGCCGTAAAAGGAAACCGAAAATTTCCTACGTTCTACCGCTATTTACACCATTTCTCGAAGAAGGGATGGAAGCAGGAGAAAGAATATAGCAAGAAAAAAGAAATACTTTTTAGAAATATTCTTCCGTTCTTCAATCTCATTCAAAGTTTTCTATGAAATAAACCTTTCAGACCTACAATAAGTGACATCGATCAAGGATCTAAAAAAAAGGGAGAGGAAGGGTTGCGAGGAGGGTGGAAAAGTTAGAAAAGAGAAGCAGGAGCGCGAAAATGAGATAAAAGCATTTCTCGTGGAGAAAATGTGGTTTAGGGGTAAGGTAGAAATAAAATGATATAAAAAAAAATCAGTGAGGGGAAAATGACGAGAAAAATCAAAGTGGTAAAAGGTGAAAGAAAAAAGGGGAACACGCGTTTTTCCCCCTCAGTGAAAGGGTGCTTCGGAAATGAAAACTTCATTTTTGAACCATATAAATCGTCGCTGTCAAAAGGAAGTATTGTATTCTAAAATGAATCTTTTTGGAATTTATCAATTATATTTTTCAGTATATAAGGCGATAAATAGCTTTTTAATCCCATAATGTGACCTATAAAAAGTTTATATTAATTTATGAGGTGAGAAAGATTAAGCAATTCCTTTGTTTTTAACACAATTGGTATAATTTTTTTGCCTCTAATACCATGCACGATACCAAATTTATAGCACTTACATAATATTACTATTCGGTTATAAGAATCTATGAATACTTACGTATGTTCTAAAGAGAGTTATGTTATTAAATTTGTTTACCTGTATTCTAAATAATAAATGAAACATCAAGATTTTGAAATGCATTCATTTCGTATGGCGAAATGATTTTCACAAATCCGAATAAATGTATTATAATCAATGGTTAATAGATTTTACACCTCCATCTATGTAATAAAATTAGAAAATTAACCATAAAAACAAAAAATTTCTAATGCTGTATATAAATTGAGATATTTTATATTGCTGATTCTACACAAGTTCGCAAGACTTCGATTCTCGTATATATATAATGCTTTAATTCACTTTCATTCCTTTTTCATTACCATATCTTTCTTAAGCAGATTTTCGAGAAAATTGCAGTTCTTCTGCAATTTTCTGCTTCAGCCTAAAAATTGGAAGAAACAGATACCTTCGATATCTGTATCTACCAATTTTTAGGCTGAAGGAAAATATAATTTATTGAAAAAAATATTTGTCATAATAATTCGCTTTAAAATCGTTGTAAAACTGTACGGACTTAAATATTATAAATTTACAATTGTAAAACTTTAAAATTATGCAGATTTATGTTTAATGTGTATCGCAACTTTTTTGTTTCTCAAATATATTGAAAATTAGTATTTCTCTGGTTGTTACAGTGTATATATATAAGTTATATTAAACAATCATGTGTCTATTATTTAGCAACAATTGACAAATAAGTTTTACATTTAGAAGAATAAAGAAAAATATTTTAATAATTTTGCTTTGAAATCCAGTTCATGTTTGCACACAAAATTCATTTTTACCATATTTATATAATTCAAGCAACTTTGAAATTCTTTTAATTCATATATCCTGCATTCATGTGTGAACAATAAGCACCATCAATCTAAATTATAATTAACTATAAAGGGGAATCGAAATAATACAGTAAACACTATTCATCATTTGAAATTTTCACTGTGGATTTCATTACAGTATCCTTAAACTTGATTATTATTTTAACATATAAAGACTTAAGACACAAGACAAATTTTGAAATATTTTTTCTTCAATTACAATTTCCGCATAAATAATGATTAAGGTAAGTGATTGAATTGTCTCCTAAAGTTAGGCTTCAGGTAATTAAAGCGAATCATTAAACTTATATGCATTATAAATTTCAAACTTTGCTGAATTAACATAATAGCTCAAATAACTTTCACCTCATTATTACGTTTTCGCCTTTATTTGACGGTGCCTTCAATTTATCACCCGTTGATTGTGCGCTTATCTTTGAAACCTATGTATAACATGTCCTCTAATTAATTTACATTTTTTCCTGCTGATGACACCTTCATACACACGTATCATTATTCATACAAGAGGAATGCAACTTTTAAACTCTCAGGAGGCAAGAAACACGCCAGGAGTTATATATTTTAAAAAGTTCTGCTGTCTACCAGTACGTGCCAGTAGCTGTGGGCAGGAGTGCAGATGGGCGAAGTCTCATGATAAAGCAAGTGATCACAATCCTTCCGAAGCACGCAATTGGTCAATCGATAGAGAACTGATTTTCCTCAAGCACAGACCGCAATCTCACGAATCAAGTGTTTGTGCTGGATAATAACGGTATACCACTCTGCAATAGATAAAAAGAAATACCGGAAGAAGTAAAAGCGTAAGATTTGAGGCGTCTGTGTATTCAGCAATCTATACGTATTATGATTTTATGAAACATTTCTGGATTGAGTGGATGTCTGTCGTAAAATAAAACAGTGGATTTGAAAACTTCATTTATAAAAAAGGGTGATATATGAAATTTAAAGAAATATCTTAGTTATATTTTTACTTATTAGATATAAGATAATTTATTTTTGAATGAAAGTATAATTTTTGTGTAATGAAAATTTTAATTTTGAGAAAAAAGTTAGATGGTAAATTTAATATGTAATTCTATTTTCATCATGAAAAATTTAGTGGTAAGACTTTAAACAAATGCTGAAATGATTTAGAGTCATCTTAACTAATTAATTATAATTAGTTTTCATTTAATTACATTTATTACATTACATATCAGATCTTTATTAATGATCCAATGCATATTAGTTTAAACTTGAAGATATGCATAGTTTGCAAGAATAAAAACTTATATGCATTATTAAGTAGTAATAGAAATCCTTAACAATTATATGAATTAATGTTTTTAAGTAAGAACATTATCTTTCTTTTTTTATATAAGTGTAACAAGTAAAAATCTTTATCATTAATTCTATTTAATTTCAATGAAGTTTTCTACAGTATTTAATGAAATTTTACTACCTGTTATAACATAAACTAATCATTTAGTATATAAATGATATTATTACAACATAAGCTGGTTATTCTAGTTTTAGTTTGCTAATTCTTATCCAAGATGCACTAAAAAAATAGTGGAAAACCCCCTTTCATCAAAATATCATAATTTAAAACAAATAAGGAGAATATTTATATACACTGAATCTCATACGTATTGAACATAAATGTACAGTACATTTTACTACTTCAAAGCATTCCGTTTATTCATATATATTTCAATAATTTTGAATATTTTCAAATACAGCACTGATCTTCATAATCGGTAATAGATTATCTTCTGTTATGATGGAGAGTAACGAATTTATAAATTTTGAAATAAATGTCTTTATTTCAAAATTTATAAATTCATTACTCATTTAGCGAACTCATTTAAGGATACGAAGCGAGTTAAAATTTAAATTATCAAAAGTTTCTCTGTGATACTAATTAAATTTTAAAAAATAATTTAATAAAGACCTCCATTTCGTGAATTCTTGTAGAAACTGATTTAAGCATTCAAATAGATTATTAAAAAAAATATGTCATGTAATAAATTTATCTGCGTCAATACTCATTGAAATGTAAAACTTTAATAAATTGAATATTGTAGCATAATTTTTAGCGTCATTTTAATTGGATAAAATATTCAGATATTCACAAATACTCAACTTTCAGATGAATTACTTAGCTAGCTATTCAAAAATGTTTGGAGCATTGATGGACTTCGGAAGAAATTTTTTAAATAATACAAAACGTTTGGCTCTTAGTATTATTTTAGTCAAATTTTTAATAGCTATTAAAAAGATTACTAAAATATATTAATTAATAAATTACATTTCCACTATTTTAAACCATGAATGAAAGATTTTAATATAAAATTATTAACTCCCCTCTATCTAAAATGACTATAAAAACTAAAGAATATAATAATGTAAACTATAATACTGTAAACTATAGATTAATGTTAAATGATGATGGACCATATTTTATTCTTTCTAATAAATGTTGTTACATTGTAATCCTTTGAATAGTTATTAAATTATAATTTTTCACAAGGTAAACTTAAAAACAGAAACTAGTTTGGGAACTAAACAGTAACTTTCCCATACTCAAAGGAAAACTTTGAATCTCTGAAAAGTAAAATCAGTTTCATAAATTTTCTCTTCCGCAACCATTTCCACTATTTTAAACCATGAATGAAAGATTTTAATATAAAATTACTAACTCCCCTCTATCTAAAATGACTATAAAAACTAAAGAATATAATAATGTAAACTATAATACTGTAAACTATATATTAATGTAAAATGATGATGGACCATATTTTATTCTTTCTAATAAATGTTGTTACATTGTAATCCTTTGAATAGTTATTAAATTATAATTTTTCACAAGGTAAACTTAAAAACAGAAACTAGTTTGGGAACTAAACAGTAACTTTTCCATACTCAAAGGAAAACTTTGAATCTCTGAAAAGTAAAATCAGTTTCATAAATTTTCTCTTCCGCAACAAAACTTCAAAGTTTTTGAAACATCCGCAAGGAAAAGAATACGAAAAAAAGAAAAGAAAAGTATATATCATATCCCCTTTTTTCCTTTAATAAAATCCACTGTGTTTTTTTTTTCCCTACCTTGGAAAAGGAGAAAATCTCCAATTACAGTTTTCATAATAGTTATTCCAAATCCACCCCCTCATAATTAAAGGAGGAAGAGAGAAAGTGCCCTAAATAAGCGAAATACTTTTTTTTTTATTTACGACGACGCATAAAATTATTGAAGGAAATTAAACCTGTCTATACCAGACCTGAAAGGGATATTTCCGGAAAGATGGAGAAAATCAATATCCATTGGTTCTTTAAGCTATCAACACAACATTTAAAGAGAAAAGTGGAAGTGCGTAAGGTTTTTTGTAATAAGTTTCTAAGATGATAAATGAAAAATTTTATCATTTAAAATTTCTTTATATTTTGTGTTATAACACATCATCATAAATCATTATATATATATATATATATATATATATATATATATATATATATATATATATATATAATATTTGATGTATTCCTATCTTACATCTTTTCAAAATAAACATATTGGTGTTAAGACATATGTCAGTAGTAAATAAGTATGGTTATGACGCTTCAAAACAAAATAATTCTCAGACTTGTTGTCAGTAAAGTTAATAATTAGTTATAGTTGACCGACATAGGGTAACGTATATATAATTAAGTGGTAAATTTAAACAAGTGGACTAAATTTTTAACAAATGGTAATATAAGTGAGGAAAAATGTACTTATTTGTGTTATACAAGAAAAATGACATTTTAGTGTCAAAGTGAAGAAATGACACGTTCACCAAAAATATTCACTTGAATGGCGAAGAAAAGAAAGTGTATGTGTGCTACAATTTCATGATGAAACGGATAAAGAAACAACTGATTGTCCCATGTTTACTGTTAATACTGAGTTTGGGCCACAATAGTTATCTGGATTTTGGAAAGTGTATGATGCAGCACTTTCTGTTGCATAATACATAATGATACGCATCGAAATATCAGGAATGTTATTCTAAAGATCTTTTATACGCAGTTCATAACGATAAATTCAAGGAAAGAAATTTAAAGGGAGAAAATCAGCGAATGTGACAGCCATTAATCTTGATTATCATAACTGATATTTTAGTTATTGTTTGTTACGCAGAATGCAGGCACTGCACAGGAGTCCTACTAGACCCGAGGCTTCTCTGTTGCCTCGACTCTCTTCAGCATCGACCCCAACTGCTGCCATGACACCCTCTATACCTCAAAAGCTGAAGATGTGGCCAGAGGAATGCTCCATGCCCTTGGTTTTACCTTTTCCTTTTTTCGCTTTGCACTTGTCATACGACAACAAAAACAACAGCAACAGTTATTGTTTGTTAAAAGTTGGTGAGAAAATGGTAGTGACCAGTTATTGTGAAAAATAAACGTTCCATTATTGCCGTAATGGCAGGATATAAAATATACCGGTTAATTAACCCTGAAAATAGGCATAGATTTACTAATATATACATTCTGATCATAATATCCTGGAAAATGTTTCAATATACTTTTGTGTATAAACGCACATGCTAATGTACTGATATTTTACTTGTAATGTTTTTCTGATCTCAACTACAAAATTACTGAGTATTGTAGACTAATATACTTACATAAATTGTTGTGTACGTGAGCCCCAGACTGTACATAAGATTAACGAGATCGGAATATTCACATGTCCCTCTAATGACTGCGTAATTTTGAAATCTGATAAAAACAACGCTGGCAACTGTGGTGTCACTTTCCTCGCCTTATCAACATCCACCAGGGAAAGGATTGAGGAAGTCACATATTAAAGTGAATCCGTTCCCTACTTAAGGAGATCCAACAGCCCAGTGAGGGAGATTGTGGTCAATCTGTCAGTGGCTAATGGTTACTTAAGATGATCTTATGGGATACTGCATGTATTTACTTTGCCACTAGAGCTCTTAAATGGCAATACAGTTAAGCGATGCCTTATTCAACTTGGTAATGTAAATAAGAAATATTCCGGGAACTTTAAAAATATACACTTTGAAATTGCACTAGTCGTAACGTAGCAGGGCATCTACTACTATTTAACGCCTATAATTTTAGTGTAGGGCATGTTCACCTGACTAATGCAAGATCTATTAAACTTATTTGCTTTTTGTAAGAAACTACACTTTCTCATTGCTCTAGTGTTAACTAAGCCTGCCAGGGACTTATGCGATGAATGTTTCATTGACTTTATTTTCTCTAATTGCCCTTACAGCTTTTGATCTGTCTTATCGAGATTTGTTGGTTAATCAACCCGTCTCTCTGAACAACTTCCCAACAAGGATATACACATATATAGATTTAAAAAAAAAGTTTCCCTTTCATGTCTGTCTTAATTTCAATCTCATTGATATGATCAATGTCAATGTATAGCTTTTTTAAAATCGATAAAACAATTGATCGCTTTAGGAAACCGTATTTAAAGTAATATATTTTTCTTAGCCTATGAATGTTTTTATCATGTTTATTAACATTAAGTCTAAGAGTTTTGCTTTGAATTGTCTTTGTTGATTGGAGATGAAATTATATTATGCACAATTTTTTTATTAAATCGGATGAATGCATTTAATAACACTATTTCATGACAAGATTTTAACTGTCTCTAATAGTTTATAAGTTAATTTATTTAGCTATTATTATTCTAAATTTTAAAATTTTATTATTACTACTAAATTGCACATATTTAATAACTTGATGACGGATCTCTTTTAATAATGTATCAGATTTCAAAATTCGTGACCAACAGAAGTAAATATTTTTTTATGTCATTCTTTGATGAACAGTAAAACCGTTAAGTATTCTATAAATACTTCTTTTCGTCAGATTCTTTACATTTCAATGTGGAATATATTTTTCATCTTTAACTTTATAATAGTAATTTACAATTAATATAATTTAAAGTTATTAATCAATAATTTAAAATAAAATAAAATTTTATAAATGATGAAAGTTTAAAATCCCACACAATGGTTAATGTATTGTGTTTTATGCACTGAGTATTTAAAAAAAATTAACATCATCATCGGACAAGGAAATCTAAAACAGGTTTTAATTTTGCATTGTTTTAAATTTACGAATAAATTATAATGGTTTTGAAATAATGCAAACTATATATTAATTCAGGTATACATTTTCATCAATATAGATTTTCATTTAAATTTATATTAGTAAAAATGTATTCCATCCTCAATAGTTATAAAGTTTTAAAATACTAATTAGTTTTAAAATTTGGTTTGAATTATCAAAATCAAATTTCTCTTAAGTGTACTTGATTTACGCGCCGAAATACAGTGGAAGATATATCAGTGAATTTGATTTTAATTAACATTTAAAAAAAATTTAATGCTATTCTGGAATAATGTCAAATTAATTTCGTTTTATTTAAAATTAACTGTAATAGTGTACTATGCATATCATTGTTGATATATATTTATTAATATTATTTTATTTATACTTGACATTTGGTTATAAAATTAAACCAGTTACAGAATGAATCATAATATTGTCTCTTTTTCAAATTTATGCCTTTCTATGAAATATAAATTTCATTTTTTACAAAATTACATAATTAATAAATAACTCTATGTATTTGTCAGAGACACAGTAGTGCACTTTACAGAAACATGGAATATTGAGTTGTATATTTAATCAGAAAATGCTATATTTTTATTATATTTTATTGATTACTATTTAGTTTGAAAAAAGATGTTTATTAAATATATTTACAATAAATAAATATCATAAAAGTGTATTTAATAAAATAAATAAAAATATTTTTTTTAAAAATTACGAAAGTATTATTGATTTCGAATTTTATCACATACATTTATTTATTAGTACTTGGCTATAATGAATTCAAACAACTGACAGACATTTTATTGTAAAATAATTACACTTAATACTTTGACTTAATATATTTTCAAACAATTAAAATATCTTTTAAATAGTATGAAAATATTTTTCTTTAATATAAATCTATTTGAGAAACAGAAATTGGAAAAATATTTTAATATAATAGAATATAAATGATGTTACTCAAAATTAAAATTCATTTGTAAGTTGCATTATGCAAACACAAACAAAATGTGCTTAGTAGACAAGATTAATGTACATGTAATTCAATATAAAAGTATTCTTAGAAAATCTTTACAAATAATAAATTATTTATAAAGAAAAGTTTATTAAAATTAAATAATATAGAAGAAATTATCTGTAAATAATTATATTTAGATAATATTCTCTCATTTTATCAAATATCCTGGGTAATTTCGTTAACAGATAAAAAAATTTTATATCTGATTGCAAATATCATTTACTTAATTTGTTCAGTTTTATGCTTTAAATGAAGAACTTTTCTTTTATTTGGCTCAGTCAGAAAAGCTGAATATTATTATTACATAAATGATTTGATTTCTAACTAATTTTCTAAATCTACATTTTTCAAAAATGATAATTGCTTTATTTCCATAACTGCCGAAAATTAGTTTTACGAACATTTTTTATAATGAATAATATAGTTATTTATCAACAGCTAAGTTTAAGTTATTTCATTAATTTAGAAATTTCTTTGGATGACAATATTTCTTTAAATGTGCATTTTTTCAGAGTAATTAAGCTAATATATCATTGAAATGACCTGTTTTTTTATTTCATTCTGTACATAATATTAGCTTTTTAATTCGAATTTATTTTCGATGGAAGTATACTTTTTTTAGCGATTTTCAATTAATTTGTCTACTAAAATAGATTTTTTTTTATTTTCAGAATAGTAAAACGCCTAATCCCCCAAGAGTACGGGTAACTATTCATGACCAAAAACGTTTTTTTTTTATTTTTTTACTTATAGTTGCTTTAAAGTATTTTTTATGTATACTCGAAACAAAAAAAAAAAATTCAAAACACTAATGAAGAATAAAAAAAATCACCATTGAGTGCAGCAATTTTTTTTTTTTTTTAAAAGTTGATTCACTTTCTCATCTGTCGTCCGCAAAACTTCCGGACTAGGGAGGAGATGAAAAAAAAATAATAACGAAAAGAATCAAAAAGTAAAATATGAAAGTAACGTAATAAAATGAAAGATCAGTAGGATGAATATTTTTCCCCAGAGTGAGAGGGAAAAAAAGTGAAAAAAGGACAGAGAGATAAAAAATAAAAGGGAAAATATAAGAGGAGAAAAACCATAGAAGGGGACGTAGCATGTTCGGGTGTATGACTATCTGGAAGGGAGGCAGGTGTTGTACTATTGCAACAGGGATTCCAAATTTTCATTTCTGTAGCTTCCTTCCAACTCTTAAAGATCTGGAATTTCTGGAGATTGGAAAAATATATATCTTTGATTCCTGGGGCCATCGATTGACGCGACAGACTTAAGTTTCCAGTTTCCAGAATTTCGGAAAAATAAAGCAAAATAAAAAAACCGGAAGTAATATGTATTGCCATGTTCTTCTGGGAGTATCCTCAAGCATTGGTGATCCCAAGTCTATTTCGGGATTTAAATGACAACGACGCTTGGAAATTACCTTTTTCGAAAGAATGACTTTTCCAGCAAAATATTTCATTCTACGACTATCATAACATGGTGGAAGTAGCATTATGAGTTGTAGCTATTACAGTACTGTTTATTGAAGCATATTACATATCCTTAAAGAAATGAATTAAAAATAAATTTTTATATTATTATAAATAAATTAAAAAGTAATTAATAATATGTAAAAAACTATATGAAACCATATGAAAGATTTGATTACAAAGTGATTGCATTATTAAGTATATTGTATTTTCAATAGATTTATAATTAATGTAAATTAATTTTTTCCAAATTATGATTTTATTACCGTTATTATAGACTGATTACTTTTAATAGAAATCAAATTTATTTAACTCTTCATTTGTTGTATTTAGTTTTCAATTTCAAATTTCACAAATATAAGGAATTTTTAAGATAATTAACTTTTTCAATACTTACAATTCAAAAAGAATTTAATAAAAATGACTTTTGTTTGTTGGTTTGCTTACATGTGCATGCATTTTTTGAAAATTGTTTTCAAAAAAAGCATGCATATTTATGAAAACCGCAATCTGGAATTAATTTCCTTTACCAGTAACAATATAAATAATTCACTTTTCAAATCTTATACAAACTTATAAAAAAATTACAATAACATTATATTGTTATAATAACATATTTGACATATTTAAGTTATATATATATATATATATATATATATATATATATATATATATATATGCTATAACATTGGTTATTTTTGTCATTCTAAAATTTATTTTTGAATTTTTAGGTAAGTTCCATATTTTGAATATACATTCCTTCATTCACGAAGAAAGTAAGTAATTGTACTTAGTATTATTTTGAATAATAAATATTAATAAATGTATAGTTTTATTTTTAATGAAAAATTGCAAATATACAATTTAAAGAAATAGGAACTCTTTATTATTTTTCTTGAATGTAATATTTTTTATAAAATAAAGATAGCATATATTACAATAATTCACTAATAAAAAGTCTTAATTAATAAATAAAGAAATTTTGTTTCTGTCTAATAACTTAGGTATGTTATTTTAATTCTGATGGGAAGAATACATTATATATTTGAATGGTCGCATACAGTGTAATGAAATCCAATTAAAAACTGAACACTTTCTTATGTTAAAATAAATTTATTTATCTTATTTATTTCTGTTAACAATTTATAATTTATATGTGTTAATTTTTAATTAACAACTATCTGGGTATTTATACAGTTTAACATTTTAATCGTCCATTCAAAATTAACGAAAAATATAAATATGTACTTTGGTATCATTGATATAAGAGGAAACAATTTGAGTTTTACCTGAATGAATTATAATTTTTTATAAATATGCAAATAAAGTTTTATTCCCAGAAATTTTTTCTAGTTAACTTAAATTAAGTTAAAAATCTTATGCCTATTTTAGTAATTGAATATAGTGTTGTAAGATATGTTGATTTGCAAGTTTATTTATTATGTTAAAGTAAATAAATTTATTACAGTTAATTCCCTATATATATATATAAACTTTTAATTATCCTAAATTACTTAAAATGAAATAATTCTTAAAAGCTAAGGTTAATTCTGAATTTAATGCATAATATTCAATAAAAACTCCGAAAAATATAAATAAATATGTCATATTCGTCCTTACAACTGAATTACTCGTAATTATCTTCAGCAAATATTCTTTAATTTCTCCAAACTGGGATCTAACTGTAACTGCAGTTGTAACATTTCATTTCCTCATTTACAAACACTCACGGATCGTTAAACATTTTAGTTAAATCAAAATTTAAAATAAAAAAACGTTAAAATTAATTCTCTTTTAAAAATTTGATTTTCCCCTCTAAGTCTATCAAGATATATTCCATATGGAAATAAATATTTAAAATATACCTGTAGTTAATTGAATTTTTCTACTGAAAAAAAAAACAGTTTGATCTTCTTTCAGGAGCATCTACCTATTTCAGTGTAATAGATCCTGATTAATAGGAACTAATCTGTAATAAAACTAATAAAATTTGTTAAACTTTAATTTATTCATTTCTATAAATACTAATTTATAAGTAAACAACATAAATTGAATGCTGTTCATAGTAATCACTACGAATTGAAAAACGAAAAAAAATTTTTTAAATGATTCGCCTTTTTATATTTCTTTTGAGATTCAATATTTTTAAATATGAAGCATTTATGAAATTTTCCAATTATTTATGATTTATTATTTTAATTTTCTTTCTCATTTGGATCATATGTAGTTAATTTAGGTTAACGAGATACAAATGTAGCTTGTTTATTAAAAGTAATTGTGATAAACATAGCTTTTCTAGGAGCTAATTTAGTTGAAATATTCAAGCTTTAACTTATTCTGAAAAATTAAGAACATTATCAATAAATAATGCAACAATTAACTGTTATGAGCTATTAAATTCAAATGTATTGTTAGCTTGTTATAGAGAAATTTCAACATTTGGAAATATGAAAAAAATATTATTAATTTATTTTTCTGCTTTTTTTTTTAATAATATGGATGGCAACTACAGAAATTTTAGAAAATTAGCCTTTACTGAAATAAAAAACTGAAAAAATATTCATTTATTTATGCTTTTGCATTCACATACATTTGGAACTTTTTTTATTTATCATTTCGTAGTTTTTTTTATAAATTTTAAAATGTTCTTCATATAATTTATAATATTTTCTTATTAATTGCACTTTTTCTGAAAACATTTCGAAAGTTTTGTTTTATTTATCTATTTTTACGCATTAACCACATGCAAATTTCGCTTTATATTTTCCTCATGATTAAATTTTTACATTCTGTGAGATGCGTTTAATTTATCAATAATGTAAACATTGTTCTCAATTTTATGACTTTTTTAAAATCTCAATCAAAAATAATATTGAACTTATTTTCTGTAACTTTGAATAAATTAGAAGTTATACAGCACACATAATGTTTATAAAATATATTGTTTTTTTATCTCATTCAAAAATAATATTAAACGTATTAGCCGTGACTTGAATAATTATAAGTTATACAAGACATATATTGTTCATAAATATATTGTTTCTTTTTTTCTAATCACAATCAAAAATAATATTGAACAAATTAGCCATAACTTTGAATAAATTATCTGTTGCACAAGACACATACTGTTCATAAATATATTGTTTCTTTTTTTCTAATCTAAATCAAAAATAATATTGAACGTATTAATTTAACTATAACTTTGAATAAATTATTTGTTATACAAGACACATACTGTTCATAAAGTATATGGTTTCTTTATTTCTAATCTCAATCTAAAATAATATTGAACATATTAGCCATAACTTTGAATAAATTATCTGTAACACAAGACGCATACTGTTCATAAAGTATATTGTTTCTTTTTTTCTAATCTCAATCAAAAATAATATTGAATGTATTAGCCATAACTTTAAATAAATTATTTGTTATACAAGACACATACTGTTCATAAAGTATATTTTTTATGATATGATTTAGCTACACCGCTTGCTATTATTTTGACAGTTTCTATAGTATAAAATCAATAAAATCTATATGTGATATTTCTTGTGGGCATGTGCTTTTCGCTTCTTTTTGTATCCGTATATAAATGTATACACTAACGTAAAGAATTCATTACTTTTTTAAAAAAAATATTTAAAAAAAAATTATGTATTTTCCAAAGAATTTTACCATAAATATCTGTCAGTAATATGAAACAATGTAATAATACCCATTTTCATGAAAGACAAGAAAGTAAAATGAAGCAGGAATAGAAGTCCATTATAAAATGAATTAATCAAAATTAGATTCAGTAATCTAATAATACCGCACAAATGAAATATCCTTTATTTCTGACTGAACTGCATCAGGGGAAAAATCATTGATTCCGAAGTAATGGGAACAGAGCAATTAGTTTATCTGCTTGTCTTTCACAGACTGGGCGAAGGAAAAAAGACGTCTTATTGGCTGAGTGTGGGAACAGCTCGCAGACAGCATTGAGTGCACAATTCGATAAAATCTTATGAACGTCTTGTGTATGACATCTTCTGTTAGGAAGTCTATCACCAGTAAAGATTTTGAAGTTTAGTTAATAAATTTCAGTCGCAAACGAATGGTAGTAGGAAATAATTTACTTTGAAAAATTACTTTTATTCAACTAATTTCATTTTATGACTTGCTTGACTTTTCAGGTTATTAAATTCAAGACATGAATTATTTAAAGAAGTTATTTTGGAAAGAAATTTATGAAATGTATTCCAAAAGGAAGCTCTTTAGAAATACCTTTCAAATCGCATTTTAAAAATTTGGTGTTTGCTAATAGAGATTTGACAAAAATGTTAAAATTGCTTATATATTTTTCAATTTAAAGAAAATATAGTTAGATTGATATTAAAAAAAATGTTATATTTAAATCGGATTTTTAAACATTTTTATAACAGAAAAAATGTTTATTTCGATCATTTGTAATTTTTTACAAAGTTTACGCCCATTATTATACATTATTTGAAACTTTTATCAAAATGAATGCAATTTATCCATCCTGTAAACTTTATGTCTTACATTCTGTCATGTTACATTAATTCCATTTTTTCTCTAAGTAAAAATATAACGTAAAAGTTGAAAGCTCGCAGACTTCATCGACATAATTATTTGTCAAGAACTTGATTTTTTTTCTGCACACTCACTAACACAAGATCTCCTGTATGCTCAATGAATATCAAAATCTAATGATCTTAAAAAAATCTATGATCTTAAAAAAAATGAACATCAAAACACTTTTAATTAGGACTCAACATAAAGTAAACATAACATCTGGAAAAGAAGATATGCGAAGCGATATCATATCCCGCATTTAGCGAAGACAAACTTTCCAAAAATCTGATCCTGAAGAGGAGGCTGAAAACATACAGAAAAGAGTCAATTATCATCAAAAATAGAGACGTTAAACAGGAAAGTCATAAGAACCAATTTCGAGATATCGGAATTAAATTAATACCTGAGTAAATTACTTGGAATAGACATAAAAATGAGATTTTATTCAATGTCATAAAAGATTTTCATTCAAGAAAAGTATTTGTCATAGAAGTGCCTATCATTAAAAAAGAAGAAATGCTTTTCTTCCAGCCCTGATACAAATAGCTAATAACAACAATATGGCAAAATTCACTAAGGAGTCCTTCATTTTTATGCGAACAAAACAAATTGTAATAAAAATCAATAGAACAATCATTAGCAGTAAGTATTACGTTGGTCAAAAAATTTAAACATTGATACTTATAGGCAGAATAGAAATTTAAGGAAGTATTCAAAGTTTTTAATGGAGCTTGCTAATCGTGAGAAGTTGCTATATTTTCTAAATACATTGTATACCAAATAATATATACTAAGAAAGCAGACCGGGCATTTTAAAGGCCTCAAAATGCATTAGAATTGGCGAGTCGAAGATCAACTTTAATAAAAAGAAATTATAAGCGATAATTAATTTCTATTCGTACAAGAGTATCATACTGGGATTCACAAGCAGAGAAATTGCTTCAGTAATCATCAATTTACAGCAATTGTAATCTTTATCTCCTTGGCACTTACATCGTCTTTGAAAGAACATAGCTCACGTCACATGTATAGTACTGCCACACTACATGCTGTTGCTGTACCAGCATACTTCTGTACCTAACCTAGAGTTGGATTTCACTAGTCACTAGAAGCAGCCCGGAGTTAGTTTTCGTTATTTTGAAGTAGGGATCAAGCAGAAAGCCCCTAATACTTGACCTGAAAACTGTCAGGATTATCATTTTACTTGGAGGACATTGGGACCAAAGACTATTTAACGCGTCGCAGCTGTTTTAGTGAACACGACGTATTTACGGTTAGGTTAGAATTTGAACTCACTACTTTAATATTATGGGAACAACACCCTAACCGACATGGTCACTGCAGCCTCCCCACATTACATGTTAAAAACATAAAATAAGGGAAAAACTTATCAAGTTCAAGTTCAGGTGCTAAAAGTCTCATCAATAACACGCGATTTATATGAAAATCCATAAAAATAGCTCCTAGAAATAAAGGTATTTGTAAAAATCAATATAGTTAAGGTTAATCTAAACATACGATATTTAAAAAAATATTGCAACCTAAGTAGGCAGACTGGTTGACAGTCGAAATCCAGAATCATTGATGAAAATATAAGGCCATAAGTTACTTTAAATGAACAAGCTGACTTGTCATAAAGATATAAAAAAACAGAAAATCAATGAAGTTTAATTGAATTCTAAAAATCTGAATTTTTCGCTTACTAAACATTCTTTTTCACTGTTTCATTGTTCCTAAATCTGAGGTTAATTTGTATATTAATTAATGAAAAAATGCATGACCACAAAACAATTTTTGAAATTATAAAATAATTTCAAAAATTGTGTTTCCTGTCTTTACTATTATTAAATAATAATTGAGTAATACCACAATTATAAAAGAATCTTAACTGACAGATATAATAAATTTTAACAAAGAACCAAAAAATGTAGATTATAAATATGAAAATAATAACTCAAATATTCTATTTAATTTTAAATATATTCAGAAAAAATTAATATATTTGTAAAATTTTAAAAAAGAACATTAATTCTAATTTTAGGAAGGATTCTTCCCTTATATCCTAAAATTACTTAAAATATCTGAAATTAATTTTAATAATGCTTTGATTAAAAAAATTTATAACAATCTTTGATGATTTTCGCATCAAGAGTGTGGACAGTTTAACCTTAATGTTTGGTCTAGACCATGAAAGAGCGAGAGAGATGTGGAGAATATTTTTTCTCCAGTATTGTAGTTGGTACCTTAAATATTCAATGGGAATGGATTGAAACTCTCAGCAGTTTCTAGCTTTAAGCAGTAGGTCCCGGTCTAATTAGCCTTCGTATGAAAAAAATAACAGTTGAGCAACATACAAACTCAGCACATTCTAAAGATTCATCTTCAGCTGTTAAAAGACATCAACACTTCTCAACTTTTTGGAAATCTTTTCAAGAGTAAAAAGCAGCACATGGATTGTCCCTCCTGAGCACCAATGGTATCAGTGCTCTCGTTTGGGGGTCTCTCGGCTTTCAAAGACAGGAACAAACTACTCTCGCTTACTTCCGAAACGGTCATCTCAGATCATAAAAATTTTCTGAAGGCTTCAACAATTTCGAGACATGTAGCACAGCTGTTTGGCTAAACTAGCTACGCCGAAACACATTCTTGAGAACCTGGGGTTATCCAAGCAAATGTGTACGACGGTCCTTTGTTGGTTCTAGATAGTTTGGGAATGTTTACCGTTATGGACCTAAATTAACGCTTCTGGCCAAAGGAGACATGCAACACTACTATCTAAGGTACTTATTAATAAGCCATATGATATAATGCTATGTTGAAGGAATGCTTTTATAGAAAGATTTTTAATTTAAATCAGCCATTTTTTCCATCGAAATTATTTTAGGTTGGTCTAGCAGCGATAATATGATGTTCATTTTTCTATGAACAATACCTAACAATGGTTAGATACATTAGAAAATGTAATCACAAATTTTTATATGACAATGCTTTAGTAAATAAATATGACTATCTTTCTCATAGTTTTACATAGTTCAATGCATATAATTCTGTACAGTATTATTATTTAATGTTTGCTGTACATTATGATTACTTGCACAATTTTAAGAAAGTATGGAAATAGCCAAATTCAGACATATTAGTTTATTTCCGATAACATGAAGAATGATTTTTCAATTAAAATCCCATGATGACTGTGGAGGAAATAATGAATTATTAATGAATGTTATCATCGCACGCTAAGCTTGAAAGTATATTTTTCTTTAAAAATCAAAATGGGGGAGTTATCTTGAATCAATTCCTAAGAGACACTTGATACTACACAAGTTCTTAGAAGAGCCACTGGCAAGTGCATAAAAATTAAACAGTATTATGAATCTTTGCCAATACAACTCACCTAATTATGGCGAAAGAAAGAATTTTGCGAAACCTTGATTTATAAGACTACCATTATGTTTCCCAGAAATCTGTGAATAAAAATCTTATACTGTACATTTACTCTTCAGATTCAGTACGAAAAAATTTGCATTGTATTAGCATTTAATTCCAAGAACACGAAACCGAGGGACTATTTTTTTACGCCTAATTTTCAATCACTCCTAGTGTAGTTGTTAGAATTCGACAATTTTAATGAACACAGTGTCGCGAAATCATTTGGGAAAAACAATGCAAATCATATTCTAAATGTGGTGGCTTTTTGTCATTTGTCTTTTTATGACTGAATCTAACGTTCTGGTGAGGAATTACTCATTATGTAGAGAAATAAAAATAACCTTCGGGAATATAAACTAGAACAAAAGGAAATCAAAATAGGAAATGGGTAAAAAATGCCAAAACACTGTTTTTATATATTCTCTTTAGAGTTCACAACTTTCGTATTAGATAAAAATGATTTTATTCATTTGAATTTGCATACATTAATTAGTTGATTAAAAAAGTGAAAAATAAATTGAGCGTGGTGATGTGATTTCATTTTGATAATTTATTGTTTAATTTACTTCATGATGTTAAAGAATATATTTATTTCATTAAAACTTTAAGTTTCTGTTTACAAAAAGTTTTGAATTGAAAATATGTTGAGAAATATATTTTATTGTTAATTGAAAATAAAAGTGGGGTATTTTAATTAAATAGACAAAAAACTTTTTCAATTTATTTTTTCATTTATATTATACAAAATGTTTTTTATTATTTTCTCGGATAATAATCTCTGATACAGATAAAATGATATTTTTATATTGAATGATTTGAAATAAAATTTAAACACTGCTAAAATAAAAACTACGTTAAATTCATTATTCTTTACTTAGAGTAAAAATCTATATTTATGGGCACTATTATGATCTAAAGATAGAAGAAAATTGTTATATGATATTCAATGCACAACAGTTAAAAATGCATGCTATATCGCTATCAAGTGTTGTTAAAAACTGGTTTTAATGAATGCGGCCAATGTTATATTGTAAACAATTCCACGCAGTACAGAAAAATGGGAAATGTTATTCTACTTTATATAAATCCTTTCATACTTGCTCGAAAACATTAAATTCTACAAGCATTTTATGTGCATAGATTGTGTCAATACAGTAATCTATCATTTGATTTAAAAAAATTCAAATAAAATTAAACAGCTAAACTTTATTTTGCACAATTCAAGAATTACATGGACAAAGAAAATATACGGATAGTTATTCTTCTAAATGTAGTCCATGATAAATCTCTTATAGCACTCAAAAATGACTCAAAAGATAGGCCATCAAATTTAAAGTAAGGTATTTACCAGGGCGATTATAAAACAGTTGATAATGCCTGTGGCTAGATTCAATAAGCTGTATATTTCTTTAAAAATGTCAACAGTTTTTGAGGAATTAAATGTATCATTGTTTTTGGGTGAGAAAAATTTATTTGAATTATTTTATAGTGCGGAAAATTCTTTTAAAACCCAACACAAAATCCATCTCAAATAAAAATGAAGACAATAATTTAAGCTCATGATACTGATTCGTTCAAAAAGTAAAACAAATACATTTCTCTTCTAAATTCTGATCAAAAAAATTTGGGTAAAAATGTAATAAAATCACATAAATGTACATAGACCTCAATTATAATATCAATATAAAGTATTTGACACTAGAACAATTAGGGAAGATAAAGAAATTGTTCATATAATTTTGTTTCTAAAAGAACTTAGAAGAAATATCACTGTTTGGAATTCCATTAAGTAAGCCCTTATATGACTTTTAAGTATAAATAAAATTTCTTAGAAATTTATTAGACTGTACTTTCATTCATCATCTATGCTTATGGATTATCTATATTTAAATCAGATTTATATTAATATGAATATATTCATTCATAATTACAACGGATTTTCAGGATTCTACTGTTTTATCTATTACGCATGAAATCACAGCTTTTAAAGTAGCTCACTTTAGCATGCATTGATTTCATTGTAATTGGCTGCTTGTTATTAGCGAAGTGGAAAAATTTATTTTACAGCATTTCCTTTCAGGGCTTGTTGGAAGCATTTATCTAATAATTAATTTTTGTTCATTTAATAAATTTTTGACTGATTATTTTAATTAAAAACTTTAATTATTGTTAAAAATTTGCATTATCTTTAATTATTGTAAGCAATTAGAAATAAATAATTCTTTTGAAACAATACATGAGTTTAGTAAAAAAAATACTTTAAATTCATCAAAGATGAGTTTTGTATCATGTCCTTAAATAAAAAGCGTTTTCGTGTAAAGTAGTTTCATTAAGCATTGAAAGCACTTAAACAATCTTCAAAATCCCATCAAGCTGCAACAGTTAGAATTTCGAAGAGAATTGTTTATATTCTAAAATCTCTAAATTGATGGTAATGCGCTTTTCATCAATGCTCTCCTATTACCCCTTTTGTTTGCATGATTTTTCTATTCAAAGAGCTTCGCGAAAACAGCTAAAGAAAAAACTTTAATTTCAGATAGCTAAATAAATTAGTTTCTCGAGTGTTCGTCAATGTGCAATTAGCATAACAATCTTTAGCATTAATAATTCATTATTAAGTTGCCAGGACGTGTCACCAATCTTGTCAAGTCAGCGGAAGAAGTAAGCGAAAAAAGCTAAATAAAGCTTGCATGTTGACAGCAGAGCCTTGTTGGTTTTCTCTGGATAGCTTTATTTCCTGGATCGTTAAATGCATTCGGGGATTCAAGCCATAAATTAACTGATAAATAATGCCAAGTTGTCAATCCAGTGGGCCGTTCACGCCAAGCATTCATTTCTGGCGACGAAAGATGGAAAGTGCCAAAGATCGATTCTCTAGTAAAAGATTGTTATTAAAGAGGGCTGTTCTGTTTAACGATACCTATTGTTTTGCTACATCATGCACTTCAACTTGTTTCACGCATGTAAAAACAGAAAGAAGGCGTTGAAATTTTTTCCTCTTCTCAATTTTTATCTGAGAGTTGAACCATATTTCATTTCCTGAGCAATTTAAAAAGAAATAAAAAAGGTAATGCATTGAAGAACATAATTTTCCAAAATAATAAAAACTTTATATTTGTTTTAAGCAATATTGTGTTGAAAGTTAATGTATTAATACTTATAATAAAATATAGATGTCTAGATCCGCTTACAATGAAATCATTCATACAAAAAGGCATGATTAAGTAAATTAAAATTCTCTATATGAAATCGATATTGTACTACTTATTTTAATGCAGAAAAGGGAAATTGGATATTATTTTTGTAACAAATAATACTTTTTTATAACATCACAAAACACATTCTTATTTTTTAATATAAAATAACTATTACATATATATTTTTGTTATTTTTAAATGCAGTAGCGTACTTTTTTCTAATTTCCTCTTTATTATTACATCAAAACTGTGAGAAAGTGGAATTTATGTGTAAAAACTTAACTTTTTAACGGCTATAACAGATGTACGAGCCTAATCTCACTTGTTTCCTTTTAGAAAATATTAACCCATTAATTATAAAATGGAAATATTTATCAGTATTGCAAAAATTAAGAAAATAATATGGTACTAAAAAGAAATTCAAAAATTCAACTGTCCGAAATTTTCATTAAAGATTTTATTTGACTTACAAACAAGAATATATTTTCCAAATTAACTTTTATTTATTTGAATACACAGCATTATTTTTTAGTTTATTTTTACTTCTAAATATATTTTGTAATCCCATTTAATATTATGCACTATAAAAGCAGTGAAAGTATATAGGTATAAATAATGTAAACTTCAATAACATTATTTACTCTTTTCTAGTTTCCTAACCACAATTCTGTTATTGCAATTTTTCCTAGAAGATGATATCACTTTTGGAGCTCACGATTAAATCACATCCATATCCATACATAAATATAGATTAACAGATTTGTTTTCACTTGGAAATATTTGAATCACGTTCTCTACCTTCCATTACTAAAAGAGTAATATTACACATTATTCTCAAAATGACATGTTATGATTACATGGGATACATAATCTTACTGGTTTTTGATCAGAACTGTAATAACGTTTTGTCTTAAAAATGTAACTTTAATATGGTTTGCAGTTTCCGATAAAATTTAAAGTATGCCTTAAATGTGTATGATAATATTATAGTGACCTCAAATTTCTGGGGTTTTTTTAAGCGATTTTAATATCTCTAAACAAAATTTTCTTTTGCAGATTATTCTTACTATTTATATTCCTAATAATATAATATGGTTTTGTGTGTGTGTGTGTGTGTGTGTGTATGTGTGAGAGAGAGAGAAAGCGATTCAAATTTGCTATGCAATATAGTTATAATAAATGCTAGAGACATTTATGAATTCATTCCACAAATAAAACAAATTTTCTTTTCGTTATTTTCTAAAAGTGGTACATTTGAAAAATATTTTGTTTAATGCTTTAATTATACCTCTCAATATAAATTTAGTTACGCTATAGAAACATTAACGATTAATCATGAATGACTTACGTTCTATTTTCAGATATAAAGGGAATATTTTTTATATAAACCCTAAGCTTTAAAATTAAAGAAGCACACTGAAACTTATATTTCTTTTTACTTTCATTAAATAACTTAAAATGAAGACATACTCAAGAGACAATAGTTTTAATTGCAGGATAATTTTTATTTGCATCTGCAATGCATGAAACACAAATTATCCACACACATCCTCCGGTATTATTTAAAATTTAAGAAACTGCAATAGAGCCGTTTTAATGTTCTTATCTCACAATAAAAATCATAGAACGCTTTGTGTTTCCATCTGCGAGTTCAACGCAGAGGGCATATTATTCGCTGAAATAAAACACGTCAGCCTCAGAAGCCACTGCAAGTCAATGTTGCCCTGGAATCCTCCGCCACCTCCTTGCGCCCCAGCAATCCTCCTTAATGCATTTGCATGGGAATGTATCTCCAGATCCTATCAGAAGTGCTCTTACTCGGAAGTATTTCCTAGGGCGCGCACAAAAGAACGCGATGTGTGAAGGGGTGGTGGTGGTAACAAACGATGAATGGGGATTAGGGACAGAGAATATCCTAGAGAGGACATAGATTAGTTGCAATAACCCCCAGAGGGAGTTTGCCTGATTTTTCTTTCTTGCCAGATGCTAGGGATTGATCTCTTTTCCCCGGCGCTGTCTGTAGGTGCCCACTCAGGCTTGCTGGCAGATTTTAAGCTTGTTTTGGGAGTGTCCGGAGAATAATTAGTAGTAAATAAATAATGATTTTGGAAAAGCACATCCATGTTTTTTCAAAAAATTAAAGCTACGTTGTATTGCTTGAGGATTAATTAAGTTTATCTCCTCCAACAAGTTATTTTAACTTTCGAAGCAATTAAGAAAGAAAAATTCAAATTTCGTAACAATGATGTAATTTATTAAATTGTCTCTACAAATGGTAAGCAAGTTTATTGCTAAAAGAATAGTGTTACATTAAACTTCTAGCACAATTATTAAAAGAATCTGTACAGAAAGAATCTTTCATATTAAAATGTGATTAATCTTTATGAAATTATATTAAGCAGACATATTATCAAGTGTCACACATAAGCAAGAATATCCTAAAAGAGTTCTACATAACTTTACAGGTTTCATAACAGATTAATAACAATATAAAAGAGCATTTTTAGTGATTGGTACTAAAAATTTTAATATCAATTATTTAAGTACCTCATTATATTAATAATTTATTTCCATTGATTACTATACTATTTGAAAGGAAATAAATTGCCTAAAAAATAATATCTATGATGTGCACATTGTCTAGAAAAGCTTCAGATTAACTAATTTGCTCCGTAGAAAAGGAGAATTGAAAGTGATAATATAAACTAAATTATTTCATGTTAGTTTCTATAGAGGAAATAATATTTTAAACCATGTTATTCTTTTTATCATATTTTTCAGTCGATGCACATTGATTATATTAACTAATTTATCGCATTTATTAACTTGATTCTTTAAAAACAGAAAAATGAATAACATTACATTAAGTATTGAAGTGCTTAATATATTATGTGTCAGTTATCCATGTAATTTGCATGTGTGTGTGTGTGTGTTTTTGACCATTTGAAGTAGGAAACTTGTTTTCTTCTGTATTTGGGGTGAGTAAGTTACCTAATTATGCCTCGTTAAAAACATCGAACTTCTTTCCTACCAACATACTGAATTAGATCAAGAAAAAAACGCCATCTTATGATATTTCTCTGAAGGATATTTCGTGTCGAGGATATTCTAAATGATATTTCCTGAAGGATATTTCCTATGATATTTTCTGTAGAGAACTCAGTGATTATCGTGAACAAAAGCAAGTAATTATGATATTGGTCTGAAATCGATGGACGGAGAAGAGAATGACGGAACAACTTGACAAATAGCACCCAGCTCATTGTACTTCTGGGCGTGATGACAGATATATTTGGTATAAGGCAGTGATGGATTACGTTGCCGCATCATTATTCATTGCTCAACAGACGTAGTCTGTTACAAAGCAAACCATCATTATTTTCAATTTAAGGGAGTACCCGTAAGGCTTCCATAGCTTTGCTTATTTTTAAGTCAAAATCTGAGCAATTTGATTTGCCAATGGTACGAAGAATGATGGATATGGACAACGAAGTAGAATGACATTGTCTTTGCAAACGAATTTTTTTCTGTCTTCAACACCACGAATCTCGGATTCGAGTCGGAAAATACCATGTTGATGGATTCCGATCTTGCATCACTTCAGTTTGCTTTGGTAGAACATTGAACAACCAGAGCTTCATATCTGTGGTTTTGGGCTTGTGGTTCTCCTTCTCATCAGTGTTTGTCATTAGTCATATTCCAACAGGATAATGGGTAACCAAATGTGTCCTGCAATGTTTAACAATTCTTTACTCATCACATTGAATTTCTTCTTTGGTTTGCTTATTCTCTTGTGGATATCTCCTATGGATAACGTGAAGTTCCTGCTTGCTCAACAAATCATTTAAAATACAGTGTCCTCTGCTACACAAGATAAACTATAGCTATATGTGAAAATCACATGGACTGCTATATCTTAAGGATGTATCCAGTCCGCTTTGATTCTATGTCGAGACTTGTTGGAGAGATTTTAGCCATCATTAGTGACTACATCAACTAATAAGCTTACAGAACCGTGATATCCTGGTTGGTTAGGACGTTTTTTCTTATTATGAGAAGGTAATGAGTTTTAATCCCTAATGAACCGAAGATTTATCATATTCTCTAAAAACGTATGAGGCACGTTGAATAGGCTATTGTCACAATGTCCACCATATAAAACGATACCCCTGGGAGTGGCAGAATGAGTATTGGGAATTTTCTACTTGTTTCTTGTTTCAAATTACGAAGCTCTACATGGTTGCTGCGATCAAACTGGTAAAAAAATTGAAGGAAGCATGGTGGTGCATCATCAACTACAGATCTTGTCATCATCCTCACTTCCAAAGAGTTTGTAATTCCAATCATTTATGCTTTGTATTACGTGTCTCATCTGCCAAAAACTTTAGCTATTATAGGTCTAGTCTTTTTTGTTGTACTTTAGATGGCTATCAGATTTATGCCACTAAAGAAATGAATTATAGAGTAATATAAACTTGTTAATTCACTTTAATTTTACATATTTTTGAATTTGCCCTACTGAGAAAACAATTGTTTTTCAACCGGACTAGAGCATTCTAATATAGAATAATTGAGCTTTAATATATGCAGAATTGTAGGAAACTAAGAATAATTTATGTTAATGAAATCTCATTTGTATGATATCTAATCCAGCGTATCTCAACTTTTCAGTATTCGAGGCTCAATTTTTAATCATAATTTTAACCACACTCCCCGTTTATAATAAAATGAATACAATAATAATTTTGTGTATTTAGACTCTAAATCTACACCATGACTTTTATTTTAAACCGTAAAATTTACCAAGATTACTGAATTTGTTTGATATTTGGCAACATAGATTCTCAGTATTGACAAAACAAGAATGCTGTGATTTTTTTTCACTGGATTCTGCTCTTGTATGGACCATGACAGGTATTCTGGTTTCGAGAGAAATTTTGATTTGTTTCGAACATTCTGGAATGGCGGCAAGATGTCTATAGCATTCACAGATGTGAGCATGGGTTTTCTCATAGGAAGAAGAATGTTTAATGACGTTAGTTTCAATTCCTATCACTCTTATTCAATTCGGTCTTTCTATCGCTATAGAATCTATTTGAATGTCTATGTTATACGTTTTCATGCTAATTGCAATTCACTGTATTAAATAATTTATGACATAAGGTTTATTCAGAGACATGGATTAATTTTTAAGAGATAGCAAGTGAAATTCGATGATAGTTAAGCATCAACAAGTCCAAAGACAAACTTCTTTCGGAAAATATACTGAAGAAGATTGTCTCCCAAGAATATAATAATTTTGGGCTTGTCAGTGTACTGGAACAATTAAGTAATACATCGCTCTTTGAATATTAGCCAGTATTAGGTGGTGAGGTTTCTGCACTAAAAACAAAGGCATTTCGCGCTTTTTTATCATTTTCAACATCCTACTTTTGTGAAGGTGTGTTTTCTGCAATGGCTTCTTTGAAGGCTTAATACTATAGATTTCAGCGAAATATAGAAAAATACCGAGAGTGTCTCTTCGTAACATTAAAGTTTTGTTTGAAAAACTTTACGGGCACAAGGAATTATTAAATTAATTTTAATTGATTAGGTTTTAATTATAATTTCTTAATAAAATATGTTCGGTGTTTATGCCTTCTCTAAGAAGACGTTCTTCATAGATTGAGAATCCCTAATCTAATCAATATAGTTTGGTCTAATTAATAGTCTAAAAAGCCATTGGCAACTGAAACAAACTATAAAGCTGTTCATCATGTTATTTCAAGATTATGAACAGCATATTTGAGAATATAATTTCCATCGTTGGCAACTATAGCAAACTATCAAGTTCTCGATCGTGTTATGTCAAGATTATGAACAACATATTTGAGAATATAATTCCCATAGATGGTTATGACAAATTCATAAAATCGCAGTTATAATATACACATGAAAACTAAATCATTTTTATAAATTTGCTTTAATAATATTTTTGAAAATTTTTATGCTCAAAATAAGTTGTAAATTAAATTTCTTTTTTTTTATGCATAAATACTTTTTTCCCGCATAATGCGTTATCAAATGGCTTACATATCAGATAACTGATTACTTTAAAATTTTCATTTTCAATTTAATACAAAATTAATTATTAATATGAATTTAAACTAAAATTAATGTACTTAAATTTTACTAATTCAAAATATTTATTTTAGGCGAATTAATCCGCTGTTAAATTTGTAGATATTTTTTTTCTATTGTGAGAAATACATTGCAAGTCCCATCATATTTTTTCCAAAGTCAATTATATTAGAAAACTTTTATTGCATTTTTTAGTTTTTTAATCATCTGGTATTATTAACACTACGTTACATCACCAGTAAATAAAATACAGGCATCAAATTAGGATCGTATCTTTTTAATTAAGAGAATAAAAAAAACATAAACTCAACTCTAATTATGGGGTAAGGAAACAAATGAATGAATGGAAATGCATCCCTTAAATATATATGAGAGATATTCTTTTTTTCATTTTAACAGTTGCCGGTCTTCTTATTAAGGCACATTTATAATTAAAAACTAATTCAGAAATTTATTATTAGAAATGCTAATGTTTCATTACCAGTTTGATTAATTAAGAAGATCAAAATTATAATAAATATTACAGAATATTCAGAATATATTAATGTTACTACAAGTAATGTCATAATATTAATTTCAATTATTACATTAATTACAGAAAATTAATGTTATTACAAGAAATGATGGTAAATAATATATATATATATATAAATGCAATAATTCCTTATTACTTATATTACTTAAAACAGATTGATTGGAAATTATGTAATACTTTTTTAAGTAATATTTCACCAAATATTCCAACATAAATCTAATAAGATATAGTTAATTATCTAATCAAAACAAAATTTAGTAGAATATTTTATATAACCTTATGTATATATATATATATATATATATATAATATATGTATATATATATATATATATATAATATATGTATATATATATATATATAATATATGTATATATATATATATATATATTAAAAATAAATAAATAAATCAGGTAACATATAGTTTGATTTGAAAGAAACTATTCATTTAACACGCAAAAAAAAATATAAAATCCATTTTAGATTCATTGTAGATGAAAGATTTTATACTTTTTTTCCTTAAAAAAGTTGTAATTTTGAGATTTCCAGTAAAATAAGTATTTTGTAAAGTTTTTATTTTTATGGAGATGTGTATGTGTCGTTTTACTTTAAAATGAAATGGGTTTGTGATTTTTATTCTTAGAAGTAAATATAGGTTTTGGACTAAAAACGTTATGCATCAATGAAGTCAAAACACTTTCTTTAAATAATAATTTCGTTAAATTATATATCTTTTTCATATATCTCTCTGCAGTTTCTAAATTAATTAAAATGTCTTCGAAATATATATGAGAATAAGGTAGACATAATCTAAGAATAAAGTAACATAATCTTTCAAAAATATTTGAGCAATTATTGGAACATTTGCATTTCGTTTTCAATGTAAATAACGATGACATGTTTGTTGCTTAGTTTCGAAAAGAAAAAAACACAGAAAAATATTTACATTGTTGAATATCAATGTTTTCATATTCGACAAGGAAATATTACCAGTCTTCCATATTTGTTCGAAGCCTTTTGAAAAATTAAATTCATCATTTCGAGTTCATATAGCATTTGATTGGGGGTTAGTTTTTCATTAAATCAGAATTCTCTCTCTTTGTCTCTCTCTCTCTTTATATATATATACATATATATACATACATACATATATATATATATATATATATGTATGTATAGATATGTATATATATATATATATATATATATATATATATATATATATATATGTATATGTATATATATGTATGTATATGTATGTATGTATGTATATGTAATTCATTGTACATTTTTATAAAATTAATTAGTTTAAATTTAATAATCAAATACTAGATGGAAAATAATACATTGAAAATACGAAATATAAAATATAGTAAACACAGTTAAAAAAATGCTCAATATATATTTTAAAATGTCAAAGAAAATAGAATAAAGGAAAAGAAGTGTATATATATATATAATTTCGATTTAATGAAAAAAATGTGCTTTTTTGGGTGATCGATGTATTTATCAAATCCCTATGTTCAAAATATATATCTATTTAAAGATAATTATTATAATTCATTTTTGCATGATTGCGTTAACAGTATTTACACTTGTATAACGGATCTATATTAACTCTACTGACAAGAGATGGCGTTTCTGACCAATAGAGTGAACTTACAAGATATTCATATCCAATAGGAAGAGAGTTAGATGATATAAAAGGGAGATGTGAGAAGTGTAAGGCAAACCATCCGATTCATATGTAACTTTATTTTGATTTTTGTAATGGTCTTTCTAACCTTATATATAACCTTGTTTATTATCATTAAGTATTTTCTTTTGTAACTAATTTAATCATGCGTAATGTTGCAATAAACGTTTTGTTTTGTAATATTCTAACTACTATTTTCTTACGTCCCTACACACTGAATAAATTTTTTCCATTATATTTAAGTGAAAATCGAACTATTTTACGTTCACATAAATTTTTTTAAAATAGAAACTTCCAAATGAAAATACAATTTACAAACAAAGAGTTTTACATATGTAAGCCACATGCATATTTCTTTATAGATTTTGCGGGAACCAAAGCCATAATTTCCAGCCCGTTATTAATTATTTAATATAATTATAATTTTTTATTTCTTTTTAATTTTTAATATAAATGGTGTTGTTTTTTTTTTTTTTCAATTATTTGTTTGCTAACTTGTCATTAATTTATAAAGTAAACGCATTTTACAAGTCACAAACATAAAAATTGATTATAAAGACTTGTTGTGTTTAATACGTATTTCTGATGTTTAGCAACGCTAAATCAGGTCTATGAAGTTTGTTATTCTAATTAAATCTAACACTAAAATGGTCTTCTTAAAAAAATCGATCCTGGAAGGACCCAGACGATGCAGAATATGGTGAAGAATGGCCTCATGGTCAGCACACTTCAAACATTTTTGGAAAATCTTTTTTTCCATAAAAGTAAGATCCAAAGTGCCCACTAATAACTTAGGTGATGGCCTTCTGCTCCCACCTGCAACATTTGAGTGATAATGGACCCCGGATTACTTTCTTTTGTTCTATTGGTAAGGATGCAGGACTATTCAAATAATATTAACAGCTTTTTTTCGCTCCTTTAAGCAACTCCAAATGAGTCCGTGACTCGGATATGTCTAGCTGCCAACCAGCACTTGCCTTAGTCAAAATATTTGCTGTTTCATTGCCATGTATATCAACGTGGGAAGGTATCTATTGAAAGTGCACCTCACGAATGAAACAGTGTGTTCGTAATTGCCTTTACTATACTATCACGTGCCAATTAAATGATGCTGAATAGAATTTTGGCTTCAAACAGGATTCAAACTGCTGATGAGCTGGTAAAAGACAGATGAAAATCGAGCCCAACATCAATGACAATCATCTCACTTCTGAAGTCTGAACGACACTCTGGATTTCGCCCACTTAATTTTCTTATACATTCTTGGGAGAAGATAAAAATTCCACTTCCGGAACAGTCAATCTTTACTTCCGACTGTATATATTAATGGTAAATTTTCAGAGACATTGTTTATTATTTCAAGGGCAAATTGTTTCAAATAAACTAGTACATCGTAATTCTTGTTCATTTGTGAAAGAAGATCCGTGCAGAAGTAGACTTCATTTAAGCCAACTGAAGGGTCAATGCTGTGTTGTTGTTGTTGCATGTCACCGAGGTCAACAGCGCTAGACCAGGTCCATGAGTGCGTGCACCTTCAAAAAGTACAGCACCATAAGTTGATTCTCCATCATATCTCTCCCGGAGAGACCTAGGCATTGAAGAATATATTCAGGAGAGGCCTGTTCATTTAAGCACTTGGAGCAAATTTCGAATTTCTTCTACTATCGACGAATTTCAAGTTACTAAGATGGCTACTCTTGAAACGGGCAATAGCCGTTTGCTCTTGTCTATTAAGACGAGTAGCATTGATGTAAATTGGAGAATCGTATTCTAAGATAGGCCTTATAAGAGTCATATAAGTATTTCTGAAGAGTTTCAGAGTTAATTTCCCATTCTCGTTTTGAAATATATTTGGTCATTATATTTATTGTAAGCAATTTCGCTATCCAAAACAAATCCCAGCCCAGCTATTTTAGATGAATTTTCAACATAAAGGTCATTCAAATAGATTTTAAGTTTCTAGATAGAAAACCTCCTAGTCACAAATATTTGTTAATCATTTATTTAAATGTGTAAAATAAACCAATTTAATGTTTTTTTATTTGTTAATTCCAATACTTCTTTTACAAGTAGGAATTATTTGATGTTTGCCTGAAATAAAAATTTAATATTTTAATATCTCAAACACCTTTTTATAAATATCCAAGTAAAGTATTTACATTGTTAGGGCTCTATTATTTATAAAATATAAATATTTCTAATTATAATTTTACTGAAACATGAAAAAATTCACTTCTCTGCATTTCTCTGAGCGCAAGACATTTGTAATAAGTCATTATATTAAATTAATGACTTATTACAAATAGTCATTATTTTAACTAGCCATATTTAATCTTTCTTTTCATCAAATTTTAATTTATCTAAATAAAAATATTTAATATACATACTTTTCCTGCAGTATTTAATTGTAATTACAAATTTCAAGCATAAAACTTTGCTTTTCATTTTTTTAAAATCTGCATAATCTATTTTCAGTCTCCTAATAATAAAATAAGATTACATATTGTATTGATACTCAATAAATATATTAGATTTATATGCTTTTAACAATTTGATTTAATAAAATATAAGAAAGAATATTGTAAAACACAGATATAATTAAATAAGTAATATTCAATCGAGATAACTGAATTGGGTCTCAATATTCCTTATTACTTATAATATTTAAAAATTTCTTAACTTATTTCTTCCTAACAATACCAGTGCTTATATTTCCAGACATGATGATCTTCTAGATCTTTTGGTCCGAATGGAAGATAACTTTCTACATTTTCTGTGGTTACTTTAATAATATTGTACTATTAGGAAAGTCCTATTTATTGTGTGTGAATAGACTATTTAAGACTTTTGTACTTTTTATATTAATTATAATTTATCAGTTTAACTTTTAATTGTATTAAATGTTGCTAAATTAAATATTCAAATTAAATTCCTAAATTTTTTATTATTTTCAAGTAATGTCATGTAATGGTCAAGAATTAATTTAAATCAATCCATCAATTTCTTATATGAGATTTAGAGAGGACGTTTAAATTGTTCTCTGCAAAATTTCCTATCACGTTTCTCTGAATAGTATATTGTGTGCTTACAAGTTTGGTATTATATTTTGCAAACGTTGCATTCAACCACTGTTGTACATTTCTTTGACTATATTTCTCAGGAAAAAAAAGCTTTAGATATAGGGAAGGATAAGTAATACTCAATGAATAAATTCCCTGGTTATTGTGATTCATGTATCAATTTATCAAAATATGCCTCGGAAATATTTTCCATATAAGCATAATTCAAGCTTACAAGGCGATGAAATCAATCGATAGTAGCGATATAGTACACGAAGAATGATTAATGATAATCAGACTGACAATAGAATTACCAGCATTATGATCAGAATGTATAAGAATTCGTTTTTCCGTGCATCACGAAGGAAATCTTTTATATTTAAAGGCGACGTTTACTATTCTTAGGATAAGGCATTAAGGGCAGCATTCCCCCATATGTGGAAAACATTCTTTTGTTTCCAATGAAAGATGTTGTTAAAGAAATAGGTATTGCTTAGAAATTCCCATGAAAACCAGAGTATTATATTTGCAACCTAAATTCTGGATTCATAGAAGCACAGGAAACTTTATTGTCTAGGATTGTTTGAAGTTATGGATTCTACTTAAGTTAAATTATTTCGGTAAAGAAATGCTTATCTATGAATAAACTTATCAAAATATGCAAAGTAACAATTCATTTTTTTCAGTGAGAGAATAAATATTTATATTGAAACAAAAAGAATATTTATTAAAAGCTTATTTTATAAAACAAATATTTGTAAATTTAATTTTAGTCGTATTTTTTTTAAACTATGATGAAAGATACAGTCATTTTCAGAAAATATATTATGAACTTCCTAATACAAGTTGCCAACCAATTTTCTTTATTTGACAGAATAATTAATATTTTATTTACATACAACAATGTATATTTAACGAGATGTTGTACATTTATATTATCAGACTTAATTAATTTATAATGACTTGAGTAAAATCTGCTGTCATCAAGAGTTTGCTTTTATTTTAAATGAATTTTACTGTAAATTCCTACTCATGTTATTCAAATTAAATGACATTAGTTTGCTCTCAATATCAGAAAATTCTGTTAGTGAGTTAAAAAATTCTGTTATTGTGCACAAAAAAATACTAAAAGTATTTTTAAAAAACAAAAACATGAATTAGGATTGTAATAAACTATTTTGAACTTAGAAACATGAGAAAACCTTGCTTGATAAAAAGAAACTAGTTTGAACATTCTTCTGATGACAGTGATAATGCTCGAATGTTCCATAAAAAGCCATAGATTAAAATGTCAATTCTGAACAAAATTCCGCTGTTTTCATGTTGTTGTTGCATGCCCCCGGTGTCAACAGCGCTAGACCAGGTCCACGAGCGCGTACATCTTCAAAAAGTCCAGTACCATTAGTAGATTCTCCATCAGATCTCTCCCGGAGAGACCAAGGCATTAAAGAATATGTTCAGGAGAATTCTGTTCATTTAAACACTTGGAGCAAATTTTGAATTTCTTCGTACCCTCGACGAATTTCAAGTTACTATCATGGCCACTTCTGAAACGGGCAATAGCTGTTTGTTCTTATCTAGTAAGACCAGTAGCTAGGGAAGCACTTGGACGTGAAACGTTGAAAGTAATGTGTTACAGAATCTCAAGCAAATAAATGTGTAGTCTTTATTTATATGATTAGGGAGGAAATAGTGGAATCTCTCTTTCAGAATACATTTATATAATTTTTGTGATGTATTGAGAATCATCTGTTGATACCTTCATACCAGGTGTATGCAAATAAAATGAGACGATTGTTTTTAAAAAAAAGACACAATAAATTTGCGAAAACTGTTAATATTTCTTTATTTGAAATAATATTCATTGTTAGCTACACATTTTCCCCATCTATCGAGTAATTTCTGAATACCACACCAAAAAAAAAATATCGGTCTTTTGAGGCCAACCAATCATCAAGCCAAGATTTGACGTTTTCGTAAGAAGTGAAGCGCTGGTCAGCCAATTCTTGTCTCAATAATGCAAAAAGGTGATAATCGGAAGGAGCCAAGTCTGGAAAATAAGCCGCATGTTCTAAGGGATTCCAGCCGAGCGCCTTAACGATATCCTTGGTCAGTTTAGCACGATTTCTACGTGCATTGTCATCATGGAAAATCACTTTGTGCTGCCATTTCTTGTATTGCTCGCGTTTTCCGAATATAACATCATTCAAATTAAGTAATTGTTGCTTGTAGTGATCAGTATTAACGGTTTTGCTGGGTTTGAGAAGCTCATAATAGATTGCCCACTCCTGGTTCCAGAAAATACACAGCACTGTTTTGCGGGCGAAGTGATTCGGCCTTACGGTCAATTTGGACGGCTGTCCGGGGTCAACATATGATCGATTACGCTTTGGGTTCTCAAACTAAATGCCTTTCATCGCTAGTCACAATACGATGGAGATATCACTTGCGTTTGTAGCGGGCAAACAACATTTCGCTTACGAATTTTCGGTTTTCCTGCTGACGGTCCGTTAGTTCATGTGGTACCTATCTACCCACCTTTATTGTCTTGCCCATTGCTTTGAGACGATGGAAAACAGTGTTCTGGTCAACATTAACTTATTCTGCAAGATGTCATTGCGTTTGGCTATCATCTTCATCGAGTTATGCTTACAATTAATCATCTTAATTTTTTTTTACTTGTCTGCCACGCTCCTCATTTCTCACACCGAAATCACCATTTTGAAACTTTTCAATCTACCTGTAGCACGGCTCAGAGAGTTGCCATTCGATGATTCTACAAGCATTTGATGTGATTCGGTAGCATTTTTCTTCAGATGGTAACAAAAAACTAATGCTGTCCGCAAATCGTGTTCGGAAGTGTGGAATGTCGAATTTTATATTCGACATTTTCAACACAGTAAAAAAAATGTTCTCTGAAACTCGTCCAGATGTAAACTATACATGAGTCTCAAAGTTCAAACTGTAAAAAAATCACGTGTCATATTTTCGTAATGTTTATAGCATATATGCGTGGCGACATCTGTTAGCAATCGTCTCATTTGACAAGCATACACCTGTTAAATAACTTTAAAAATTATTAAATAAATATAATAAAATCTATATTTACAGTGATTTCATTTTATCGTTTATAGGCTTTAAGCTCTTTAATTGACTTTTTTAAGGAAATGTGTGAGATTATTTACCACGTTGTCATTAGTCTGATAATTTTAAATAACTAAAAAAGAATAATGTAGACAATAGTCAAACAATTAATTAAAGAAATATTTTTTAATTATAGCTTCATAAAATAATATTAAATTTAAGTTGCGCTTTTAAAATGCTTATAAAAAATCGAGTGAAAAATTTTACTAAAATAAAAAAAAATATAATTTGTAGAGGTAAATTCGCATTTAATTTCTTCAAAAACTTACTTAAAAACACAAACATGAAGGCTCCTTATCATTCAGTATGATGAAAAATAAAAGCGACTCCTTTTTACAGATGTAACCCCTCGAGCCATTTTCGAACATTATGAATTCTGTAGCATTTCCTTCGAAATTTAGGAATAGATGGAGAGGAATCTCCATATACATGATCAAAATAAAAATGTTGATCCTTCCAAAAAGTATCTGCAGTATTTTTTTATTTTTAACATCTCAGAGTATATATTTCTTTAAATCTGAAAAATTAGAAATAATTTTTTAAAAAAAAAAAGTATTTTAATTTTTTATTTTTAAACCGAATAATTTTTGGTATAAAGTATATTATATCAAAAAAAAAAAAAGACTACAATACTCAAAAGCATATTTATTTAGCGATGTTTAAAAAAGGATTTTTTTTTTCTTTTCTAATGTCAAAGAAACGGATGGAAACCAAAACTCTGGTGTCGTTCTGACAAAGAAAAACAATACGTTGAGAATATTGGGGGAGGGGATCGTCAAAGAAAATGACCCGAGAGTTAACGCAGTCCCATTCATCAGAAAAATTTCTAGAAGGTTCTTGATTTATAGTTCCTGAATTTCGAGTGTGCTGTTGAGACGAGTTGAGATGTTTTCGTCTGGTCTAGTAACGGTGGTAAAAAAACACACCGAAACAGTTTCTTTTCCTTTTATTCTGTTTGACGTCTTAAGATCAGAAATGTTTACCAGGGCATTCTCACATTTTTCTAGGAGAGAAACATTTCTTTGCATGTATTTTTATCAAGCCAAATTCCACCGGTAAAGTGGTATATCAAATATTAAACAGGGTCTGAGGGATTTTAAAAGAATTGATTTGCGCAGGATGAAAAATAGAGATTTTTTTTCAGATTTTTTAGGTGAAAAAAAATAAAGTTTAAAGTCAAAGTTGGAGCTCTTACGCTATTATTTTACTTTCAAATTTCTGCAGTATACAGAAGCTGGAATCAACGGGGAAAGTCACTGTTTGTCTATTTAACACATTTATCTCAAAAAAGAAAGTTCCTGCGTTGCACTGAAAAAATACTGCATTTTACATCAAAATATTTTTGATAAAAGTATTAAAAATTACTTCATTATAAGTCTTGTTATTATTAAAAATAAAATGATAAAATGATAAATTACTTTAATTTTGCTATTGATATAAAATTTAAAGTCACAGTTTTATTATAGGTAATACAATCTATTTCAATACTGTAATACATATATAATTACATGCTCTAAAGAAAAATAAAATTAACTTTGTCTTTTTTACGTGAAATAACTTTTTTTTGAAAGCACAATCAATTTGATATTTAAGAAATTTCAGTAAGATATAAAGAAAAAAATTCAATACATCAAAATTCATATAAATATTTAGATATATTATTTTGTTATTGAAAGTAGAACTCATACTGTTGATTTGGTAGATCAAAGGCAATTAATGTTTTCATTCACAATTTCTATTGACATTAATCATTTATTATAAATGATCCACAAATTCCTGAACTCTAAAAATTCAAAAATTCCTGAATTAGATACCTAGTTTTTAGACAATATACACACTAATTACTGCTAAAAAAATTATGAATGCTTTTTGAGTGAAAAAATTTAATTACAATTTTTATAATTTCAAAAATTTTAAATCACGTGTTACTTCTTTACCTCGATTTGTTGAAAGTAAGATCTGGATTATAATAATCTTTATAATGAAAGTATATTTATTGCAATCTTATATTTCAGCAAAACATTAAAAAATGAACCTTGCATATCAAAAATTATTTGAAAAAACATTTTGAATTTTTCTTAACAAATATTTCGAAAACCTAACGATAGCAACTTTTATTTTTGCGCTGAGTCTTATTATCAATCGTACATACCATCATATTATGTATTATGTTAAGAAAATCTCTAATAAAATATAAGTGTAACTTTACTATTATTTAATAATAGTTATCTACCATTATTTAATAATAGTGGGATTCAAACCTGGAATCTTCCACCATGAACGCCATTGTTTTGTTATTATGTCGCGGTCGTTTTATACTCAAAAAATTGTTTTTTCGAAGCCAGAATAGGTAAATGCATAGTTTTTAAGCATTAAAGCTTATATTTATTGATTCTGAAGGAATAAACAACTGCCATGCTTCAGGAATCAAACTTAAAATATGTTACGTAGAAAGCAAAGTCCAAAAGATTTCCAATTATTTGGTTTGTCTCTACAGTTATAACACTAGGCCGTTGTGTCCTGGTTGGTTAGAGAGTCGTTCTTATTATCGGAATGTAGTGAGTTCGAGTCCCGACATAACTGAAAATCCGTCATGTTCACTAATGGTGGCTCAGACCCGTTAAAACTAAGTGAGGTAGTAATGTTTTCCAAGTGAAATGATGCCTCAAGGGTGACAGTTCCAATAATTGGAGTCTTCGGCTTAGCTCCTGCTTCAAAATCACGAAGATGCCACTCAGCTGATTGATAGAGCCCGACCCAGGGCTACGTACAGGGAAGTACCCTGCTATAACACTTGAAGGAATTTGGTCGAAAACGGATGTGTTCTGTTCTGTGCAATTCATAACTATCAATACAAGTGTTCAACTAATGTATTCAATTAATTTGAAGTGCTTTCTCTTTAAAAAATGTTGGAGCATTACATTTAGACAAATGACTATTCATTACAATTGATTTTTTCCTTCTTCTTTTTAAGGTTTAAACTTCTGGAAAAATTAAGAAACTAATATTCCGTACACTTCTTTCATCATAATAAAGATCTGGAAAAGATGAGTTTCGATAAAAGGGCGAGTTGCCAAAGAAGAACAAAATAAAGTTCAAATCTATTTAATATGCCACTTAAATATCGCTTATACTGGACCCTAGAACAGGAATAAAAATTTATCATCCTTTACTTTCATAGTAAATAAAAACTACTTCCTAACATTATACATCATTCGGTAATAATAATCGACAGGGAAATGGTCTCGAATTATTTATCCCTCCTTCGAGATATAAAACTATTTATTAAGGCTATATTAGAGAAATTTTTTATACTTCTGTCTAATATATTGGAGTTAAGACTTCCATACTCAGTTTATTACTGTCCCGATGGTCTTATAAAATCTTAATTCGATTACTTACGGTAATGTGGTTTAAGTCATTGAAACTTAATTCAGATTTCAACGTGACAATCCCATCTTCGAAACCATTCACGTCTAGACAGTTGTCGGTGGAGAGTCTAGACACTTCAGAGACTGGCGGAATAGTTGGAAAGTTTATCATCTTTACAAATGCTTAAATTCCAATTACCATCCTCCATCAACTAACTAGAGTTCATTCCGAAATGCTCAATTTCAGCCATTATTTGATTCGATAAAGTTATGAGTGCTTTAATTTTGTAAAGTCTTTTTAATATAATGGTATACGGGTACTGTTTCTTTGGAACGTTTGTTTTCTATTCATTATTATTGGATGATAAATTAAAAGGGCAAACTTTTCTTGAGATGGAATGTATTTTTTTCCTGATGACTGTACGATCTTATTAAGATCTTTTATATTGTTATGGATTCACAATTGAAGTAAATTGAGTTTGAAACCGAAGTACTAAATGGAACTAGATATTTAATTATTTCAGGCGTAAGTATTTTTTAATGCCATGATCGTTGATCTTTAGAATGTAAAGATGATTTCTTTTGGTATTATATTCCTCCATCGATAATGCAACGCTTATTATGTTTGTTTAAAATCAATACTAAGTTTGGCCTGTAGAAAAAATCATTATTTGTAGGCAAGACACAGAAGTAACTACAGTATGAGGAGCAATAACGTGCCACTCTATTTCATGATTTTAATTTTACAAATAAATAAATTCAGTTTCTTTATTTTAAGGTTATTTTGTAATATCTTTTAAAAATCAAATCATATTAGCGGTTATAAAAGGATATTTAAATATAAAATAAGTAGAAAAAATCCTGTAAATTAAGTAAATAATTATTTCTAAGTTCTTAGTGATTCTATTTCTAAGAATCATTGGCGCGCACGCGAATCTCAAATGAACATTTGTAATTGGGTTTTATTGTATATATATATATATATATATATATATATATATATATATATATATATATATATATATATATATATATATATATATATATATATATATATATATATATATATATATATATATATATATATATATATACACATATATATTTATATATATACATATATATATGTACAGAATACCTATAAATGTTGATCAATTCACTTTTATTTTTTGATGGTTTATTAGGCATAATATTATAATGATTCAAAGATTTAATTAAAATTTAAGTAAGATATTAATTTATTTATAAAATTGTATATAAAAAGAATATGATTTACTCTCTAAAATTAAATCTTTTTAAAAGGGAGAAGATTTGAAATTATCCTCAGATAAAAATAAAATTAATACGAAATATATGATACCGATAATAATAATCGATACAAAAATGTAGAGAATCATATATTTTATCAGTGTATATAAAAACAATTTCAAATTTTCACTTATATTTGAAATTAACTAAAATTTACATAAATGAATTCAAATTGAATAAATTAAATAACGTATTAGATTTTTCTTATTTTATTTACTTTTAAATAGCAATTATTAAAGTTATGACTCGAATACTTGGACGAGGAATTGAATATTAAAAGGAAATATTATTGAAATAGTTATGTTAATAATATTTTCAGTGTATAGATTTCAATTAGCAGATTGTGCTAAATGCTAATATAAACACTGAATTGAATATGAATATTTAATGTATTTAAATGGGCAATATATCTTACTGGAGTAGTTTGTGTGTTATAAAATATGCCAATAAATAGTCACTGGTGCTAAATAAAATGAAGCTTTAGTTAAGAGAAAATTCAGCTTACTAAAGCATTATAAAATATTCATAAATTGAATGCAGAAAATCACTTTTTTATTTTAATCTTTCAAGAATTCACATATGCTATTAGTGACTGAAATAAAAAAAATACTGTCCAAAGTTTCAAGTGCGAAATTTATTACTAAAATATAAGTATGATTCTTACTGCATGGTATGTTAATCTATAAATATTTCATTAAACATGCCTAAAAAATCTCTAAAAATGAATGAAAACTTTATTATTTGTACTAGGAAGTATATATTTCATTTTCTTACTTAGAATCAATTTCGTATAAACTTTATAGAATTCAGTTATGTATTCTGTGATATTCATATAGGTAAAAACAGTTTGTGGTTTTTTCTGCAACTCTGAATATGTAAAGCATTTTGGCAAGTTGCGTATAACTGTAGCTCTTCATTTAAGTTATATTTATATGTAAATTTATACCTAAGTTACATATAAATATAACTTTCCAAAATTTTTGTTTTGCAATTACCATAAAATTTTTTCAAATTAAATAATGGTGGGTGCATGAAAGAAACTTAAGCTTCTAAATTAGTCACAAAATTATTTCCTGTATAGAATATAACAGAATAAATAACTTCATCAATTCCAATCCTTATTAAATAACTCAAAAAAATTTTAAATTATAAAAGTTGAATTTATTTTGTCTTTTCATTCAATAAGTGTGTGTGTTTTTTCTTGATCAAGGTACTAGTGTATCTATTATTATTTTATAATGCTTACAATAATATATGTGTGTGTGTCTTATATATATATATATATATATATATATATATATATGTGTGTGTGTGTGTATGTGTGTATGTGTGTGTATGTGTGTGTGTATGTGTGTGTGTGTGTATGTGTGTGTATGTGTGTGTGTGTATGTGTGTGTATGTGTGTGTGTATGTGTGTGTGTGTATGTGTGTGTGTGTATGTGTGTGTGTGTGTATGTGTGTGTGTATGTGTGTGTGTATGTGTGTGTGTAAGTAATCAAATATATATAATATATATACGCATACAAAAAGAAGAGTGATACATGGAATAAATATGTGATTGAACTTTATTTAATATTGAATATGTATTCTTATAGATGTATTCTTAAATTTTTAAAAGCAAAAAAAATAAGTTTATGCAGTCCTGAAGACCATGGGTATAAGCTTATTTATATTTTTATTTCATCTACACTATATATTTATCAAATTGCTAAGATATTTAATTCTAAAAATTTAGAATAGCTTTCAATTCATGTTTTCATTATTCATTTAAAAATTTTCTTCAAACAAATATTTATAGTCTTAATAAGATCAATTTCTTATAAATAATCAAGTAGTTAATTTTGATAGTTAAAAGCATTCTATGGAACATTTATTAAAGGTTTCTGCCTTCCTTTGAAGATGGTTTTTTTAAAAAATGTAACCTCATAAAAATGCAAGGAAATATTAATTTCTTGACAATATATTTTATTTTATATATAGCTTCTTTCCATCTCGGACAAATATAATGAAACTTAAACTCCAAATTGATTCTTTCATCAAAAATCAATAAAATAAATCTACTTCTAAGTAATTTTGATTATGTATATTTGAATATAGAGTTGTGTCATTTGAAACTATAAATTATTTGACTTACGAACGTTAAAATTATTGCATTTATTTTATATTTGTCGTTTGTTATCTTTTAAAATAAATCAAAGTATCTGAAAAATTTAGAAAAGAATTAAGCATTTCATTTCTGTCAAGGCTTAAGTTATTTCCATTGTTTGTTTTCAAATAAAAAACGACCTCTAATTTTCTTTAACATTATTTTGCCATTTATCAGGTAAAATAAATACCAACTTTTTCACTCACTTCTCCATGTATTCCTTTACCAATTTAATAAAAAATTCTTCCCATTTAACCATTAACTTGCCTCTAAAAAGAAAATAAGTAGCGCAGAATACATGTCTGATCATGTTTGGAAACTTGGGACACGTAAACACTCTTAGTGTTAAGTTCTCTTCAATAACGATGACATCGAGGTGAAATAATCGATTAACGATTGTTGCAAAAAAGTAGTATCTTTGCGCGTCAAAAGTTAATAATGAATGCATGAGTTAAAAATAATCTTTTTAATCGAACTAGGTGAAAGTATTAGAACTAATTTATAAATTTAAATATTCAGAATTTTATTTTCGATATCTCTTTTCAAGTATTCATAAATATAAATATATAAAAGCTAGAATATTAGAATGTAAAATTATCTAAATTACCTAATGAGAGGCATGATGTCAGATATAATTACCGTTATAATACTGATACATAATTTTATTGATCGTATTATAATGTAAATATAATACGATCAATAAAATTAGTTAATTCAAATTAGTTAATTCAAATTAGAAATTAATTATAATTTCTAAATACCATTTTTGTGGAGGATTTTTGAAAAATATTTGATCTGTACTTCGGATATAATCGTTTTAAGTTTGTTCCTATTTAGAATAATTAAATGAAAATTTAAGATGACAGAATATGATATTTTACATCTTCGATGTCTTGTGGGAGACTGATTATTAAGAAATATAAATTAAAGGGAATTATGAGAAATGAACGCGTATTCCCTACACGATTGGATTCGAATAAAAGAATAGAATTTGTATAATTTTCTAAACTTTGCAATTAGACGTAGATTTTAAAGATGATTTTCTCCATTTTTCCTGTTAAAGAGGGAAATTATCTAAATCTGTTCAATTATATTAATTTAGTTAATGAATTTTGGAAATTTATTAGCTGTATCATTATAATTATCACTGCATGAGTTTTAGCTTACACAAAATTTGAAATTCAGGAACAGCTAAGATAAAAAATATACTCATAAAATTAAGTCCACTAATAATATTTTCGCAATTTAATTACATAATTTGCTGAAGTTTAGTCCTTCAGAAACAATGTTTATTACCTTCCTCTTTATATATATTCAATACATTTTCAATGAGAATAATAAATATATTTTTAATACATTTTTGTGCCAAATATATAGTTTGTATGAAATTCTAAGATAATTTTGAAATAGTTTTATATCAGTTTGCTTTTGCTTTATATTCTGAAAATTATTCCAAATATAGAATCATTTTACAAAATATTGCTATTAAATAATGAATTAATTATTTTCACCTAACATGGTAAATGAAAATAAAATAGTTGAAAAATATATATTTGAAATGATTTGATATAAATATGATGTTTACTGCAAAATGTGCATACTGTAATTGGCAAAATGTTCTAGATAAAATGGTTTTCGGTCCTTTCATTTTTTGTGAGAAAAATATTTCAATTATGTAAGTAATTAATTTGAAGCTTCAGCCATCCTAGATGGTATACGGTTATTGATATGAATGAAAATTGTTAACTTAGAAGCATGATTTTAAAAAATTGAGCTCTGAAGTAATCTCATAAATCTAATTTTTTTTATGAATTGTATATGATATAGTCAAATTTATAAAAGATACTTTTGTTTATTTATACCAATTTTAATTTGAAATTAGGGGAATATAATATTTTAGCTTTTCTTTTTTTATTAATTTTAAAAAGAACGGAAAAGTTTCGTGCTTTATGTGTCTGATAAATCTGTAAATTTGGAATAAATTATTGATGGCACAGCAAAAAAGCTGAGATGATGGTACATTTATGCTTGATTTTCTCCAAGAAAGACGATTCAAAACCAAGCCGTCTTAGTTCGATGTTAATCCATCAATGATTTAAGTAAAAGTTCTGCTAAAGTATGAAATGAGATGGGCACCAAACAAGACTCACCAACAATAAGAAGATGTCGTCTATATCTTTTGATTATGTATAGATGTCTTTGCACAATATCTTCCCATTAAGAAAAAAATTTAAGAAATCTGATTGAAGTTCAAGATTAAAATTTGAACAGCAAAAATTAGAAAAGATACTTTGACGTAGATTATTTAAATTTAGGTTTGAATCTATATTCATCGTCCAACAAATATCAATATATATTTCTAATAATGAATGACTAACTGTAAATGATGGAAAAGAATCAATAACGGTTTATCTACTTTCCTATATTAATGATTTCATCGCTCTCATGTATGGATTAAAGATGAAAATGTCTATAAAAATAGTTTTGCTGTTATTATAACTGATTTATGCTCTTATAACAATGATTCTTGATTTAATCTTTTAGCTGTAATACCAATCGAGAGATATAATGGTTCACTGTTGAAGAAGGAAATTTTTAAACTAGCGGAATGAGTCATTTAATCATAATTTAGTCGAACTAAATAAATCTGAAGAAAAATAGATAGCAGAAAGCATTCTTCAAAGGCAGATATATTTCTGTGTGTTGCAGTCCTCAGGTAAAAATGTAAACAATTAGGTTTTAAACATTTCTGCATTTCATTGCAATAGGCTAATTAATTTTATTGAAAGCTTAGAAAAACTGAATAGTCTCAATTACTTGAAAACATTTGCGATTTTCCAAATAATTTTTAATTCTTATCTTTCAATTGTTTTGAATTATAAGCTATTTTTTAAAGGTAAAAGTTAGGTTTATACATCGTTCAGAAAATTTGCTTGCATAAAATGTTTAGAAGCAAAAAGGCACCATTTCAAAATTCTTACAGTTTCAAGTAATATGCAAATCATGTACATCATTCCTGCAATTTATGATATTAATGCCATAATAGCAATTATATTACATTACAATAAAGTATCCGTAGTAATGTTGAATAAGCTGCGTGAAATCTAACCATTACGTAATTTTACCAGTACTTTGTAGCAATAATTATTCCATTAAGTACTAGTAGAGTAAATAGTTGTCAGTAGATAATAACTCAAAACTTTTTCGGTTGAAATTCACTAGTACAAGCAATAAAATATCAAAATTTAAATAATTTTTATTGATATAGAAAATTTTTTTATTCATCAGCTAATCTTCTATAATATGTTTGGAAATTATTTCTCTTTTATCAACATAACGTGTGACAACAATTATAAAAATTTATTTGATTTAGTATTAAGACCAGATGCACATAAACATCTTTATACAACTTTTCGTCAATAATAATTTAAAAGAATAATTTTTTGAATATTAGTTTATATTTTTTCAATTTCATTGTGTAATACCTTGAAACTGAAATGATATGGAAAAATATCTATATATATTTACATGCATCTGATTTTAAAAAAAAAAATTGTGGTATATTTTCTATATCTGACAGTTATTGGTAGTTTATTGACAGCAAATTCTTATTCAGTTTATGCTGCTTCTCTTATTTTATTATTTACTGCAAGAAAAAAACTTTCCAAATATTGAAAGGATTCGAAAGATTTGCTGACTCGATTATGTACGGGGCGTCAAACAAAAGCAATCATGCTTTACGTCTCGTCACTTTTGAATTAGTTGTCTTCAACTAGGTTCTTTTCTTGCTATATCCAATTTTGAAGTTGGGCTTTCATTTATATTTAAATAAAATACTACAACTCATCTTAGAAATGTTATTAAAAAGTATTTGTTTCGTAACAGTCTTAATTTATTTTGCACACGCATTTTTGTGCGAGTTATCAAAAAGAATTTGCCTAAGTTTTGAATTTATTGGTTTTTGAACAGAAGTGCTCAAATTTATAAGAAAAAAAAACTGAAGAACTTACAAAAATTTTCATTTTTCAGCATAAATTCTTGCGACGTATGAATTCAAAAACTTTATATCCTCACTTTTCTAATAATCATATTATTTTTTTCAAAATAAAAACATCATTTTTATGCAAAAAAACTTATCAACAATAAGTTAGTTTGTAGAGCTTTTTTCTGTGTAATGAATTCAAAACTAATATTGTTGTCGATAACTTATGAATTATTAAAAATTATACTTTTAAATAGATTATGATCTAAAATGTGTATTCTTTTTCCAAACTAATGTAATAAAAATGTCCTTTTAAAAGTGATGTGGTAAAATAACGGAATGAAACAAAATAACAGAAATGTTATATTTCGAGAACACAATGAAAAAATGAAGCAAATGCTTATTTCCAACCGGAATTTTTGTTTTGATATTTTTATGAACTCTAAACTTGAAAGTTAAGAAATAGATGTGGTAATCCGTTATTTTTATGAGCCAACTATAAAAGATCAAAATTATTTCCACAGTGAGTAAGATAAATAAATGGGGATAAGGCTTTAGTCGAATGCCTATTCTTTTCCTTCAATATATGCAATTGCCTGTAAGAAACAGCTTTTTTTAATTAGATATGCATGAATAAAATTATATTTATTATGTTTGTTTAGTGCTTCAAAAAGTTTGCAAAAGAAATATTTTAGAATCCAAACAAATTTTATATTTGAAAGTATTAATGTGAAATATGTAACTTATAAAAGTGAGCTGCAATGCATATTTTGGTAAATATTTTGTACTGCGTATTTATATTTGTGTGTTAAAGAGATAAAAATGCACAAAAATACAAAAAATCTTCGAATGGGAACAAATTATATAATTTTGTTTTAAAAATGAAAATATGTAATTAGGATATAATTTATTCTATGCTTGCTATTTAACAGTTTATAAAAAAAAACTTAATTTAGATCCCTTATTTAGACAAGGTTAAGCGGCAATTTCTTTGTTATTATTTTATCTTTGTTCAATTAACTGAAATTTGGAGTTACAAAATCAAAAATAATGATACTTTTAATTAGCATATAAGAATTCCAATAAATTAATTGCAAAAAAAACTAAAAGCAAAGAAATACACATTTTATAAAGTTTAGATGTTTTAAATCAATAAAATTTTTTGCCACGTTTAAATTTCCTTTTAAATCTCGGAATTTTTTCCTTTGAATCTATCAACTACATTAATTATTTCTTGAGAATTTTGTATAAGAATTTTTTATAAAGTACATGTTTTTTTTTCTTTTTGTTTACTACCATATGGTCTTTCTTCAAAATTATATGATAATTTAATTGCATTCAAAGTATTAGCTAATATTACATTCATCTACCTTGCATTAGCCGAGGTGGCAGCCGAATGGTTAGCGCACTTGCCTTCGGCTCAACAGTGCGTGGGTTCGAATCCCAACTTGGGAATGGATGCCTGTAGTGGTTCGGAATCCACTTTAAACCGTTGGTTCCGGTCTAATTAGATTTCGCGTGCAAAAAATGACCGTTGAGCGACAAACAAACAAACTACCTTGCATTATGCTTAAGTTCACAGGAAAATAATTCTGCACAAATAAAAATTTATGATGATCTGAAAAATGTTAATTCGTGTTCGTTGCTCAACTAACTTTAAGAAGAATATTTCGAGATATATGATACAATCTTTTTTTCCTCTTTTTCAAAGAATAGCATAGTTTGCTGATTTGGTGAATTAATTCAAATCATTTTCCAATTTCCTTAAAACATTACATCGCATTTGCTTTTCCGTGATTTGTTGCTCAAATCAACGATTCTAAAGTTTTTGTTGTTCCTATCAAACATACAGTTGAGGTTTATTTATGTAATTCTATATCGAAATCTCCATTTTTCACAAAACTTTTGACTTCGTCTTATACGCGGTTTGTTTTATTCAAATTGGATATGAATTTTGTTTCCGCAAACAACAGTTACTTGCAGAAGATGATACAGTTTACGTATTATGTAACAGAATTTGCGTATTCCCTTCGTTTCGTATAAATTGAGCCAATTTTGTTGTTTGATTCAAGAATGAACATAAATAAACTAAAAAAAAAATATGGATATCTTACTTTAGAAATGTTTTAAATTATTATTTGAAATTCCCTTCTTTAGAGAATTTTTGTAGACAATTCTTTTTGAGAATTTTCGAAAAATGATCCCCCAAGTATATGAAAGCTTTACAAATCACCAATAAAATTTTGGTAAGGGAAATATGGGTTCAATTTCAAATAAAAAAGAATTTCAGAATAAAAACTACAACACACTATCATTAAGCTTTCAGATTAAAATAACAATTTACATATATAAACTTGCTTAAAAAAATTTTGAATACAAAATGCAAGCAAAAAATTTTGTTTAATTTTTTAAGAAAACAAATTTGCAAAGCTTATGTTTAAACTAAGTAAAAAATGTTTTACTTATTATTGTTGAACAGATCCCTAAAATTATTATAAATTAAATTATTTCATACTTTTCTAACTAATCAAGGAAACGAAAAAATACCTTTAAAAGAAATATTGATATTTATCATAAATTGAGTTTCGTATATAAAATATATTCTTTTTTTTAATATTATTCAAGAAAAATCGATATGAAATGTTAATTGATGACATATATGTATGTAACAATACAGCTGTAGTAGAATAATATTTTTATTAAACTATTATTTTTTTTCGCACCTTATACTGGTTTCAATTTGTGATATGAATTTCATCAATATTAACAATAATTTATTTGATAATAAAGTAATCCCAGATCAATAAAGTAATCCCAGATAACAAATCTAAAAATAAATAATAAAGTAATCCCAGATAACACAAATCTAAAAATCATGAAGATATTTATATTCTTTGTTAAAACAACATGAGAACTTACATTTTGTGCCTTTGTTATACAAAATATGAATTCTTTTAGGAACATGTAAATTTCGTAAACTTAAACAATACATTTTCTTAAATAATATATAATAGAACAAATATATATATATATTTACATTAAAAAGGGAGAGGTGAGTTACTTACTTCCTGTAGTTGTATCTAAAGCGTCTAAAAATCTATCAAAAAATTATGCAGCTTTTCATTAAAATCACTCGTCTCAAACGCCTAAGTAAAAAGACAATTTTATATGAAAAATGGAAGCCAAATGATTCAAAACAAGAGAGAAGAGCTCGTTTAAAATGGGACAAGAATTCATTTAAATTGCTTTCGTTCTATATTTCTTAAGTGGCTCATTTATCATCAGAAAAGATCATTTTATTATATATATATATATATATATATAAAAACTATATACTTAACAGTGTAATGTTGCAGAAATTTCCTCTACTTTTATGCTTACGGAATATATATATATATATATATATATATATATATATATATATATATATATATATATATATATATATATATATATATATATATATATATATATATATATATATATATATATTCCGTAAGCATAAAATTAGAGGAAATTTCTGCAACATTACACTGTTAAGTATATAGTTTTTTCATTGATTTTATTAAGTTATATTCTAAATAAGCATGATGATTGAAGAAAAACACTCAGAAAATAATTTTATGCAGAAAATGTCAGTCCAAATTTTAACTAACGATTATTCAAATTGTCTTTTAAGTCACATTAGGTTGTTACTGAATCCATATCCGAAAAATGGGATCATACTCACCTCAAAATTACATTATCTTCAACTGAATTTAGATCCTATTTAAGAATGAAATTTTAGTTTCATGTTTTACTTGACATAGGCTATTTTCTAGGTTGTGGATATGACTTACTGAAAAAGACAAAGGCTGTTTTCTAGAAGCAAAAATTCTGATTTAGAAATATTTTACATTAAATAAAAAACATCGACTATATTAGTTGTTGTGTCAGAACATTTGATAGAAAATTTTAATTATTGATTTGTTGGATCAAAGTAAATTCATAGAACCAGAATTAAATTTTTCAATACGCACATTTACGTTTTGGAATATTAAAATTATTCAACGTCGTAAGCATATTATAGTTATTAATCGGTATTGAAAATTGAAATCAATCTAACTGAAAGCATATTGGAACATAATGACATATCTTAATGAAAAGTAACATTCCCTTAATGCATTAATACTATGTAAAAAAAAAAGTAATACTGTGTAAATTTAATGCAAAACAATATTTATTCAAAAGGAAATTATGTAACAATCTTAAATATATTTTAAAAAACCCTGAAATATATTCTGCAATTTGCAATATTTTATTTTTTAAACAAAATATATCTATATCTATTTTTGGAACAAATATTTTATAGACATTATTTTATATTGTTTTTGTTTTACTATAATTCAGTTAATTGTTAATCAAACCTAACGCTCACTTATCAGAATGAAATGATATATTACAGATATTTCACATTACATTTATTTTACACCCTTTTATTTTAAATATAAATTACCTAAATATTCCTGACAAATTTTGAATCATCAATCAACTGATAACCAACGATCTAATACTCCAATTGAAAAATTAGTTGTCCGAATTCTCCAATTTTAGTTTCTATTTTGTATTAGATGACCAAAAACTTTGTGATTGAACATTCATTCGACATAGGGAAAAATTCCAGAAAACAATATTAATGATAGAAGAATGGCAAAGTCATTGCTCAGGAAACAATCAAGAGAAAAGTTTCCGGACTCTAAACTTCTCCAATAAACTATCGAGGTCAGTTTCCGATTGGCATTCTACAGCCAAAGTAATCGCCATTCGCGCTAAGCAAACTTTCACTCTTTACTTATCGAGATCACATACAAGCAGAAGGAAATCAGCTAGGAATTAATTCACTTTCTTCTGATTAGTAAGGGATATCACTGTTGGGAAAAGGAAAGAATCAAATTCCATTTGCGGCAAAGTCATCAGTCCTCGAGCTAATGCAATTGAAATCTCCGTCCTTTACCTTCACGTATAATATTCTTTACTATCTGAAGAGTTTCATGGGATCGAGTTAAAACGTCGTGAGATGAAACAGAAAAGCATAATTCTTCATGAATATATTCTGATAGAATACAAAATTGGTAATGATTTTTGTCTCTTACGATGATTTAATTTGCATCACCAAAATTCTTTATCTGCTGTTTCAAGGAATCAAATAAAAGTTGAAAAGAAATATTTACGACATCCAAGTTTATTTAATGTAATTGTAAGTACATAATCTTATTTGCAGGTTAAATGCAGTATGTGCTTCGAGTATTTAATTTAATTATTAATTTCATCAAAATGCAATGTTTGATATAAATTTTGAATAAGAAATTTAAATTTTTATACACTTTTAGTTCTTAGAAAAACATACACCCCAAAAAAGCCTTTAAATTATTACTATAAGAGTTCATATTTGAGCAAATTAATTTGAATTAATCAGTTTTCGATTTTAAATTTTGACTATAAAAAAGCTGCAAACTTTTTTTATTTAAAGCGAACATTAATATGGAATGAAAAGAATATAATTTCGTTAAAATCGACATGTGTTTTCACGAATGGAATGGGGTAACATATTTTTTGGTAGCAAATATATTGTCTAATAACCTTTGGAGAAGATGTTGTCAGAGCTACCAGTAAAATTTTTATATGATTATCTCCTAATAAAATCCGTTGAACATGAAAACAAGAAAAGAATAATTCTAATATCACACTATTTACATGAAATTTCTATTCCCAAATCGATTTATTTTCTTATACAAATTTTTTGTTATGTGTTTACATCTAGTTTTCTGTTAACTGTTTTTGTTATAATTAAAGAATTTAATCACAATGCTTTGTCAAGTAAAATAAGCCTTGTTTAAGTAAACTAATGAATCAGCAATGTGTCAAATGTATCATTGTATGTTTGATATGCATAATATTCTACTTCTTTTTATATTAATTTTTAAAATAATACAAAAAGTTTGGTTGATACCACAAATTAATGAAAAATGTATTCAATTAAGCATAAGATCCTTGAAATAAAACTGCATATAAGTTGCTTGACATAAATTATACTATTAAAATAATTACCGGGTAATCAAGTAATAATCTTGATTAATCATTCTTCTCCCCTCGGGTGTTCCAGTCTCTTGGACAAAAGGTAGCTGCGAACTCCCTTATCCATGAGTTCTTATGCCACTTCTGGTCATTGAATTTGTTAAAATGCATGGACCAGATCTAGTTGTTGCTAGATCATGAAGGGTTAGTAACAACAACAAGAGAATCAAGATTATACGACTAATTTCAATAATGCAGTAATTTTCACTAATATCTAAACTCATACTAAATAATTATTTTAATGTTATTTAATATAATATTAACATATAAGAAATATAATTTTTATTTAAAATGTAATCAAAGACTTTTACTTTCAAGTGCTAATCATTTGCCGTATATTCAAATTTTTTTTTATTTATTATCCAACTGGGTGTCATTTGTTTTAAATAAGATATTTTATTCTCTTCCATAATTATTAGGATTCCATCATTACCATTATCATCATCATATTGCAGATTCATCAAGATTACTTTAAGCAGGAACGCGCCCTAACATCAAAAGTTACAGACAATTCGTAGATCTGATTCTGTCACGAGAACGATTTCAAAGAAAGTTATAAATTCCTCCAAGTATATCGTTGGCTTCAAACGATATGAGCCCCAAAATTAAGCTACGACTTCTCACCTCCGTTATTAAATTTCCCTTCCACCTTATACCACTCCATGCGGTATCTTATCGCGCCCCCAATCCCGCCACCCTTTCATTCCAAGAAATTACACCCAAACCCTTCCTTAATTCATCTGGCCAAGTTCCCCTTCCCTTTTCTCAACCCTACTTAATCGTCGAGCCTTTAATAACGTAATGAGTTTTCCCTTAGGATGATAACATTCCTCGTTTGTTCGTCTGCAGGAAGGCAGGGGAAGCATGTGGGGGTGGAGCAACTCTTCAACGACTTAAGACCTTTCGTTTTAAATAATAATAACGTCGTTGTGTGAACCTCTCAAACCTCCTCACCAATGAGATTAACGTGCTTTCCCCCCACCCCCTCTGGTTCTTCATCTGCCATCTTTCCGAAGTCAAGCTCTTCTCAAAGTTCTTTCACCTCATTATGATAGGTAGATTAATCACTGGATCCAAAAGGGCGAGGTGGATTTTTAAGGTCCGAGCCTCTATATATTATTCAGGATGGTCTGATGAAAGACTGTATAGTTTTCGAAGAAAATTTAGGGCGGAGGCCATCTATAGTTTGAGGATCTGAGTGATTGAAGAGGGGATTTTTCTAATCATTGTTTCTTTTGGGCAAGGAATTTTTTTTCTGAGGGGCTGTAAGACTTGGTGACATCTTTTAAAGATAACCATTTACTTTTGTTTCAAAAAAGTATTTCTAAGTAAGATGTGATTCATCGCAACGATTTTCGATTTGTCACCAAAAATATTAGGATGAATAGCACTCGAATTCGAAACGCTTTATCTTTATAAGATTGAAAAATCATTCTTACTCTTCTTTATGCTGTACAAATAAAAAAAGAAGCTATCTATCAAACACTTGTAAAAATTATGAAGAATAAAATAATGTCAAGAATAGCCCAATTGGTACAAATTGTTCATTTTATTTCTTATATAAAGGAAAATCAGAACTGTTAAATGACCCAATAAAGTATAACAAGCTTAATTAAGAAATGTTGAAATATTTATTACAAGTGCTGTAACATATATATAATATGCTCATTTCAGTCTTCTTTCCACTTCTTAAACTAAAGAGAGCTATTGCTATATTCATAAAAAGCGGTGTCTAAATATACTAACGTTGTCATACGCTGCAAAATAAAATCATCTCTTGCTCCCCACTGAAAGAAAACATAACATTCAAATGTAATGAGATTGGAAAAAAAGATATAAAAAATTGTGGAGCACCATCAATTTATTTTGAAAAATACTAATATAAATGCAAGGGATAGAACAACTAAAAACGCACATTTGATTTCTAACACTTTTAAGTCAGAAAATAATCTGAGAGCGAAAAACTAGTAATGACTATAGATCTAAATTAGATGTATTCAAACTTCTAATTTTCAGGTATAGTTCCAGTTTGATCCCTGTTTGGAAGTCATGCTTTAACTCGTTGGATCGTAAAAATTAAAATTTTGACACAATTGTCATTAATGAGCCTATAAAAGCCCTTGAGATATTTGTGGAGAAGTTTCATACGTCTGTTGTTTTAAGTATTCTCATTGAAAATGTCCAGTGACGTCAGATTAAGCAATCGCGGAGGTCAATCTGACACTACCATATCTAATTACTTGATTCCTGAATTCCTTGACAAGGTACTGAATTACTGCAGATGTTCTGAGTGCAAGTGCGTTGTCGCATTGAAATCGTACATTTCTAAAAATAAAATAACTTTAGGTTCTACATGCAATCAGGTATTACATTTTTCAGCAATTATAAATCTCGAGCACACGTTAATTTGTCATCGTAAAATTTTTTGTATCTTTTTTTACAATTACCTTGTTATTGCAAATTGCATTTCAAACGTCAATAGCAGATTATGCTTGATATTAAACGTCGGTAGTCCCTTAAGGATTTGTCAGTGATTAGTAATGAGTGCTTTACATATTGCACATGCTTCTCGTTGAAAATCATACTTTATATGCCTACAATATATATAGCATGGATTTTGGGTGGACCTCTATATTATTCCTGACAAAGTTCCACTATATTTTGCTTTGCTAGGACCTTTCTGCTCATTAACACATGTTAAGGCATTGGTTAGTATGGATGAGCACATAATTAGCTTAGGATATTTCAAATTAGATGTTTGGCGAGGCTACAGTATCAATAGATACCTCTTATGCTGTAATTTGAATATTGTCATCATGTCAAAAATTTAGTTTTTAACTCAGAGAAAATATTTAATATTGTCTGATATTTAACAGGGCTTAAGGACCCTTAAAATGTATTGTAACTTCTTGCTACTATTTTGTAAACTTAATTTAATTGTCTTTATAAATGCCACGATGGTGGCGCCCTTAGATATCTCGTAGAGATACCTAAGGGCACACTAGATGTTGGACTAAGAAGCACACTAGATGTTGGGGAGACGGCACCCGTTAATCTTAAGGTACAGTCCGGGGTCTCCTCACACAGTTATATATGTATGTATTTTGCATATGTGGAGGCGTATGCTAATGCAATTGCTATCCAACAGCAACAGATTAAATTTGCTATCCAACAGCTACCCAAATTGAATTTACTGTCCACTTTGGCAGATCAACTTAGCTGATCTGCCAAATGGAGCTCCACTGATCACGCAGCATACCCCTTTAAACTTTTTATAACAATTAACAAGGCTTAATGGGAAGGATGCAAGCCTTCAGGTTGCTGCTGGTGAAAACTTGCAGCTCATGGTGCTTTTTGATTACATTAAACGTACAATAAAACTATTTCACAATGTTTAGCTTTGGAAAATTGCTCCAGAATCATGAACCTCAGCATATTAGAACTAAGAAGATGTCTCTTTTATTGATATTTCAATAAAACAGGCTCTGTCATTCTTTTCATATGTACATATGACAAAAATTTGAAGACCAAGCATAAATTAATTTGAGTCAATGTAATACTAATTTACACAATTCACATATTGTCCACCCTGTTTATAAAGCCAACCAGTACAAGAATGCAATCCTTGGGGCTTGGAGGATGGTATTTTAGATAGGAAATGAGACCTCAATATGCTATAACACATTGCGGTGTCACGTTTTACTCGAAATACAATCATTTCTCCTTCTGTTCCCGTTTTATGGCATTATAATTTAGGAAATCATGAATAAAAGAAGGGCGCGTTTTACCAATATTTTAATTCTTATAATGTCCACGAGGAGTATTTTCGTATTAAATCGATAAGATTTTACAAATTTGTTAATCAATTTTTCTCTTTCTAGTTTTGTTTTCAAGATAGGAATGCTAACTCAACTTTTTTTCCAATAGGTGGTGTCGTAGATGAATTTATTCTGCAACACATGACTTCTTTACTATATACTTGTTAGCTGATTTAGATTTTGGATCAGTGTGTAAAAAATAATAATTTTTTCAACTAATACAAGCAAATGATATCGTTACATACTTAACTGCAAAGTATAGAAATCAACGAAAAATGGTTTATTGTGTATTAAAGACGAAATCAGAACTTATTTCTACTTAAATTCAAGTATTTCTTGGATCTACAAAAATTCATGGTTTATGAAAAACTATTAAAAGTAGTAAAGGTTTAATATTATGAACCAATGCAAATATTAATTACTGTTTTAATTATGTGTTCTTTGTTAATGAAAAGCCCTGAATTAAGGAATACATAATGTTTAATTATTTGTATAAACACACACACACACAGTTTACAGTTAGTGTGTCTCATGTAATTATAAAATTATGAAAAATAATAAATCTCTTAGCTTTCGCTTTTTAAATCTTTTTCCACGTTTAGGAATTTTTTTCAAAAAATTCATTCTAATTATTTGAAAATTTATTTACAAAAATTACTGACGTTAAGTTACAAGAAGTCATAGAAAATAATAAATTATTTTTAATTTTCAAATTTCGGTATAAATTTTACAAAAGTTTTCCATTTCCAGAATCATTTTCGACATTTTTGCTTTTCATGGGTATGAAACGGCGCTATATAATCACCACCCCTTTGCTTATTGTACTGCGTCAGAATTGAGAAATTACACTTTTTCTGGTTACATGCCAGTAAATTCAATAGCCTACAAAATACGCTTAAAGTTACTTTTTAGTGTTTTCTTCGAACGAAGATTCATTCCGATGCATACACGTAAGCATTTCATCCCTTCTTATTCCTTTCCGTCCTCAACAGGAGAGATGATAACATCCACGGATAATCAGCATCATCATTTCTTAGCCCCCGGGATCAGTCTGAAAATCGTGACAGGGGCTGCCCACTGTGTATCCAGGTAAAACGTGCCTCATCACGCACTTCAATAGGGTAAGAGGGCAGTGCTGGCATAATACTTCGCGCTAGGATATAGTGTACTTCTCCTGGGGCTATAGATAAAATATTCGCTGGAGAGCATTTGGTTGACGTCTTGCTCTAACTCTGAAATCATGATATTTTCCTATGAAAACTTCTTCGTTTTACCCTATTTCTCAGCATATATATATGTAGGCATATAAGTCAAAAATATATTTCTTTTCTTGCAATAAAATACATTTGAATAATAATAACGAAATATTATCATAGAAATTAGCTTCTGGAATGAATATTTAAACTCAAATTTCAATAACATAAAATTCGAATACAAAGAAATTATCTAAAATTTAAGTAAGTATTATTTATACTTTATAGTTAAATATCCATTAGATAATAATGAGTGGGATTAAGGAATATAAAATTTGATATCAAATCTATTTTAATAACTTTAATTTATTAAATTAAATTTCAATTACTTTGAAATATAAAAAATGCTATTGTTTACCTTCTTTAAAAATTCTATTCAATATTCTGACAACAATACAACAAAATTACTTGAAAACTTTATATAATGCCATAATTAATCAACACATTCAATTTCTATCATCAATGAGAAATCAAAATTTTCCCGAAATATTAAGTAACATTTTATAAATACAATTAATCTACTTATTAATTTTATCATATTTATTAATTATCAAAATTTTTATCAGGTATCATGATGACAATGTAACTGAAAGAAAGTATGTGTGGATATATGTTTTCAAGATGTCGAAATTGGAGAAAATATAGAAAATCAAATCCATATTTCAATAAAGAAAATCGGTAAAAAATTTGTTTTTAGCCTTAGAAAGGACTTGCGTTAGCTATTCTTTAAAAAAAATCCAACTTTTATGCTTGGCTTTGGGAATTTCGAAGTGGGTTGGGAGTGCAACATTCAACACTTTTTTTTCACCTATGATTTCTTTGTTGATATGTCTCGCAGAGAATAACATTCCCACACATCTACTAATCTCTATTCTCATCGGGTTTAATTAAAACGATTTTCTAGTTCTTTCCAAATGAAAATGGCCTTAAAAGCAACAATTTTGATCTCAAAGAAAATATCAAATGCATCATGGTAGCTGAGCTTGAACGTTTGTCAAATTTAAGAGCTTTTGTCATCGTTTTCATTAATGACAGAAGAAATGAGGAACTGCTTGTATTCTGAATGAGCTAAATTTAAGGGGAATTAAGTTGTTGTTTATGACTCTTGGACAAGTCAGGCTAACTATGCCTTTGCTATGCAAATTTATGTCAATAGGGAGTGTCTTTCGTTTCAATCAAAGCACCACGAATGTGGAAGTACATCTTAGCTCTTTTTTAAATCCTCCGATAGATGGCACCACCAAAAGATCCACTTCCTCAATTCCAGCATTGATTTGAAGGGTGAGGAAATTTTCTCCAGTCTATTACACCCATGGTAACTGCGTTGTGATCGACCGCAGGACTTTCGATTCCACGGATTTAACGTGCATGTACTCTGTGGATTCTTAGCGGCATTTGGAATTGAACCCCACCCTTCTGGTGGAAAGTCGATGCACTAACCATTAGGCCACCATGGCCCTGGAAATTATGTAAATATGTATTTATATTGTGAAAGTATTACTATTAATTTCCGTGAACTTCTTGACAAGACACTGTAAAATTTATTTGAATACAACATTCGAGATACTCTGATTAGGAAAATTATAATGACCACATAAAATATTTAAAAACTTACGTAAAAAGCTCTTATTATAAAATGTTTCTACTGGTGATTTTTATAAAGGAAAAAAATGAGGGATTTCATTCAACTTAAGAAATAATTTTCAATGAGTTATAGTGTATTCCATATAATAATTTGTTTTTTTAAACTACTATTCCATTCTCTATGAAAAATAGCCTTTCATCATATAAAGTAGAAAATTGGTAAAATGCAAATAGTATTCTTTGAGAGAGAAAACTACAGATAATTTGTAACAAGAGATTAATAGTTAAAAAGAATATGATTAAAAAAATGAAAAATTATTTCTTTCAAATTAAAGTTTCTATATACAATAGCTAATTAATGAATATTGCCATCATAACTATCGAATTTTCTATTACAATAAAGTTCAGTATAATTAGAAAATGTTTTAGAAATATTGTTGAAAAATTCTATTTTAAAATAAAGCACTAGAGGTAAATATATACAAGAAACTAATTTATTCTCAATTAAATGAAAAGGTATTAATATTATATAAATAACTTAAATATTTAAATTTAAAACTTCACAAGAGCACATGTAGAAAGTGGTGACAAATTTCTTAAGTATTTAAAAGCAATGTTAAACAATGATTTGTTTTTAATTTATATTTCCTATTTTCTCTTTACAACAAATATTTTTATTTGGTGCATAAATATGCAAAATCATAAAATAATTTTTATTTTATATTTGTTCAAAAATAAAAATCCTCATTTATTACATAGTTATATATTTTGGAAAATATAAATAGCATGTAATATATTTTATTTTATTAGTCAAAAATTTGCTCTGAAAAATCATTTATCAATTTAAAAGCTGGAACTAATTACTATAAAAAAGATATTTTGGAAGATAAACTGAAACAGCTAACAGCAAGGAAGGGAAAGAAATATTAAATAATCAAATATTTAACAGCTTTTAAAAAATCGCATATTTAGTGCTAGTGAAAATTTAAAAGGCTGAAAAAACAATTACGATAAAAGTATTGTGGGAAAAATACATATTAATTGTTATCAAGGAACTCACACACACACAATTCAATTAAAATCGCAATTGTTAAAGTGATTTTTTTCGTTCAAGAAAAATTCATTATATATTGTTTGTTGAGATATGGGGCTTAATCTAAAATAACAAGCTGGAATGCTATAAAATAAATATGATATTAATATTCTTTAGGCTGTAGAGCATTTCATGTTGAACTGAAATAAATTTAAAGTAGCCAAACGATTACTTATGACGTTCTATTAAGTGTTCAAAACATCATAACTTGTTGATGTTTATCATAAATTAAATGTTTTAAAAAGATGGTGTTCCGTATAATGTCAAATTATAAATATACATTTTCTTCAAATAATATATAATATTTAGAAAAATATTTAGACATGAATGACATATTTATTTCTTCAATTTATATTTAAAGGCTAGTACTTTAGACAGATTAAAAATTTCAATGCTGCTTTAAAATGTCAAAAATACACCAATGCCCTTCCTCCGAATAAACATAAGGATAAAATATATGCATCAAAAACAACATTTCTCTACATAGAAAATAAACAAAGATTTTGTCTAATGTAATAGCAATTCTAATAAATTATATATAATTTTGTTAGTTATATAAAATGATGAACATTTATTTAACGTTTTAATTTCTATAATTTGTACACACACACACATTGTAAATTGACTGGAAAACTTTGCAAATGATATTTTTTATACATTTAAATGTGGTAATTTGCATTTAAGGGAAATAAATTATGTTCTAACTTAGCTATTATAACATTAAAATAAATTAAACTAATGAGCCTTTGAAAAAGTCTAATTTATAAGTATTTCAAACAAAATTTACTCATTTAAATAATCTCCTGAATATATCTGCTAAATAAAGATATTTAACCACACCCATATATGCAGGAAATAATTTGCCACGTAATCTCGGTAAATGATATCACGCAATTATTAAACATTCTTTACATCATCATTTTAGAAATATGTCATTTGTCTCCTTCTCTTACCCTTGCGGTTACAGTATTTGCCAAGTAAGTGTCAACACGACAATATATGTAAGTTGAGCTTACAAAATTCATCTTAATCAAAGACAGGTTATATGTAAGAGTAAACTTCATTTAGGAAAATAAAAAAATTAAATATATAAAGTGACATAATAATTGTATACCTTAACATGTGTTTTAATAAATATTTATTACCTTAACACAATTGAATTAATTTTTTCCCTATTTTTTATTGTTTTCTTTTTTTATTTATGTTTCCTTATTTCTTTTGTATTATTTACTACTTGTATTATTCAATATAAGTCTTGTATCTTTTAATTATTTAAATTATTTTATCACATAAATGGATATATTGGTATTGATAGATATATTGATAGAAAGCGAAATAAATAGATGGATAGATAATTACTTACCAATAGCTTTATTATAACGAACGTTCTTAAGTACAATGTTTTCTGTATAGATGTGTTTTATGAAGATGCTGTTGATATAAGCAACTTTGATAGAAAGTGAATTGTGATGGCTTGAAATGAATGATTCCAAAACTGCTCAATTCATCGATTGTTTGTATTCTGTCTTTTTGAATACATACCAACTACCAAATGCATATACATACCAAATAGATTAAAGAATATGAAATTAGTTACACAGTATCGGTTGTCTATACGCCATTTATGACACAGGATGCCGGAAGATGCCCCCCCCCTCGTAAAATTGGAT